>JAECZD010000021.1:1375000-1973319 GCA_024349325.1 Pogonomyrmex californicus
CTATATTATCTCCATGATGGAGCTCTAATGGAGCTCTACCAAACCTCCATTAGACATCTTATGGAAGTTATATGGATGAATTACAGATGTTTCATAAAATTTTCATGGATCATATACAGAGTTTAATTGGAGGTTTTAAATCCTTTGTAGATGATTATTTTATGATAAAAATTGAGAATATATATTTACAAATAAATTAAAAATTTATTGCATATATTTTATTTATTCGATTTATTTGATTGTATATATAAATGATTATACCAAACACAAGAAAACATATATTGTCGAATAAGAGAAACATCTCACGTATTTAATACGATCAATAAATATATAAATGAGTAAATAGAATATATACGTAAATTTATAAACACTACTCACATGGAACATAATATTAAAAATCTATATAACATAATTTTCACACCTTTGTATATATAATTAAATTATCTATAAAAATTACACTCGCTATCAGAACATTGAGACTATTTGAATCTTATAACAATGTGATAACATTTACTGATCGGAGATCTGTATTATATTTTTACATCAAAATTCTAAGTTTAATTATACTATTGTTCTAGTATCTGATTTGAGCCGATCACAAAGGTGAAGCGAGCTCGACCATGTATACTACAAGGATGGGTGATCCTCGGAAAAATTATGTGACGTTACCGACATTTACAAGATAAAAAAAATTTTATTAGTTCCATTGCACGTATGTATGTGCGCTTCGTTCCTTCAAAGAAATATTTTTGTTTAGCATCATAAAAAATTGTTTTTATTAACTTTTTCTGTAGAGATTTTCTGAAGGGTTCATGAACATCTAATGGAAGTTACAAAACCTTCATGGACCTCTAATGGACATCTATTAGAGGTTTTTGTTCCGTGTGGGTCGTCTACCGAGATTCCATGGACTTTCTATTAGTGATCCACTTAACATCTAACAGACATCTATGGAAGACGTCTAATAGAGGTCTCATAGACTTCCACGAAGCGAAACTGTAGATTTTTTGTGGATGTCTACTGGAAATCTAATGGCCATCTAATGGATGTTCCGAATATTTATGATTCCGATGTCTAATGGACGTCCGCTGGAGGGTTTTGTTCTATGTGGATATGATCCGGTAATTATAAAAACAAATATATAAACAAACAGATAAATAAGTAGATAAACAAATTTGATATGTTATATACAAATAGAAAATTGCAACTCGAAGGACATGAGGTCACGGGGAGGGGGAGGGTAGATAAGATAGTAGTTACAAAGGCGAAGATGATATAAACAAATAGATAAACAGGTGACAAAGATAATATAAATGAGAAGATAAACAAATTGTGGACAGGGCGCGTGGACATGACGTCATAGGGCGGCCCGGGCCCGCTGCTGTCGTTGCCGCGCCCGCCGCGGCTACCATGTTCTCATATCATCTTTTTCTTTACTATCTCTCTCTTTTCTGTTGTGGTTTTCTCTCTATTATATATCTATTCTCTCTCTCTGTCTCTCTCTCTCTTTTTGAAGCAGACGTGTGTTACATCGCTCCGTAAAAATTATAGTTTTTACGGTGACCCAAGAGGGCGGAGGGGAACAAGAGTTTCCACAGTGGTGGTAATATCGACTATAAATATGTGTGTGCGTTATCTAGTCGGAATGTGTTGAATAGTCCAAGAAAGGTGAGAATTTATATGTGACATTCTGGTGCTTGAAAGACAGATGTCAATTAAAGTGCTGACGTGGATTATTTGGCGACCGTGGACGCTAAGGTAATTAGTGGAACGCGTGGTGATTTATCGATATTGAGGATAACAGTCGGTAATGAAGATATGCTTGAATCTGATTATGCAGAGTATCGTTGCTGTGCGTGCAAGAAGGAAATAAAAAGCGTTGTGCTGCAGTGTACGGCCTGTATGAAATTCTTCTTTCATCCGGGATGCGCTTTCAAGCATAAAGTATATAATAAGCAGGATGAATTAGTAAGATGCGAAGGACCATTTAAAGAAATCATTGGCGACAGTGATAAGACAGGAATGAAGAAAACGCCTGCAGCGAGTGGCAGTAGACAGATTGGGATCAACAGGATCGACGGGTTCGACGGGAACAGCAGTGACTACATCAGGTGCGAGCAAACAAACTGGAATGGAGGTGAAAATTGATTGGCTGATTAAAATAGTGAGGGAGATAAAAGATGAAGTAGCATGTAAGAATGAAATTAAGACGATGATTGCAAAAATCATTCGGGAAGAGTTGGAAACTTTTAGGCGTGAACTTGAAGAAGTGAAGAGGAATATGCAGAAGAAAACCACTGGAATATCAGGACATGGATTAGGAAGTTATAGTGCGGCAGTAAAAAATAAAAAGAAAGAAAGCATCTTAAGTGTCCAACCGTTAAAGGAACAAGAGAGTGAAACTACCAAGAAATTAGTAAAAGAAAAAATAGATATAGAATGGAGGTAAGAATAACAAAGCTGAAGAAAGGAAGTAAAGGTTCGGTCATTCTGGGATGTGAAAGCGAGGGAGAAATGGAAAAATTGAAAGATACAGTACGCGAGAAGCTAGGTGAAGACTTTAAGATCACAGAACCGAAAAAAATAAGACCGAAAATAAAAGTTGTAAATGTTGGAGAAGAAGAAATACAGCTGAAAGATGAAATCTTAATTGATACGATCAAGAAGCAGAATACAATCGATGGCAGAGAAGATGAAGAATTTGGCATAACAATTGTGAAGAGAATTGTTGAGGGTGATTCTTTAATACTAGAAGTAGATGAAATGACTCATGAGCTAATGCTAAGAAGAGAGAAAATAAATATCGGATGGAGGAAGTGTCGTGTGTTCAATCATTACAGTGTTAAAAGATGTTTTAAATGCTCGGGTTACTACCATATTGCCAAAAATTGTAAGCGGCAGGAAACATGTCAGGCAGGAACATGAATGTGCTGGGAATCACAGAGCAGGCGAGTATAAGGCAAAAAAGATGAGATGTGTAAATTGCACAAGAATAAAACATACATAATTTAAACATACATAATTTAAAGATAAATGACGAACACGATGCTTTAAGTAGAAAATGTCCGACTTTCATCAGAGCGCTAGAGGAGGAGAAGAAGAGAACTGGCTGGGAATCTACTAAATAGCAATCACGGAAGGAGTCAATTGTATACATGAATACGCAAAGTCTTATGGCGCACAAAGACGAAATTCAAGATTACATGAAGGGGATGAATCTGGCAATCATGGCGTTATCAGAGATCAGACTCGTCCCGGAAATCAAAGATAGTGAATTAAATGTGCCGGGATATGATTTATTAGGTGTACAAAAAAGTTCTGAGCTTTAGATTTCATACAACCGAAATAACAATTTAAATTTTATATAAGTTCCCGCCTCTTTGCGGTTTTAAAGCGTTGACATTTGATCTTCTAAAATGCCATACGGTTTGGCGTTTGATGCACAAAACCTCAAAAATCAGTAGTGTTCACGATGGCAATAACAAAAGAGCATATTCGATTTTCCATCCACTTCGCGTTTCATCTGAAGAAAAATGCTGCTGAAGCCACTGCAATGATTTGTGTTGCATATGAAAAGAACGCTGTAAGTCATACTACATGTAAAAGATGGTATCAAAAATTTCGCCAAGGAGATTTCAGTCTTGAAGATGAACCGCGTGCTGGACGCCCTCAAAAGATTGAAACGGACGAATTGCAAGCACTGCTGGATATAAACTCTGCGCAAACTGAAGAGGAGCTTGCAGAACATCTTGGCGTTACGCAGCAAACCATTTCCGTACGTTTACATACGATGGGAAAGGTTCAGAAGGAAGGCAGATGGGTTCCGCATGAATTGTCCGAAGACAACAAAAATCGTCGGCGTGCACTGCACTCACTTTGCTTTCAAAGTTCCGGAAAAAAGATTTTCTGCACAAAATCATTACAGGCGATGAAAAGGATTCTTTATGATAACCCTAAACGTAGAAAATCATGGGTTGACTCTGGTCAACCTTCGACATTGACGCCAAAGCCCAATATCCACGCCAAAAAGGTTTTGCTCTGTATCTGGTGGGATTGGAAAGGTGTGTTGTATTACGAGTTGTTACAATCGGGTGAAACAATCACGGCAGACCGCTACCAACAACAATTGACCAATTTGAGCGATGCATTAGAAGAAAAGAGGCCATTTACTGGCCAAGGATGTCGTACAGTAATCTTGCTTCATGACAATGCTCGATCACATGTTGCGAAAGCGACTCAGGACCATATCTTTGCGTTAGGCTGGGAACTTTTCCCGCACGCGGCGTATAGCCCAGACATGGCGCCTACCGATTACTACCTATTCCAGTCGCTGCAGCATCATTTGGCTGATACACATTTCATGAGATTTGAAGAGATACGAAAATGCATTGATGACTTTATCGCTTCGAAGCCGGTGAACTTCTATCGTCAATGAATTCGCAAGCTACCCGAAAGATGGCAAAAGGTCGTTGATGCAAATGAGGAATATTTCGCTGATTAATATTTTTTTGTTTGTTTTTGAATAAAGATTGAATTTTACAAAAAAAAGCTCAGAACTTTTTTGTACACCTAATAGTTAGATGCGATGGGGAAAACAGAAACACAGAAGGCCTTGTGATTTATATAAGAAAGGATACCAAATATCAGGTAATAGCGAAGAAGAAGATAGAATCTAACTGCTGGTGCGTTGCGATTGAGATGAGAGATAATATATACAAAGGCGTGATTATAGTTGTGTACCATTCACCGAGTGCTTCAGATGGCGATTTTATAAAATTTTTAGAGGATATAGTGAATCTTCTAGTAACGAAAGGTCAATGTATTATGCTAGGTGACTTTAATATAGATTTAATGATGGATATGTTTTACGCGAAAAAACTAATAAATAAAATGTTATGCTTGGACATGAAGTAATATGTAGATAAGCCGACGAGGATCACAAAAAACAGTCAAACTTTGATAGATTTAATTTTCGCAAATACCAAGATAAACTGTAAAGTATACGATAAGCCAAAAGATCATTCATGGATAAGCGTTGAAATTAATATAAGTAATAATAAGATAAAATATAGAGAATTTATTAGGAAAAATTTATTAGAATTTATTAGGGATTTCAGCAAATTTCAAATAAATGAATTTTTATACGAAATAGGGAAAAGATTGGAACAAAGAGGTAATTTAGAGGTAAATGAAAGAGCAGAGAAGTTTGTTCAGAATATGGTAGCGGCATTAGATATCATAGCACCAAAGAAAAAGTTTAAAATTCCAAAGTTATGGGAAGGGAAAAAATGATATTCGGATGATATAAGATTAGCTACAAATAAAAGAGATGAAGCATATGTGAGGGCGATATATACGTGCAATGAACAAGATTGGCTGCAGTTCAAAATTAAAAGAAATATGGTAGTTAAATTAATTAGAAATAAAAAAAAAGAATCCTATGAAAAAATGATAGATGATAATAAAAATGATCCTGTTCTAATGTGAAAAACCTTAAAAGAAGTCATAACAGGAGAAACTATGGGTTCAAGAGAAATTAATAATATAGATTTTGAAATATTAGAGAATGTAGGAGAATGTACTTTAGCGAATAAATTTAATATATTTTATATACAGAGTATTAAGGAAATAATAGAATCTATAAGAAAAAATGACAGTAAAAGTACAAAAACTATCTTTGTTATAGAAAGCAGGGGCATAATTGAAAATTTTGAATGCATAAATGTACAGAAATTAGAAAAAATTGTTATGGCGTTGCCACAGAAGAAGGGAACAGATGAGGGGATATCTAGCGATATATTAAAAATAAGTTTTCAAGTGATAAAAGATGAACTATTAACGAATTAAGAGTAATAAATGAGTCATTAACAAATGGTATATGTCCGGAGGGATGGAAAACATCTACGATAATACCGATTCCTAAGATAGAAAAACCAAAGAAAGCCTGTGAATATAGACCAATTAATATATTACCAATTTATGAGAAGGTTTTAGAATTGTAAAGGGACAAATTGAAAAGTACTTGTATAGTAATGATATTATAACAGAACATTAGTCGGGATTTAGAAAATATCATTGCGATACAAAGTGTCATTGATGATTGAAAGTTGATAATTAGTGAGGGAAAAATGATAGGAGTAATATTCTTGGACTTAAAACGGGCATTTGAAACGATAGATAGAAAAAGATTACTGGGAAAATTAGATCAATATGGAATGAGACAGATGGTATTGAAATGGTTTAAATCATATCTAAGCAATAGAACACAACAAGTTAGATTTAATAATCAATGGTCAAAGTGTATCAAAAAACGGAATATGGAGTTCCGCAATGATCAGTACTAGGGCTTTTGCTGTTTATAATTTATATAAACGATTTAGTAGAATTTTGTCCAGAAGAATGCAATATAAAAATGTTTGCAGATGATACTTTAGTATATGTAAGTGGGGAAAGTAGTGCGGAATTAGAGAGGAAAATGAACATGGTACTTAGCATAGTAGAAGAGTGGATGAGTGTAAATAAGTTGAAAATGAATGCAAATAAAACAAAATACATGATAATCAGAAGTGTAAAAAGCAGAAAGAAAGAAGCAAAAAGGTAATATTATATTGAGATGCTCGGACGGAATTAAGTTGGAACGTGTCGAAAAAATAAAATATCTTGGTGTAATTATCGATGATAAGCTCCAATTTAAAGATCACTGTGATTATATGCTAAAGAAAATAAGAAAAAAGACTAGTTTTTTAAATAGAATAGGTAACTTCGTATCAGCGTACACTAGATGTATTGTACATAAGTCGATCATAGCACGTCACTTTGAGTACTGTGCTACGCTATTAGTTGGAATGGGAGAAATGCAACTGAGCAAACTTCAAGTAGCTCAAAACCGTGCCATGAGAGTTATTTTGCAATGCAATAGATATACCAAAGTTGAGGACATGCTGCAGGCACTGCAGTTTATGTCCGTAAGGCAACGATTATATTATAATGTGGGGGTATTTATTTTTAAAATTTTAAATAACATGGCACCGATGGCGTTAAGTAATAGATTAGAAATAGTGGGAAGTGAATGTGATAGACAAACGAGACAGGCCGGAAACATTGTATTAACATTTCGTAAAACTAGAAGTGCGCAAAAGAGTCTGTTTTACGAAGGAATAAAAATATACAATTCTTTGCCAACCGAGATAAAGCAGTGCGTAAAAATTGAATCGTTTAAGAGAATGTTGAAAGTATATGTGGTAAATAGTGTATAATAATTATGTATATATATATGAAATAGCTGAGAAAGCTAATAAAGTTCAATCTCTCTCTCCCTCCCTCCCTCCCTCCCACCCTCTCTCTCTCTCTCTCTCTGCCGTTGCGGCTCTCTCTTATTACGAATCTTATGACTATTTTGTTCGGATAATGATTGTTTTATGGCGGGAGGAAAAGAATAATAGACATATTTTGTATATTATAGATGTTTATTTTTAAACAATTTGAACACATTCGACGCTACAACCTTTTTTTCTAAGAAGAGCCGTGAAAAAAGATAGTTTAGACAAAGGAACAAAGAAATTTTCGATGATATTATAGAGGTAAATCATTGGAGGCGCGAGATCACAGTAGATGGAAGTCTAATGTGAGAGAAAGCCGGCGCGATTGCATACAAAAAAACGTGAAGTGTCGCATCTATTGAATGACAGGTGTCACTTATAACGGTGCTCTACTCCTATCTGCTAATTACTCATTTGCGGAAATATTATCATATTGATAAGACAAGATCAGTTATGAGTATATTATAAGAATAATGAAGGATATATATGATAATTCATAGTTTGAATCTTTTTTTTATATAGTGAGAATACTGCTAAAGAGAAAAAGAAACTTTACAATGGACATAACATTGGAGGAGAAAACTGTGATGTGCAGTCGTTGTAAAAAAGTTAAATTAATACCTGACGACTTGTCCTATGCTCTTGTCTATCAATCGAAGAATTTCCAAATTTGCCGTTATTTAACGTGGTGCACCATCCACCGGTGAACGTGACGGATTATTTTTTGAAAAAACATTACACTCCGACTCCCCAGCATTTTATGAAAAGATGCGACCCCCAATTCCCCGACTTCCTCCCAAAATGTTTCGGGAAACATGCGTATACACATCATGCGTCAACAAAAAGGAATCGTGTACAATATGTATTAGAAGATGTCCTCTTTCGAAAGGTAGATAAAAAATCCAATAACCTCACTGAACGACACTCTATGGTAACATTTTCTGAAGAACCTGCATTAGCATGGTATATAGCAAAGAAAAAGATTCGTATGATTACGCTTACAAACTCCATATCGATGACTATTTTACTCTACTATTTTACGCTATTTATCAGGACTATGCGCAGAAAGAAAGAAGAGCGCGCCAAAAAAGAGAAAAAACAAAGAGATGTTCGCGCTATTACCAATTAATTATTGGATAATCAGTTATATAAAAACGTAAAGTGTCATGTAAAAAAATATGAATAAAAAAAGTTTCACATTTAAATCATGATATAATTTCTTTGTTATCTGCATGACCGACACACTGACCTATATTTCGGCCCGCGATAAGTCACCCGGCAAGATAAACTTCTCGCACCGCTAAAAAGCGTCGATCGTTGGAATATTAAGTAACGATCAACGTAATGGAAAGAAATAAAAAAACATAATTTCATATATTATATTTTTTATTTTATTCATGGTTATCTGACCATCAATTAAACAATTTGAATACATTTTGTAAAGCGCAATTAGTATATCCACATCGCAAAGTATTATCAGCATAATTGTTCAGAGAATCTACGTCTTCGTAATCCGCATCCAGGGTCTCTATATGCAGGCGAGTCTCATCATCCAGAAGCAAGTTCCACAACCATTGTTGTTTTTCCATGTCTCTTGATATATACAACAGCATCATCATCGTCATCGTCGTCGTGTTCTTTCGTACCGTGCATAGTCAAACTTCATAATCAAACACTTAGCTTTGCTGTATGGAATTGTTCCGTCGTCCCATCGCAGTCTATGGTGATGACGTATTATCCACCGTGCGCGAGACTTGTCGACACTTGCGAGGAAATTCCACGGTATAGAGCTTGCGAAAATGTAGTGAAAAAGAATGATCCATTCTCTGAGAGCAGCAAACTTCTTTACGAGAAACTGTCCTCCATCTTGGAAGAAACCTTGCAGGTCTAACAAACGTTGGTACAACCATGACGAGCAATTTTTCGAAACTGCGGTCGATTTCGATGTAGCGTAGATTTTATTGTCTCTCTCTCTCTCTCTCTCTCTCTCTCTCTCTCTCTCTCTCTCTCTCTCTCTCTCTCTCTCTCTCTCAGCGATGATCTTGCGTACAACATTAGTCAATGGGTTGTGCTGAACCACGCGATCATATATAATCAGACAGTACGCGGTGGTATTCATCGATACGTTTTCTTTAGTCTCAAATTCCAATCTCATGTCCACGGTTGCGCTCTTGACTGATTCATTTTGTCGAGAACAATCGATGATTACGAATGGACCGTTATGTAGAAAAGATGATGAGACTCGGTTCGAAATACTCATATCCGTAGTAATCCTTGCAGAAACGCACGTTTCGTACAACACAGACCATCGATTTTTGTCCTGAAATCCAGATTCATATCATCGTACGGATATCGTCGTACATTCTGAGTTCAGATAAAGTTTCACGTTGGTCAAGTTGCAGTCGTCAAATCGACTCGTGTTCTCGACTATGACGTTCTTTCGGCCTTTTTACAGAGTGAAGATGACGTATCGCCGCTTCTCGAGGTGAGTAGCGGTTTTGAAAGCCCACAAATGCTTGGTTGTACGCTGTAACAGCGGAAATTCGTACAGATCCCACGAGCGAAAAGCCATGCTCAAGTATCGCCCGCTCTCCAAAGTGCGCAGCATTGATAGTTTTTTTTATCTTGCTCAATAACACGTGCGGCATTCGCCATTGTATCTTAAATGATCGATCACGGGATCCAACGCCGAATTTCCCATCAGGCAATTGTTGTCGTTACGCGATCGTATCAAGATCAACTTATGACGAGCGTTGATTACCACGCGTCTGTAATCCTTGCAGAATCTCAACAGTGCGTAGAGAGGTATGCAAAAATTAAAATATCCATCCGCGTTAGTACGCGCATCCCAGCCGGCATTCCTCAGAATCATACTTTTATCGGATGACGTCATTACGTAATGCTTGAGCGTGCTAGTTATGCCTACGTTTCTGTTACGATCAATCTCCACGTCATCGAGCTCATATCGAATCTCATTGAAACATTGAACATGAACGCAACAAAATTAGTTCCCAACACATCACTACATCAAATCCGTCGACAACTCTGTTCTTCGTTAGTTTTTCCTCGACATATAGAAAGCTTTCGTACAGCAATGTGTACAGATTCTGTTGCTATATGGATATTCTTATCTCATCGCTGTACCCGTTGTATTGGCGAACGGGTTGTACGCGTGAGTCTCAATCTTGACGATGCAATCGTCGAAGATTGGCTCATCTTCGATGTTTAAGATGTCAGTCATCTCACAAGTTGCGCACCGCGAATCCTAAAGTTTGTAAAAATTTAACATTTGACGCGTTAAGTTTCTTCCTCTTCTTGATGCAGCCGGATGAGCGAGTATTATCTATTGATATTTTCTTTATAAAAGATTTTATAAAACCGTTATCTTTCTGCGTGTGCTTCGCTTCGTTCAACATGAGCATCTCAAATGTCACGCTCGCATTATCGCTGTCGCCGTCGTACGTGCAATCTAACGGTGATCTCTCTTCTCTTCTAGAATCGAGCAATCGTTCGTTCTGGTGAACAATGCGTATCGATAGCTCCGTAATGCTCCGAACTGACAAGTAAATGATCTCCATCAATCTTTCCAATATCTTATATACTGACGACACGATCGGCGAAAATTCATGTATCATGTGCACACTTTTGTCGTTGCTGTGTCCGCGATCACGTTGCACTCTACACGGATAATGTTTACATTCATCATGTTGATCGATACGTCCGATTCATGCCATTTTCGTGGTTGCAGTATACGCTTCGAGAAACTCAGCAGCAATCTAATGTTATTAGACTTGTTAAAGTTTATTCTGTAGGCGCATTTAATCTCACACCTCATCGTGTTGTAATTTACGTGGAAGAATATCGGGTATTCCCCAATCTCGTTATCACCGCGTGCGGTGTCATCGGTATTACCATAGGGCGCGTCGCGTCGCGGTCGTTTCCGTAAAATCTCACGTCTCAAAAATTCATTTATGGCCTGCAGTTCGTACGACCCGTCAGGAATCGTAATTTCTACGTCGCTTTTACCAAAATAAAATGTATTATTCGAAGCGTTTACATTCGATATCGTATGATAAGTCTTCAAAATTGTTAGACTAAACTCATAGTCATCGTCGCTCAAATCTATGCTGGAAAGTAGTTTGCCGCGAGAACGTTGCTCTTCCCGCTCAGCGTAAGCGTCAGCGACATGATGGAAAAAGCGTCCAATGAATACTGAGACGTCGCGACATTTTATCGGACTTTTTAAATTCACGCACGTCGACCGAGAAACCACAGACACAGCTGTCCGCAGATGCTTTGATCATACGTCTAGGACGTTCGATTGTACTTTATCGTCATAACATTGTCTTCGAAATATCGCACCAGTTCCTCGGGCGAAGATTACCGAAGCTGTTAAAATACACGATGCGATCGTTCCTCTATGCATACGCTATCCAATGAGTACCGGGATCCATTGTGTCATCCAGATTTACGATACCGCTTTTCTTTCGACGCGCGCCGCTAATCGGTAACGCGTTACGCATGAAAATACCTCTTAAGTACGGTACGCGCATATGCCTCGTCAGCTGGTCCAATTGTACATTGGTGGTTACGCCCGTAGGCACTTTTATTATCTCTTTGTCGTTTTTTTTCTTTTTTTCCATTTTTCGCTGTTATACCTCGTTCGCGTTTGTATGGAGCGAGATATAGTCTCCGTCCGTATTTGTACGGAGTGAGATACAATCTCTGTCCGCGCGTTTTCATCGTACGATTGTGACGTTACAGTTCCTCGAGCTGAGTCGCGCGGTTTTCCTGTCGTTGCCGCTTTCGCCATGCTGGCCGCTCCGCCGATCAAAGACCCGAACGCGCCCAACATTGACAGAATCGATAATGCGCCATCCCGTTTCGCTGTTTGAAGTATTCGTTTCTTTTTTTATCAACTTTTTTCTTCGCTTTCATATCCATGCCAATCTTGGTCTTGGCTTTCATGGCTGCCCAAACAACTGCAGCTGCAGCTCTCTCGCTCAGAATCTGTCGCGATGACGCGTCCTAGGACTTTATCTGCGAGTACCTTGTCCGCCGCATGTCTGTCGACGAGATCGTTGCTCCGAGGATACGCAATGTCGTGTTCACGGCACGCCGCGAATCCAATGGATTTATGCTCGTTTCACCTTTGGCTAATCGCTTCTTCAGCCGAGTACCCGAGCCGCAAAACTGATAACCGAGAATATGTAACTCGAAAGAAACCGCGTTTATCGCTCGATTGAGCAAACCTCCAACGCAGCCTTCGTTTGATGTTGCTGCTGCTGACGTACGCTACAATCCTTTACCTTCAGTGCGGGATCGTCGATGTGCGTGCGTTGTTATAATGATTGGTTATAACGATTGGTTATAATGCTCGACGCAGCGACAATAGGTACGAACCTTCAAATCCGTCCTTATATGCTCCGGAAGCTTGTCTCACACGTGGTCGATATAGTCGCGTAACAGTACGATCTTCAATATATATTGCAACTGCTCAGCGTTCAAATCCCGAATATCGGAGAGATGCGACAGGGCGAGATACATTTTTACAACTGACCCATTCGCCGTTTCGCCGTTTCGCGCGCCTATAAATAGGCGTTCAATCGAAGTCTAGATAAGGCAGTGCGAACATGAAATTCGTGCGGCAATCGCTGACGATACGCGTCACGAACTGCGACGATAAAGCGCGAATGATGGGGGACGCGATGGAGCGCAAGCATGGTGAAATGTTACCGTACTATACGCGCCATTATTTGCAGTGCGTCGAATTGCGGTAAAACCAACGTTCTCGTAAACTTGCTCGAGAGTCCGCACGATGTATGTTTTGAGAACGTGTACGTATACTCAAAATAGTTGCAACAACCAAAATATCGATATCTCGAAATTTTGTTGACTTCGATCAACGAAATTGGCTACTTTACGTTCTTTAACAACAGTGACGTCATTCCACCGAACGAGGCACGTCCCAATTTAATCTTTGTCTTCGACGACATACATTCGATAAGCAAAATATGATAAGAGAATACTTCTCGATGATCTGCCACTCGAATATCGATTGCTTCTATCTCTATCAGACATATGCGAAGATACCTCAACATCTGATACGCGACAATGCGAATCTACTGATCCTATTCAAATAGGATGGTACCAACTTGAAACATGTTTACAACGATCATGACGTGAATACCGACATGTCGTACGATGAAATTTGTGCGTTATGTCACGATTGTTGGCAGCGTGAGTACGGATTCTTAGTGATAGATAAGGACAGTCCGCTTATCAATGGGCGATACAGAAAAGAATTTAACACGTTCGCGGTACCATAACGCAATTAATCGACGCCGATACGTCAAGTAGGCAACATGGATAACATCAAAGATCGCGAGAAAATAGCGAAACAGATTGCGAAAATGAGCGATTCGATTCGCAAAAAATATCGCGCTTTGAAAACTGGTAAAATAGCTGAAGATATATAATATAGCGTTGGAGAGACGTTTCAAACCCATCGTCGAACCTCTAAAACAAATTGTTGAAAACATCGAGGAATCTCAGCCGATTAAAAAAGAAGCCAATGTTGCAAAGAATATCGATATTAAGAAATAGAAACGTGAAGACAGTGAAGATGACGATGATAACACTACAACTAACAGGGATTCGGATTGGACGGATGTTGGATGGTTGAAATTAACGCCGCCTAAAAAGTGACGTACAAAACAATTGAACACCACGTCAGATTCATTCACGAATCTACCGAAAGAACTATCGAAAGAACCTTCGCCAAAAGAATTATCTAAAGAACAATCGAAAATACCGTCGTTTGTGCGAAGCGAAGATGTTTTTGAGACAAAAGACGTCAGTGAACCGTTATTGAAAACAGCCAGCAAACAGACTCTGCAAACGCAAACAGAAAGTCGTGAGGTGCTTCATGGTCAACTAGGACTGCTGAGACGAAAGTACGTGGGCCTTCTTCTCGATGAGGACATAGATAAAGAGAGCAATAATATGTACGGTGTCTATTTCGACGAAAGTGGTACGATGCTCAGTGACAAAAAGATTGACGTTGACAAAAATGACTCTATAATTATAGACAATGTGATATATAATGGTACATCAGGATTACAAATTGATTTTCAAGAAACTTTCCGATGAGGCTATATTCACCGAAGAAGAAACAAATATATAAAAGTATACTGTTAACAGCGAATGCTCATAGACGTGATCCACAGCGATCCCATCATGAGCAAAAAGAGATACAAATACATTAACGAGCTAGTGAATCGACTCCGATTGCTCGACGCTTCGCACCGAGCTGGTCATAACGCTCACGACAACGAGATGCTGTCGAGGAACTTCGCAAAGCTGGCATTATTATAAATTAATCACGTATCGACGAAACAAACCAGTCGATTGGCGTCAGTGAGGAAAAAAGCAATTTTAAATCGTATATCTTATTTACTATTAACATCGTCGAAATATGAGATCTAATGGATGTGAAAAAAATGTTAGCTCCGAAAGACGACGATTCGTTGAGGAATTGCACGCTTCGGCGAGAAGAAATTTTCCGCGAAGACGTGTCATAATTCGGGGATACGACGACCTGTAGCAGGCTGATATCGTCGAGATGCGTCCGTACTCGAGTTTCAACAGATCATCACTACATACTCACCATCATCGATGCATTGAGTAAGTACATCTGAGCCGTACCGCTCAAGTTCGGAAGCGATACGACTAACGCTATCGCTAAGATAATTCGAGAGAGCGGAAGATGCTCGAGAAACTTGCAAACGGATATGGGGAAGGAATTTTACAATGCCGATATGCAGAAACTCTTAAAAAAATATAACGTTAATTATTATTCTACATATATGGTGTTGAAGGCATCGATCGTCGAGTGATTCAATCGCACGCTTTAGAATGACATGTGGAAGATGTTTACGCACTTACAAGTGGGTCGACGCGCTACCGCGTATCGTGTCAGATTACAACGCGCAAGCATCGCACTATCGGCATGCGACCCGTTGATGTAACTCCCGCGATCGCCGAAAGACTCTGGACACGGTGTACATCGCGATAAAGATAGCACGGCCAGCAAAATTCAAAATAGGCGATTCAGTACGCGTGAGTAAATACAGTTTTCAAAAAAGGTTACATGGACCACCGAGGTGTTTAAAATCGTTAAAGTGCAGCATACTAATCCCGTAATCTATCTGCTCGGACTATTGCGGAAAAGCCGTCGCTAGAGCGTTCTACGAGCACGAGTTGCATCGCGCGACTCATCCGGACGTGTATTTCGTGAAGAAAGTACTACGCAGGAAAGGAGACAAGGGTTACGTTAAGTGGTTGAAATCCGATGGATCGCACAATTCGTGGATAAACAAAAGCAGTGTGATTTAATTCATTTTTTTATTTTTACAATATATTAAAAATAAATATATATATATAAATATACAATGTATAAATATATACAATCTTATTATTCCTTTCTTTTAATTATACCTTCGTAAAGTGTAAAAAAACTATACATGTATCATAACTACATATGTATTTATATAATATAAAATGTAATAATATATAAAATGTATAATCTATAATATGTATCAAATGTAAAAATTTGTATATGTGTTACTATTAAAAAATTATAAAACGCATAAAATATACAATACGAGTACGATACGTGTACAAAAGTATATAAAAAATGTATAAAAATACAATATGTACATACATACGTACATATATACATACATACGTATTATATAATAGTATGACTTACAGCGTTCTCTCCATATGCAGCACAAATCATTGCAGTGGCTTCAGCAGCATTTTTTTTCAGATAAAACACGAAGTGGATGGAAAATCAAATATGCTCTTTTGTTATTGCCATCGTGAACACTACTGATTTTTGAGGTTATGTGCATCAAACGCCAAACCGTATGGCATTTTAGAAGGCCAAATGTCAACGCTTTAAAACCGCAAAAGGGCGGGAAGATATATAAAATTTAAATTGTTATTTCGGTTGTATGAAATCTAAAGCTCAGAACTTTTTTGTACACCTAATACAATGTGTTACACTCGCTCGAGCACTACACAACACCAACGGCTTTCAAAAATCATCGCGGCTCGATATAGTCCACGTTAATCACCACACCATATACGGCTTTCAAACGTATCAATCTCTCGCCAAACGAGAGATCCATTGTCTCTACTGGTGCTCGCATACTCGCCACCAAAGTGCACAAAACGTCTTTCTAATTGTACCTTTGCACCCGCGAGTCGGGCGATCTTCGCCACCACAGATTGTCTATTTGCAACGGTGAGTCAAGAACACTTAACACGGCTAAGTTCCTCGAGTTGTTCGATGCACTCAACGTAGGTTCGATGCATCGTTGCAGTCATGCGAAAAACTCCATTAAGGTAGCGACCTGACTGCACTGCTTCAGCAGCTCGTGTTCCACTCGCTCTAAGTATTTCATTTTTCTCTCACATTCGATTAATTCATTAGATTTCTTACTGTGATCTCGCGCCCAATGACCTATTATATATCATCTGCAGTTTCTTTTGTCGCTCTGTCTAAACCGGAACGTCGTCATATGTTTGCAATCGAGTCGCAATTTGTTTATCTATTTATTTATAGCCGGATTATCGGCACTTTTCTTAACATGCCGCGACACGTACAGTCATCAATGCTACTTCTTTGTCTAAATCGGGGCATGGTTCTTCGAAATTTGTTTATAGCAGCCGGAATATCGGCGCTGTTTTCTTAACATGTCGCGACACATACGTCGATTTCCACGAAAAGCCATTCCATTTTATCGCAGCTCTTTTCCTGGAAAAAATTTAAACACGTCATCGCGCTCTTTTGCGAACATGTTGTTACATGATTGATCGCAATAAAATTCCTAGAAAGAGGGGTAGAGAGACGAGGGGGATTAATGGTTTGCTATGTCAACATTTACACAAATGCGATCAGTCCTCCATCGAACGATCTGCTTGAAAAGTACTCCGCTCCTCCATCATTCGTTTGTACGAACAATCAACAATGTACTCCGCCAAAGGAAACAGCGCACCGTAAAATAGCGAAACAAAGAAGGAACGTAACGCGTAAGTTTCAACTGCATTTTATTTTTTCTGTTTTTTTTTCCAATATTATGCAATATTATATATTTAATTTCCATAGTATTTCGGTGGAGCGTCGCGCGGTACGCCTACTGACCAGACGTTATACTCTGACGGCCACGGGTTACAAATTTTTGGAAATTAGAATCAACGTTGGTCCACCGAGCTATATGGAGATCGCTCTGGGAGATCATCGGGGACAGGAACTGATACTGTCTCTCGAAACATGGAAGGCACTCTACAAGCAGCGATGGAATATCTATAAATGCTACAAAACGATTACAAAGACAATTTTATAAGCGTTAACCGTCAAAGTTTGCCTGATGAACGATGTTACATTCGTACGCTTTGAATCTTTGAACGTACTCATAACGATGATCGAATCGACGTTACGTCGAATGTTTGATCTAGACGGATATATCGATGTGACGTTTGATCGATTTATTAGATTCGTCGATACAATCAATGCCAAGTATATGCTATTCTCCAACATTGCGTCTGTTGTAATAGATCCCGAGGAAGTATCGAACGTGATTGCAATATCTTCGATAGACGTCAACTCGTCGATTATCAGCTATTAGCTTTAGTTTTTAACGTGTAAGAAAAAAATGTGAATCAAAAAAGTTTCACGCTTAAATGAAAAATGTGTTCAATTTGTTTAAAAAAAAGATATATAATATGCAAAACATGTATTTCTTTTATTCCTTTCCTTCCATCATAAAAATAATTATCCGAAAAAAAAAGTCATAAGATTCATAATAAGAGAGAGCCGCAACGGAAGAGAGAGAGAGATAGAAGATATTAGGTATATGAGAGAGAGAGAGAGAGAGAGAGAGAGAGAGAGAGAGAGATTGATTGATTGATATATATATTTATTAGCTCATAGTTATCATTACAATTACATATAACTATGATAATTATGAGACAATAGAGTAACATATATATAAGTGTAGAACTAGTGAAGAACAGAGAATGTTGTTACATAATGGATTCAAAATGTATAATGATCTGCCAAGTGAACTAAAGAGGGAACAAAATTTAAAATGTTTTAGAAGATTATTGGCTCACCATATTAAGAGGAGGGAGCGTGAGAATAATGTGTAATAATTAATTAAGAGAGGTCAGCATTACCTTGTAACGGAGCGCATCCCTCCGTTCCGTTCCTCCTCCAATTTTCCCCCGATCGACCATCCATCGGGGACCGCCGAACAACAGGCGGAGTGCGGCAGTGGCTGCAAGAGGCATTTATGCCTCCTTTTTTAATCATTGTCAATTCGCGAATTCCGAAGCATCGGAGCAAAGCGAGAATACCACGAAAATATTACTTATTTTCGTAGTATTTCCCCCGCACCGCGCCACGCGTCGCGCCACCAAACGCTAGCGCACCCCGCGTCGCACCACGCGCCGTCCCACCAAGCGTGAATGCGTCCCGCGCCGCACCGACGCCGCGCCATGCAAGCGAGCGAGCATCCCGCACCGCGCCACGACCGCGTCTACAAGCGCGTGACCAACCCTGCACCGCGCCGTTACCTTCTCACCGAATTCCTTCCCTATTCTTGAACATCCCCCGCTCCTATTCCTTATAATCCCCAAAAAACCAATTATATCCGATCGTTTTTTCCGCTCCTGGGGAGAGGGATGCTAACCCCGAGATCGACCAATCCGACCGATCCGACCGAAAATACCGAGGTCGATCTCGGTATAAAAAGGCTCCAATCGCTCTCCACAGGAAATCACTCCTGTTCCTCGCTCGTTTTCTGAGAGCATGTCTTAAGGAAGCAAGTATCCAAAGCCTGATAGAAAGCCTGAGTTTTGTTGGGGAATAAAATTATAAACATTCGCTATATAAAATTAACGCTTAACATAATTACCTTAAATCGTTCCGTAAATTTGCATTCGATACAACATTCGTATTATGAAGATAAACTCATTAGCGCTGTATACCATATTAAACACAGATATAAATTCGATAAATAAAGCAATAAGTATCATTACATCGCAATTATTAAAACTTGCCGGAATTAGTCACAACAATATTGACGCATTATTGTTATTGCAAAATAAATGGTCACGGTTTGTTATAAACTGTAATACATTTTTGTGTACATGTACGGGATTTATTATTACTTTGTGACGTAATCCATGGTTTCTCCAGAAGAACGCAGAGTCACGCAAAGCGAAGAAGAGACGAGAGAACGAAAAACGTAGAGAATTGATGAAACCGCGCGAACGCGAATCTCCTTTCACAAAGGAACAACTAGCGAATTCGGTTTCTGTATCGCCGAAGTGCGCACGGCTGCAAGACGAATCCCTCTTTCGGAATTATTCATTATTCCACTTTCCGACGTACCACCCCTTCCGTTTCCCCCGCCGACACTTTACGTCCACCCATCACGGTCCTCTTCCGCAGCCATTTTGCGACTCTGCCTTCTCAACTTCATCTACTCGAACCCGGCGCGACTGTTGAAAGTTACATCGACAGAGCGGAAGGGAAATGGGACTCGTCGGCACAAAAATTGAATAGTTAAAAATTCATTAAAAATCCAGACTCACGCCCACGGAAATGAAAACGAGTCCAGCGGCGCGTTTCAGCAGAAGCCTGCATAACGAAAATGCTTCTGTAAATAGCGCAGTGTCGCGAATAAAGAAATTGTAACTGCCAGCCAAACGTATCGGAGGGATCTATCGATGATCAAAATTAAATTTTCATTCAAAGAAAAATGTCACAAATCACAAAAGTTTCGAAAAATTTACGCATTTAAATATCCTAAACCTGCGTGTAAATAAGACCGCAGAATATCCTTGCATAAATATATATTATTTAATAAAATTTCACAAGAAATTGTTGATAAATCAGAAATTACCATTTGACACTGTCTACATGCGACCCTCCGCAAAGCGCCAAGTTCGCTTAGCCTGGCCGGAAGCCGTATCTCCGAATCTCTCACGGCAAACCGAGAGCTGCTGGGGTCTTCCCAGCGCGTCGAGTCCGCTCGATCCGACTCGCCGTTCCCGAGATTTCACCGCCGGGCATCGGGGTTCTCCCCGATACCACCGTTCCTTTCCAAGCACCAGGGTACGCCCCGGTCGGCCGAGTACACTCGGCACCGACGCCTCTTTCTCCGCACACAGCTGGGGCTCTCCCCGACTGGCCGAGTTCACTCGGCACTCACTGAGACAGACGAGGGGTACACCCCCCCGTCAGCCGAGCTCTCTCGGCAGGGAACGGGCTCACCCGTTCTCCGACCTAAACGGTCAAACGCCCTTGCGAATACGTCACCCTCGCGATAGCGTTTTAACATCATCGTCGATTTAAAGATCCACGGCGAGCACGTGCGACACCACCGCCGCCGCGCGCGCCCCGCGCCACCGAATTTCGCGAACAGTATTGCGCCGACCGCCGAAGCGATACCTCATTCCTATTCTAAACCATACGCGCGCCGATCACCGTCTCGCCCGTCCACGGCCACAACCATTCGCGAAGATCGGTGCATTCCAACGCACCATCCATTATCGTTCTGTTAAGTGAATAAATCATTGTTGCAATACACGTCTAACAACAACAAGCGAATTTCTGTCTCCAACGTCCTCGCTTCCTCCTCCTGGTAACCGACTGACCGCTCTCCGCGCGGGAAAGCGAGACTGTTTTAACCTATTATTACCCCTATTATTATTTTTACCTATTATTACCCCTAGATACTTTATCTCACTCACTATCTCCAGTTCTTTGTCCCGAAATTTTATCTTAAAATCACCTTCCGCAACTTTGCTCCTAATTCCTCTAATCAATATTACTTTGGTTTTGTTTACATTTAGTTGTAACCTTTCTCAATCACTCATTCACTATTATCATTTGTTCGTTCAACTTATCACTAATCTCTTGCCTGGAATGTCCAGTTGTGAATATTAACGCGTCGTCTGCAAATAATCTTATTGAGCAATCGTTATTTATTACTTCTGATATCATTTATATAACAAGATATCATTTATATAACAAGATATCATTTATATAACAAGAATAACAACGGCCCTAATACTGACTCTTGAGGGACATCTATATCAACATTAATTGGCTCTGACAGAATTCCATTAAATTTTACTTTCTGTTTTATTTGCTAAGTAACTTTTAAACTTCCAAAACCGAACTTTTTAACCCATATTTTTGCAATTTTTTTAATAGAATTTCTCTATCAACTACCTCAAACGCTCTTTTTAAATCTAAGAACACCAGTCCTATCATCTGTCTTTCGCCTATCCTTTTCTTCCAATCTGCTAATACCCACTGCAATGTCGTTTCACATGAATGTTTACTTCTAAATCCCGATTGACATTCTCTGATAAATTCGTTACTTTCTAGGTACTCTATTAATTGCCTGTGAACTATTATTTCTAATATTTTTTCATAGATTGGTAATTTATTTATCAGCCTAAATTCTTCAATTTTAATTGTTCCCCGAACTTTTGGTATTGGGGCAACAATCGCTTCCTTCCACTCCCTAGGAAATATATTTTCTTCTAACAGTCTATTCAATATATAACATATTTTTTCACTAGCCACCTCTACTACTAATTTCATAATCTCTACAGTTATCCCTTCCTCAGTTCCAGATTTATTAGCTAATTTTCTCATTATATGCTTTAAGTAGCCTGGATTTATTTTATTGAACTCTTCGAAAGCACTGATAGAATATTCATTTCCAATTAGCATCTTCAGAGTCCACCGTTGCTATCTGTTTAATACTGTCTACAAAATACTTATTAAATTCATTAGCCATTTCTACCATATTATTTATTATTCTATTTCCGTACTGTATTTTCCTGTATTCCTTGTTATGCAAGCTACCCTTTAACATTTCTTCCAATAATCCCCACATCTGTTTAGGCTCTCTTTTATTTTTATCTAACTTTTTCTGTAAATATTCCCTTTTAGTTTTCCTACAACTATCTATTATTTTATTTCTTAGTTACCTGAACAGATCCGAATCGTTGCTACTGTTACTCATACGAGCTGCTTTATGCGCGATATCTCTTTGGTTTATAAGTTGATATATATCTTCCGAGAACCATTGCTTCCCATGCCACTTATTTTTTATAACAATCATCTTTCTCGGTGTTATTATATCAAAACACTTAACAATTTAATTAATCATTCGACTAGCTATTTCATTAATACTCCCTCATTAACATTAATATTTATTTCAATTAACCTTTTAAACTCATCAACATCCATTCTCTTATAATCTCTACATATATAATTTATCTTGAATGTAACCATTTATTTTCATATCTATATTAAAATCACCCATAACGACAAACTATCACTCATTAGTATCTTATCACATGAATCCTCAAGATACTCTATAAAACTAGCATCATTACCATTCGATGAATGATAAATTAACATAATTATGTCCCTGAAAGTTGTATCAATAATTTTAATCGATAAATTATCGATAACACTTCAAACTTAATTTCTTTTTTTATATATAATAATACTCTGCCTGTTCTCCTTGATTCCGAATCACTTTGTACACAGATATTAACATATAATTCATGATCCTCTACTTTCTGGGTTACATGCGTCTCAGTAAATCCTGTTACGCAAGATCTAAATCTCCCTATCAGTACATTTTTAATTTTAGCCTTATGATTTAAAAATCCTTGAGCATTCAAACAAATTATATAAATTTTTATACTACTACCGTCCAATCATTGTTACAAATTACATAGTATTTTACTTTTCTGTTTTTCTAGCTTTTTTATAACATGGACAATTGACGTCAGAATACGCAGAATGATCCGATTTTAAATTTCTAATTTTAAAGTTCCTTATCTTTTCCTCATAGTTCGCGCTTTTTAGTTTCATTTCTACAATTCTTTGTCTCATATTGATCTCCACAGTTCCCGCACGTTTCTTTCTTTTTACAATCTTTCGCAAAATGATAAAAACCACAGCATTTAAAGCATCTTAGAATCCCTATATAGTCCTGCACTTTACATATTTTCCATCCTATTTTCACTTTCCCTAATTCTAACAGCTGCTGTTATAGTAGATCCTTTCAGTTTGGAAATCATTGACTTGTGCACTATTTTACCGCAAATAGAATCTTTTTTCAATCTATTTTGTCCTTCTATTTTAGCCCAAAAATCCTGCTCATTATTACTATCTTCTTAATCCACATCAAATATTCTTGTCTTTAATTTCTTCTTTATTGGATCTTGAATTATATATTTTACTCCCAGGTCCTTTGTAGCTTCATCCTTCAATTTTTCTGCTTGAGCTTTGTTTTCGCATTCAACTACTACTGCTCCTCAAGTTACTTTCTTCATTTTTATAATTCCCACTCCTAGTTTAAAAATATCAATCTTGCTTTTGATATCCTTCTTTGTTGCTTCGCTAGAGGACTCCTTGTTCTCTTCCCTTGGTTTAATAATGATTACCGCTTCATTCCCAGTTTTAACTGCTCCGCTGTAGCTCTTCCTTTCCAATTCCGGATTCAATAGCTAATTTTGGCACAATATTCTTTATCTCCTTTTTCATCACATTACTTATCAGTGACTTTAATTCATGCGTCTTCCAATATTGTATTTCTTGCTTTATTCTGTCCATTTCTTCTTCAATAACTTCGGTAACAACCCTTTTAATCAAGCATTTCCCAATCATTTCATCCTTAATTTCTTTTATTATTTTACATATATAATCTATCTTACCATTCACTCGATTCTCTAGTGTATTCGACATTTTACGTTCTCTACTACTGCTACCTGTTACAATATTTTCTTCTCCTGGAGTTTTCACCATAAATATCTCCAATTTTTCCCTTTACAAGATATCAATTCATTTTGCTGATTATATACTTTATGCTGTTTATGACAGCTGGGATGAAAGAATTTATCACACGGTATACATTTATACTTCAGGCCTCACATCTTTTCTACATTGCCTATAAATTATCGGTCCCTGGCTTTTAACTTCCATGTCAATTTTAATTATCGACATTGCTCACTGCTAATTCGTGATTTCGTCATGGACTGTCACCTCATGCACAGGAATGTGCTGATCGCACTGATTCACCAATAATGACGAATCGCGCTCCTTAGCACATAATTTATAATCCTTAATTTACACCCAAGGAAGTTGACTTTTCACCAGATAACAATTTCCCATGTACACCTTCCCATATACAAGATAATTCTATTTTGATCTAGTCAATATGACAGTTTATTCTCACTTGATTTTCTCACTTTCCTCGGAGCACAGTTCGACACGTCAATTTGCCTCGAGAGAGAGAGAGAGGGGGGGAGGGAAAGAGGGAGGGGAGAGGGAGAGGAGAGAGAGAGGGAGAGGGGAAGGGCCAAAGGGGGAGAGGGAGAAGAGAGAGAGAGAGGGGAATTGATTGATTGATTGAATTTTATTAGCTTTCTCAGCTATTTCATATACATATACATAATTATTGTACACTATTTACCACATATACTTTCAACATTCTCTTAAACGATTCAATTTTTACGCACTGCTTTATCTCGGTTGGCAAAGAATTGTATATTTTTATTCCTTCGTAAAACAGACTCTTTTGCGCACTTCTAGTTTTACGAAATGTTAATACAATGTTTCCGGCCTGTCTCGTTTGTCTATCACATTCACTTCCCACTATTTCTAATCTATTACTTAACGCCATCGGTGCCATGTTATTAAAAGTTTTAAAAATAAATACCCCCACATTATAATATAATCTTTGCCTTACGGACATAAACTGCAGTGCCTGCAGCATGTCCTCAACTTTGGTATATCTATTGCATTGCAAAATAACTCTCATGGCACGGTTTTGAGCTACTTGAAGTTTGCTCAATTGCGTTTCTCCCATTCCAACTAATAGCGTAGCACAGTATTCAAAGTGAGGTGCTATGATCGACTTATCTACAATACATCTAGTGTACATTGATACGAAGTTACCTATTCTATTTAAAAAACTAGTCTTTTTTCCTATTTTCTTTAGCATATAATCATAGTGATCTTTAAATTGGAGCTTATCATCGATAATTACACCAAGATATTTTATTTTTTCGACGCGTTCCAACTTAATTCCGACCGAGCATCTCAATATAATATTACCTTTTTGCTTCTTTCTTACATTTCTGATTATCATGTATTTTGTTTTATTTGAGAGAGAGGGGGGAGGGAAAAAGGGGAGGGGAGAGAGAGAGAGAGAGGGAGAGAGAGGGAGAGAGAGAGAATAGATATACAATAGAGAGAGTTCCGCAACGGGAGAGAGAGTTAGTTGGAAAACAAAAAGATGATATGAGAACATAGTAGCGGCGACGGCGGCGACGGCGGCGATGCCGGCGGCGGTGGGCCTGAGTCCCCCCGTCATGTCGCGCCCTGTCCGCAATTTTATCTTCTCATTTATATCATCTTCGCCACCTGTTTATCTATTTGTTTATCATCTTCGCCTTTGTACTATCTTATCTATCCCCTCCGTAACGTCTCTCGAGTCGCAATTTTCTATTTGTTTATAACTTATATCAAATTTTTTATATCAAATTTTTTTTATCTATTTGTTTTTATAATTACCGAATCATAATATCTTATCCCCCCCCCCCGTGGCTCATTTCAAAAGATCGCCGCGCCTGCCTTCCTCCTCCCCTCTCCTCCCGCGCTGTTCCCCCCACACACCCGCAACCCCCTCGGAGCTTCCGAATTAGAACCGGCCCTATGCCCCTATTAGCAAACCTTTCCTTAAATTATATTTATTTAATAATTTATCCATTAACATCTTTTAATTCTTTTTATGTATTAATATTTTTATTTTTTAGTATATTTATTTTTATAGGAATTTAGATTATAATTCAAATTTAAATTTTATCAAAAGTTTTCATTATTTTTGAGCATTAATATTTGTTATTAAAAATAGATTTCAGTATTTATTGTCAGTACAGAAAATCTCTCTTCTAATCTTTAAAATATATTATAAATACAGAAATAAATAAAAAACATATAATTACATTTAATGCACGCAACCTTTGATCTGAGATGCAGATGACTGTATATATTTACTCATTGAAGAGATAAATGATTTTAAATTGAATTGATATATGCAAATGAAAAACTTTAAAATAATTTATATGCTATTAAATCAATGTTTTTCAACACATTCTCACGTGCTTTATTTTCCCAGACTTAATTTGAATTATTTAAGGGAACTGACAGTAAGAATCTATCAAATAAATCTGGCATCCGCTCACATCAAAGACAAGCTTCGAAGAGAGCAAACAGAAATATTTAAATTAGATGAACTTACAGATGAACGAAATCTGATTAGAGTGCGGCTATATTCTCGGTTCAGAAATGCAACAAAATACCAACTTCAGACAGTATGTGTTAAAAACAACTTAAACCAACGAGCTAGTGAAGTATCATGTAAACAAGAACATGATGAATCGATCTTAAGATACTATTGTATTTGCAAAACTGGGACCAGAACACTCGGTCATGCGCATATGGCAAATATATTATAATTCTTAAGATATGCCCGACACTAGCCATGAGTTAAATATTCCAGCATTGCAAAATACTGAAAAAAATTATTGATGCAGATCATAGACTGCTATAAGAAATTAATCAGCAAATCAAAAGTTCTAGACTTTGTCTTAATTAGCTGGATCATCCTCTGATCTTGCCTCAATTACAAAAACCCCAGTGTATGCGTCCGTGCATGCGTCCGTGTGCGTGCGTGCGTGCGTGCGTGCGTGTAAGCGCGCGCGCGCGCGTACGTGTGTATTGTGTGTGTTTTCATGCATGAATGTGTATATGTAAATGTATATGCATAAAAGTGTGAATGAAGATTCTCAAAGGGATGAAACACATTAAATTAAAGCTCAAGTGACTCATGTCATATCGTTTGATGAAGGTCAATTTTGAAGATTTGAATATTTGAATCACCATAACTCCAACATTTTTTATTATTTAGCTTGTTGATTATTCAGACTTTTGATCAGTGAGTCAAAACCTACATCACAAAATTTCAACCAATTTAACTAGAACTCCATAAGAAGTGTACGAAGTCCTTTGGATAAATAATTGAATTTTTATAGAAACTATTATCTTAAAATTTTTGAGATCACTGAATCTAAATATGATATCAGAATTTTAAAATTCAAAATTGTGGATTCAATATAGCAATAAAAGTTTGAAAATAATTGTCATAAAAATGCGCATTCTGTAAAAATTGTTGAAATTGCTGAATCAAAATATAGAATTTTATATAATAAATAATAAATATCAAAATTTTATTTTATTATTTTAAATAGCACATCAAACTTTGCTAAAAAAAACTCATTTGAAAATAATAATTCAATTAAAATTTATCAACAATATTATATCAAATAGAAGAATTATTTATAAATCCGGCTGTCCATCGAATCCAGAGTGATAAAACAAGGTGCCGTATTTTGTTTGCATGTTTTTATTATTATTTAAAAAATTTTTTTATTTTTTCAATTTTAGTCTGTTGTTTTAGATCCCTTATTTTGAAATTCTGATAACATATTTGGATTAAGCGATCTTGAAAACCTTAGAATAATCCTTTTTATAAAAATCCATTAAATTATTTTACCAAATTTTGATCCGCCATATTGAATTTGCCATTTTGAGTTCAATTCAAATATGATATCAGAATTTTGATATCATATTCGTATTCAGCATTCTCGAAAATCTTAATATTAAAATCGAAATCTAAGAAACTTTTTTTCACGCAGTGGTGGTACAGAAATCTCATTTCACACTGCAAAGCGATTAATTTGAAGTTATTATCAATAAAGTAATATGTAACAATTAAAGAATTGTCTGTATTTATATTTCTTTGTGTGTTTGTAGTAATAAATATTTTATTTATGTTATTCAATTCATCTTGCATCTTATTTTTAGTATCTTTATATTTCTCATCTCTTCAGGTTTTCAATAATTTCTAATTTAGAAGATGGTATTTTGAATTCAGATATTTTAATCCAATTGTATTAATGTATTAATCCATATTTCAATCCAGATATATTAATGCATAAATTTTGTGTTTTCTATATACAATACAGATTGAAAATAAAAAATTATTAAATCATATAATATACTAATAAGGAGTCGATTGTTTTTTTTTCTTACTTTTTACACTTCTCTGAAAAAAATATTATATTTTAAAGAATTAATAACAATTTTTATAATTTAAATATAAATTAAGAATTTAAATTAAAGTAAAATGCCTTCATAATAATCTCTGTTTTCTCCAATATTATAATTTTCAGATAGGTAGATTTTCAGTTTCTTCAAGTACATGCATATTAAAACGGACCTCCTTTTCGCCGATACGTGATTTGTGTTTAATATTCTATACGCGGATATGCTTATCGGTTAGGCCGGGTTGCGAAAGATGGAAAAGCGAATATGTCTGGTTTAATTATAATTTGTTTATTTGAAATAAACACTAAGATGAACTTGGATATAACGAGTTGATGAAAGCGCGGATATTTACAGCGAAAGGATTATTATACGCGACCGGTTATTTACAGCGAGTGATTATGATGCAGTTATTTATAATGATTATAATTGGTTTTAATATACGGTTGATTATGTATAATGAGAATTATAATTTGGTCTTATTCGCAGTGGTTATTCGTTTAGCGTGCGAGTATTTACAACGAAGTTTTATAGTGAAATCTACGCGAGATTTATTATAATCGATGAGGCGGTAACGCGGTTATTTACAGCAGATAGTTTACAGTATTAGTGTACAATATTAACTGCTGCACTTATTACAATCAGTAGTACAGCTATGTACAGATCGGCGCGGCCGCAGATGCGGATTTGGACAGCGGGCGTTGTAAGTTCCGGCGGTTTTGTCGCGGACGCGGTCGAATTTGTCGCGGGCGCGGATCAAACTTGTCGCGGACGTAGCTCGCGGGTCGATTCCTGAACGGTAGGACAGTGGAGGTCGTTCGCGACAGCGAACGCATTGTCGTGTTCGGCCGCGAGAGCACAACGGCCAGAAACATCTGGCGATGGCGATCGCTATTCGTTGTATTCTTGTCGGGCGGCGGATAAGATGCTGACCGATATCGTCTAGTATGTCTGGCCGAGACAGCGAACACGCTATCTCAAGTTCTTCCCCGATCAGCGAATTTGATGGTTCGAAAGAATTCGAAGAGCGACTCTTGGTCAGTAATTCCTAGCTGGGACTGCGTACTCGCAACCTCGTTCTCCGACTTCTCTTCGTCAGGATCGGGTCAGTCTCGCTTTTGCGAGTCCAGTGGATGAGTCCGAGAATTTTTCTGGATTTCGGTCGGATCGAACTTTTTATTTCGCGATCCCGCGGATCGATAATTCGGTCGGTTTCGGAAGAATTCAGATTGATTCGCAAGTATTATTTTATCGCTAATTACCGAAATAAAAATAACAATAAATAAGTTGTTTGTTACTTATTTGATAGAAATTCGCGACATCTATGTAAGCCTATGTAAGACAGGTGGGAACTTGCGTATATATATGTGTCGGAAGTAGCCCACACTCTCTCTCTTCCGTGTAACACTTGTGTAAAAGATTGTCTGTATTTGCGTTTGCAATTATCATTTTACTTATGTTTTGGTTATGCCAAGATGCAAAGTTTATTTTTTTTTGTATTCAATTTATCATTGAATCAATAAATATATTTTATTTCTAACATTATTTACGAGCGTATTACAATTCGAATTCCACGTTCGAGTATTCTCAGGCGCGCTCGAGTATTTCCGTCGCGTCGCACTGACTGTTGCAGATTCGACGTACCCCGTAGGTCGTAATTAATTATTCGAATTTTTATCGGTGCTTTTTCCGCCTTTTGGATGGTCGACCGTTCGTCCGAAGGGCCAAGCTGGACGTTAACGATGCTGGGAGATGCATCGTTACATGTTTAATAAAATTTGTATACCCTCCGTCGAAAAAAAATGTTCGAATGTTTCTTTAATGATATCGTCTTGATTCCAGAGGATTTTCCTCTAATATAAAAAGATATTCTAAAATATAGGAGAGGAACCATGAAATACTGAATTTAAAACTGCAATCCTTCTAATGCTAGAAGAATCTCCTTTTCTTGTAAATCTAATATTATTCTTCTTCACAGCATTTATAACAATATTTTAAAACAAATATTTTCTACTTTCAATCTTACTATGCATTAATTTATATTATACACTGATTATCGGAAAGTCCTTTCTGTGTAATCATAATAATACTTTTGTCTATAGAATATAAAATACTTTTTTATAAGTATTTTCTTAATCCCCCTTCCTGTAAGGGATGATGAAAGAATCTGACATACTCGTATTGACAACAAAGCTTTATTCGATAATCCTTCGTAAAGGCATACAATGTGGAACTTTAACACGCTCGGTGGCTAAGCTTGAATTGAACTCGCCCGTCCCAATCTCTTAATTTAGGTAACCGTCGACGGAATTGGTTGCTAGGTAACGAAAATCGGTAAATCAAAGAGATCCTCGTTGCAATGGCTCGCAATAACAACTAAAATGCAAAACCACGTAAAAGTCACCCGCCATCGATGAAAATCTGCAAAGCGGCGTCGGCTCGCGAGTGTCGGCGAGACCAAAGGAAAGAAAGTGACAGTATCAGTCTGCTGCTTACAATTCGACCATCCTGACCGTTAATCGATCCGATTAGGAAAGAAAGAAAAGAAAGGAAAAAGTCTTAGTTATTCATAAAATACAGGATTGGCTAACTCTAATAAAATAAAACAAATATAAGATTTAATTAAAATTTTAACCTAACTTAAAAGCTAATTAATATGTGTAAATGTTTTACGATAAATATTTAATTAAATTCTTAATTCGGTGTCCATGGTCACATATTCGAAGTTTCCCATGTGCCGCAATACGGTGTTTGTGAAAGTTGAAATCCCTCAATGTCTTTTAGCACGGTTATTTCGTAATCGCGATGAACTCGATACGGTCTTTTAAAACGGTCCAGTATCATTTTTGGCAAAACCCCTGACGCAGTTTCATAATTTCTAACCATGACTTTGTCGCAAACTTGGTATTTTTTCGCTACTTTTCGCCTTCCATCGTATATCTGCTTGTGTCTTGATTGTTTCAAATTTTTTCAACGGCACGCTTTCAAGTATTTGTCGAGTATTATCGATTAAATCATGCGATATATTGGTTCGTTCATTTATTTATAATGTGTCTCGCAGTTCATCAGTTATGCTCCCTCGCTGACGTATGCTGAAAAGTAACACACTTGGACATTCATTCGTCACTTTCGAAACAGCATTATTGCAAACGAGTTCTACATCCTGAATGACATTATACCATTAAGTATTTCGTTCATTAACTAATTTAGCGATCATTGGTAGGATTGTTAGGTCTTTTGATTTGATTATTCACCTGAGCGAGGCGATGACGATCTTTACATGTTGGATATTTCGATTTCTCATAAAATCTTTGAATTCACGCGATGTGAGACAACTGCCGCCGACATAATGCACAACGGCTATAATATTCAAAATAAATTTTGAAACACTATTGCTTTGGAAGTGTTGGTACTTTTCGTAGCGTACAACTTTAAGTGCTTAGTAAATGCATCAATAATTGCGAAAATACAATAATATTTCGACGAACATAACCTAGATATAAGAACTAGATGATTTATGCAGTTACGAAGAAGGGGCACGTCGTCCTTTGGTATAGCGTATAGGAAACCCTTAGACTTTCCTGAACTCGAGGAACTGTATGCGATGCATTTCAAACAACTTTTAAGATATTTCTCGATTTTCGTCATGTTGAAAAACTAGCAATTATTTAAAATGTTACAAATAATTTTTTCGAGCCCTACGTGACTTATCTCATTATGATATTTATGAATTACGTTTCCTTTCATTGCGGCGGGGACATAAAACAGAAGTTGATCTGAACGCTTCCTATATATCATTCCGATTCTCATTTCAAATAGTTTGCTCTCGGAATATTTTTTACGGATCCTCGTAATTTCATCATCATCCTGATATAATGCAAGATTTCAATCAAAATAATTATCGTCAACTATGAATATCTGTCGGGTGAGTACATCCACGTGCAGCATGCGTGAGCCAGACTGTATTCCAATGTGTAATCCTGCATTTCTAGAACCCATCGGGCGATTCGTGGATTCATTTTTTTTTTATCGAATGTTAAGCTTAAGACTTGGCAATCCATAACTATTTTGAATTTCAGACCGAACAGATAGATCGAAATCAGCGCAACGTATAAATTATGGATAGAGTCTCTAACTTGAAATTATGATAAACTCTGTTTAATGAAATTATTTAAACTCTGTTCCGATCATTCTCTTTAAAAAGTAAAATCGGGTGCAGTTTTCGATTTGCCTTTTTTTGCAATAGAATTGTATCGAATCCTACCACACTCGCGTCGCAGTGCAATTCAGTCTCGTCTCGTGGAGAATATACACTCAATATTGGGCATTCATTAATTTATTCTTAAGTATCTCAAAAGTTCGATGTTCTATCTCGCCAAATTGAAAGCTTGTCTCTTTCTTTAAATCATACAGAGGCTTGGCGAGAGTCGAAAAAATTTCCACAAATTTCATAAAATAGGAACATAGACCTAAAAAACTAAATGTCGCGGACGTTTCGCAGAATGAGAAAGTTTTTGACTGCTTCAAGACCTTGATCCGTCGGTCGAATGCCATCACCAATTCCTGTATCCTAAATAATCCAGTTTCGTTTGGAAAAATCAGCACTTATCCATGCGTAACTCTAAAAAGGTTTTCGATAAGGAGTTTGAGAACTTTTTTTAAAACATGAAAATGGTGCTCTACGGCAAAGATCGGCAAGTAGGCATTGTTCGCAGGCGCCCAAATGCCTGCGAACAACAGTTGAGCGCGCTGGGGCTAGCACTAGATCGCTAGGCGCTAAGACTAGATAATAAAGTGAAGAGAAAAGGTAATAGTAGGAACGTCATGCTGTTCAAGAAGTCAAAAAATATTGTATTGCACAATTCAGATCCACAATTAGCATAAAATAATAACTATTTATATTTTAAATAAACAATTCTTACAACAATATTAACAACAATATAACAATTCTTATAATATTTAATTGGTATTTGATTTATAGTTCAATATTATATATGATATATCAGGTATTATTGTTTTGGCACAACTTAAATGAATTATTACATTCAAATATGAATCTATTATCCGTATAATCGCGATTTATTTAATAATTATTTCATAATAGAAAATAATTGTTCATATGAATATGTAGAATCGAACATATTCATTATTTTTGCAGCATGTAGTCAAGGAAAACATTCTTGAGATATATATGAATAAAATTGTATCATGTCAGTTATTGTATAAAAACGATTTTTAAGAACAGTGTTACATTTTAAATCTATTAATTCTAATTTTATATCTGCGGGAACAATATTAATATCACAGTAAAAGATGTCATAAAAATAAGTAAGTCTACTTCTAAAACATGCATTTTCCTAAAGCGACAATCGAATTCATCATGTAATAATTGAAGTAAATTTATATTGCTTATTCTTCATATTATTTATTTTCAATGTACATGGCAAAGATAATGAATTTGAAAAATGTAACAACTGTCGAGATTGAAATTGATTAATTCATAAATTAAGTTTCATTTAAAAAAATCGAATTTGATCAAACATATAATTAATTTATCTTTGCCTTGTAAAGAGTAATTTAACATATTTGTAACGATGCGCCTGAATCACCTCCCCCACTATAATTAGAAAATAAAAAACGGCGTAAAATTTATATTGTATCTAGTCCCCGACCGACCTTCCGTTGGGGTACCGACACGACGATCCTCCGCGATTCCACCGTCGGATAATTCGCGTTGACTATCGCTACAGTTAAAATTCGAATAGTGCGAATTCACGTGAACGACACGTGAAGCATAATAGACCGCGCATTAGAACCCCGTCGCTGGCCCCGCTACCGACCACGTCACCGAACATAGTCGCGAAATCGCCGAGCCTGTTCAATAAATTTCCGCGAATCTTCCGGCGAGATCATCCTCGGCGGAGTCCTAGAATCCGAGTTCGGCCGACCTGTATCCAATTCTTCCCGACGGCCGACTCGGGTATATTAGCCGACTCCGACGGATGATCTTCGCCTATTACCAGCGAGACAGAAGATAATCCAGTGCTGATCTCACAAGGGAAATATCGGAAGTGTCCTCTCCCCGAGCTTCGAGTATGTTAAAATATGAAAATATGAACAAAAATAAGAGACACATATTTTTTTTATCTGCGTTCTCGAACGTTAAGGCGATAAAACCATCCCTTGAAAAAAAATCGATTTTTTTTCCTGAGTAAATATCGTCCAAATCATTAAAGATATCAAAAAAAGTTTTAAAATATCACAAAAGTTTTACAACTGCAAATGTACTTTACAACGACGTATTTGAATTTTTTTAAAATGTTACATTTTCGAGTCCTCCCACCCCCTTCCCCTAATTTTCAAAAATTTTTTAATTTTTATAAGGACATGAATTCAAGAGCATTTTATGCTGAATACAACGGTATCTAATAAAATCATTTTCCGAAATCGCATTTTTGGGAAATAAGCGAAAAATACTTCTATATACCTGCATCATTCGTATTCGTCTCATACCGCGTTGGCTGAGTGGGACAACGTTAAAGGTGAATATGATTCAGTTCGTCAGTATAGTATCAGTGCAACAATAATTATTGAAATAAGAGCTTTTTAATATTTTTTTAATACTTGTTTTATACTTTTCAAATATTTTTTGTTATAATAATAATCATCATCAGAGCAAAATTGTATCAAACAGCTCATATAAATTAACAAGAGGAAAGAGAGGCCAGCGGACAAGCGAAAACGAAGTGACGTGATAAAAACAAATTCGAATAAACAATTTATTGTAAAAATAACAATTAGCAGAGTTACTTTCAATATAAATTTGATATTGTCCATTTCGGCTTTGCGGAGCCTTTTTCAGTAATTTTTCTTAACAAAAGCGATAAAAAACAAAGGAAAATTGTAAGTGCATAAAAACTAGTTCGGTGAAATTATAGAACACACATTTAGATTCAAGCGCAAATAGATAAACGATTACAAAAATGTGAAAAATATAATAATTATAAGAATGAAATTAAGAGTTAATAGTCAGACGCATAAGTTTGTATGCATTTAAAATTTCCCTTCGTTTTTTATTGTTTTTGTTAAGAAAAATTGTTGAAAAAGGCTCCATAAAGCCGAAACATACAATATCAAATTTATATTGAAGGTGACACTGCTAATTATTGTTTTTACAATAAATATTGTTTACTCGAATTTGTTTTTGTCACGTCATTTCATTTTCGCTCGTTCGCTTCATTGGTCTCTCTTTCCTTTTATTAATAATAATCATAAGCATAATCATAATTTTAATAATGATAATGGTATTTATTAAACAATATTCAAATATTTTTGATGATATCAAAGAATGTATGCAGTACCGTGGATAATTAAAAACAAGTTACAAATAAAGAAATGATTATTTTTATAAAAAATCGTGCCTTTAATTTTGGTCGTACGGCAGCTATTGCAGTGCTTACGGTAGCTATTGCAATGAATATATTTTATTGATCAACATTTATATTTTATAATATCTTATTATCGCAACTCTACGCAAGAAATAGATTTGTGAAAATGTAATTTTATTTACATATATTGTTTACATAAGCATCAGATAAAATTTTGATAAAAATTTCGAAACCTTTGTTTCATTCCTTCAATTCTTCTTGAATTTGTTTTACTACTTCTTCAAAATTCAACTGCTTTTCTTTAAATATTTTACCAAGATATTATCGACGTTACATAACATTTTTTTATTGTATACGTAATTTTCTTCGTCGTCAGTGAGTTTTATTTTTTCTCCATCTGATATATCAAATGCGATTTGAAAATCCAATTATTCTTCCTCTTTCATTTTATGTTAATTATTTAAATAATTACTTATTTAAATAGCTAATTTATAATGAATTTATTTTTGTAATAGCTGATTATTTTACAAAAAATTTGTTGAAGGAAGAATGAATAATCTTGAATAATATATTAGATCATGTATTACTATGTCTAAAAATCTTTAAAAAATATTATCAAAATTAATAAATTGTTGATTAAAAAATTCTTAAGTTAATTAAAATAAATAATTATAATTTCAACTTAAAGAATTTATAAAATAAAAAATGTATGAAAATATAAATAGCAATAAAAACATAACTTTTTTTTAAGCACATATTCATTTATAAAACTCGTATCTGTCATTTATATCAATTGATAATACTTTAGAGAATGAAATTAATTATAAAACTGCGAATTCGCTGCGATTTGCATTCTTTTATACTGTTGTACCCCGGATGGGCTACAACATTAATATTCGGGATAGTCAGGTTCGTCAAGCCTAAGGAGTTGGAACTCCAAGCAGGATCAAAGGAATGTAGGGATCCTCGTGAAATCACTAACACACACTTTCTTTAATTTAATTGATTTATTTTAACAAGTGCATAAATACTTGATATTATAACGATTTATTTTACGCACGTTTACGCGTCGTCGGGCGGCTTGGCGCGTCTCGCGTTATTCGGGCGGCCGACGACCGAGTGTGACACCTGAGCTGCTGATAATACGGCTCGCGTGAACTTCGCGACGGGATTCCGTAATATCTTGCGCGACTTTTATAATAATGATCCCGCACGACTTATAATTTTGACTCTCCCTATTCCGCTTTGTGTAACCGATTATATAGACTGATCGATGCCCGATCAGCATTCCGATCGGTTGCGTCGATCAATTGCGTCGATCGGTGATTGATCAATATCACGATCGGTTCGATCATCAAATTTAGGAATTTGCTGATAGGCTTTTCGCAATGTTCTCGCGTGATGCATTTTTGCGGTCTTTCGAAAGACTGCAATTTCGGCGGTCACACATTTGTATCGTCTTTCGAAAGATTTTTTCCGAGATTCATTCGGACTATTTTTGTTACTATTCAGATTACTTTTATTATTAGTTGTAGATCTGGCTACAACAATACTTAATGTTTATGCAAACATTGCTCATATAAATAATATATGCAAATAAAATATGCCTTAGCAAATATATTTCTTGCGATAAGAAACATAAATTCATCAATCATTACGAAACATAAATCAATAAAATATATTCATAACATTGCAATAGCTATCGTAAGTATTGCGATAGCTGCCATATGACCAAAATTAAATATCATATTATATAAATCATATTATATAAAATTAAATAAGTTATATTTTATAATCATTTCTTTGTTTGTAACTTGTTTCTAAATATCCACAGTGCTTCGTACGTTTTATAATATCTCATCAAAAATATTTGACTTCTATTTAACAAAACCTGCTATCATTATTACTATTATTACTATTTTCTATTATTATTATTATTCTCCATTATTATTATTATTATAAAAAAGCTCTTATTTCAATAATTAGTGTTGCACTGATACAGTACTGACGAACTGTACCATATTCACCTTTCACGCATTATCCCACGCATCCAACACGATATGAGATGAATATGTAGAGAGCGCGTACATAGAAGTATTTCTCGCTTATTTCCCAAAAATGCGATTTCGGAAAATAACTTTATTATATACGTTGTATTCAGCATAAAATTCTCTCTTGAATTCATGTCCTTATAAAAATTAAAAAATTTTTTAAAATTATGGAGAGGGAATGGGGGGGCTAAAAAATATAACATTTTTAAAAAATTCGAAAAAATACGTCGTTGTAAAGTACACTTGCAGCCGTAAAACTTTTGTTTAAAACTTTTTTTGATATCTTTAACGATTTGGGCGATATTTACTCAGGAAGAAAAAAACCGATTTTTTTCAAGGGGTGGTTTTACCCCCTTAACGTTCGAGAACGCAGATAAAAAAAAATATGTGTATAGCTCTTATTTTTGTCCATATTTCAACATACTCGAAGCTCATTAAAATGGGGAGGGGAGACACTTCCGATACTTCCCTTGTCAGTGAGATACCCATCCTAATCCAGAAGGCGACCTTAAGGCGCTTCTTAGTAAGTCAGGAGCTACTGGCAGATCGCTCCTGTCTCCGAAGCACGTTTTTTTTCAAGCTAAGGCGCTTCTTAGCTTGGGCCCCGAAGCAAGCCCTTGCGTGCAAACTTCCATCGCTGACGGTGACACAGCAGGGAATTTCCTGACTCCTGACAATTTCTAAGTCCTGATTCTATTCGAGAAATCCGTCCAAAAAAGAATGACGAGATGATACAAATTTTGACAAGCAAACAGTTGTTCGGCCACGCGACTAATATTGCGCATTCCGAGATTCCGCGCATCGTCGCACACCGCGCGCCTACTATCGCGATGCGCCGAATTCGCGGAAGAGCCACAAATCAAGGCTATTGTAAGATTCTTGGAATCCGCGAACTTTTTCATAGAACAGCTAACACGATTCCAGGATTTAAAGTCTAAATTTCTGTCAGAGATCTGTATATATTGTAAATAGTAAAACGAAGTTTGTAACCACAGTCAGTAGTTGTACATAGTTTCAAGTCGTTTAAATATATAAGTGTAAATAAGTGTATATTAAAATACAACGCTTCTATATTTTATTTTTCTCCGAAACTCTCTCACCCTGGCGACCCGACTGACACTATTCCGCGAACCGACCTGACGCGTAATCGTTTTATATTTAAATGATCAGTGATATCCACAAGAAAGGCAAGATCGGCAATCCAGGAAGGCTATAATAGTGCAGGCACAGATTTATCTTTCATTTAAAAAAATATAATTATTTAGTAATAGAAGGCGCTTATTAAATTATAAATAAAAGATCAGCATAAAAGCGAATGATCAGCGAAAATCAGTATGTGTCAAAAACTTTTGTATATAATTAGTGAAAATAAATACATAAATTTAATATAAGAATCTAATAAACAATCTTAATAAACGAATTTAATAAAGAAACGTCGTTTCGACCTTATATTAGGTCATCCTCAGTGTAATAAAAATTGAAATTGGTCGGAAAACAAGACTTAAAAACATAATAATCCTAATGATACGCGTCAAAAAAAAGAAAAAAAACTTCGCACATTAATTGTCTAACTAAGTATATTCCATAGGTGAAAATTATATAAAGCGATGTTAAGAAACATGGTTATGTGTTAAAATTGTATAAAGACAAAAGTTACGCAGCATATGGCGGAGTCATCGATGGTGACAAGAGTCGGAAACACAAATCTTTGCCTCGCGGTCCGATAAATTGTCGTTGAGATCGATATTGCGTCGGAGCATCTATGTGAATGTATCGTGGCGAATCTCCAAATAAAGATACCATTGCTTGAATATCATGCGACGTCACAATTAAAAAATCGAAAATTGGTCCTAAATAGTAAAATCAAAAAAAAAAAAAAGAAAAAACTAATCAAAGTTGACCAACATCAAAAAGTAACAAATTTTGCTCGTTGCCGTATGCAGTTGCGTCCTTTTTGAAATAGCGCAACGTTCTCCTCTTCAATAAGTTCTTTAATTTTAGGATCTTCTTTCATTCTCATGTGAGTATCAAAGAGAAGAAAAAATAATAAAATAACAATATTGCAAGTATAAACATTGTTGAGAAATTGTTGAGCTTGGTTAACATATTTATATCCGGCAATTCTGCCGGATTCGGAGTTGCTAATTTCGTCATCATAGGAATTAGTATATAGCTAATATGCTCAACTTGCCTATTTCCTCGTGAGATTTCAGTAACTATAGTTAAATATTCAATATTCTCGTCCTTACAATAATTATTGAAATAATTCGAAGTGAATGCAGTTCCTCTATCAGAAATGATTCTTCGTGGATTACCGAAGGTAGCGCTCTGTTGTATTAATCGGTCAAGTACTTCTGTGGTGCTAGTCGACTTTGTTGGATATAATCATACAAATTTTGTGAAGGCATTTATTACTTCGACAGATAATCGCATTTTTTCTTCATGGACGGCAAGGGATTTAAGTGATTCATGTAATAGGTCAAATAGGATAGGATTTTCTTTCTTAGAGATGCAACCAACCTTCTTGTTTCCCAGTCTTACTTTCTGCTAATATGCAGTTAATACAATTTCGCATAACATCTTCGATCTTTTTACGCATTCCTTTGAATCAATAGTCCATCAGTATTAATTTTTCTGTCTTGTCGGGATCAAAATGACCATGCTCATGAACCTGTCGTATAATATTATGTTGCATTGATTTCCGTACAACTATCAAGCTGTCTCCATTAACTTCCTTATATAAGAGTTCATGTTTTATAAGATATTCTTTGGTCTGATCGTTTTTTATTTGTTCTCTGTATACTCTGGAGTTCGTTGTCCCTTTGATTCCTCTGCAACCTTGCAAGGACGTCGTCATAACACTCGGTTATAAGTATTGCTATAAATAGGGAATTTCGACTGAGTGCGTCTACATGACGCACATTTCTTCCTGGTGTTCGACACAATCTTCCCGGTGTATTGAAAATCCTGTAAAAACAAAGCTCATCTTGCTAACCTTGTACAAACATTGGCTTTTTTCATCGTTTGAGTAAACGCCTGACAATCTGTTATAATTTTAAATGATATGCCTCTTAGATAAACCTTGAATTTCTTCAGCGCTTTAACAATTGCTAAAACCTCTAGTTCGTAGTTATGAAATTTTACTTCTGCATCGGTAGTTTTCCCGCTTGCATAATAAACCAGATGGAACAGACAGTCTTATCGCGTTGTAACAAAATGGCTGCATAACCATGACTAGATGCGTCCGTGTGTAACTCGGTTTCTGTATGCGGACAATAAATTTGTAAGATTGGTTTTCCATGATTGCATCTATCTACTTCCTTCAATTTCCTTCAATTGATTAAACGTTCGTCTTTGATCATCGTCGAAATGAAACTTAACTCCGTCTTTTAGTAAATCGGATAACGAAAGTGCGATGGATGCATATCTCGGAATGAATTTTCTGAAGTAGCCAGTAAGCCCGAAAAAAGTTTGTGCTGCTCTTCGATCGGTTACTCAAACATGTGTAATGGCGTTAGTTTTTTCGTCTGAAGGTAATTCCGTCTGAAGATAATTTCGTCTGAAGGTAATTCCATCTTTTATAATAAAATCCAAATAATTAACTTGTTTCCTTAAGGAGTCATTCTGGTGTAAAAATCGGATTTTTTTATTACATTTTCCGAAAATACGCTTTCCTAAAAAAAAACGTAGTTCAATTTTCATGAAGAAATCTCCAGTATTTTGAATTTTACAACTACTTTTATATAGGAGTGCAGAAGTTTTTGTGAAAAATAGCAATCGGATTCATCCCTACTTATCATACTCATAATAATTAAAATAATAATCATATTAATTCCTACTTTATTCATGGAATCATTTTCTGAAAAATATAAATATACAATACTATAAAGTTTGGATATTAGTGTCAGTAAATTTTTTAAGAAAGTTATACGAAGATGAACAAGAAGCAAGCTAAGCACAGCGTTCTACGCTCTGGTCATGACGCTCGTAAGTGAAAATTTCATGGCAATCGGTATACAAATGAAAATAATATTTCCAATCTGGGATCAAACATTCAAAACAACAACAAAAGCTTTAATTTATGGAGGAATTTAGCATCAAAACACATTTTCTACGGTAGAAAAGTGTTAGAAGTAGCTGTTTGGACTGCCGCTTGCATTTTTAATGAAGCTTATTGACCTGTATTGAAAATAATTAAGACCATGGGAATAGAAATTGGTCCTGCAGCAATCATATCCGTGTGTGTGTGTGTGTGTGTGTGTGTGAAGCTGGCGTCTCATTTCGCAGAAACTGACAAATTATTGAGAGTTCTGGCTTCCTTTTAAATAGTTCTAGAGTTCCTGATAAGTTAAATAAATAATTCTGCTCATTAAAGCGAAAAAATCGGTTCGGACAAAGTGAGACACCATGATCACACAGCGTCTCACTTTGTTTAAATGAGTTCCGACGTCCGCCAATGCAAGATTTTGAAAGATTTACAGTTCCACAAGAGTTCTATAAAGAGTTCTGTCAAACAAAACAAAATTAAAACAAAAATTATTTAAACCTAAATAAAGAGTAATTATCAATGTAATAACAGATCGAGCTAAAACACAAACAAACAACTCGTTCTGACTTAAAAATTATACTACTATAGTTCTCAACATAGAAGCATTTTCTAAAGAGTTCCGATCAATTATAATAACGTACGTTTTTTAAATAAATAAATACCGTCCGAGCGTCACGTACTTAGGCAGAAAAGTATGAAATGCTGGCCGTTATTTCCGAGGTTTGACTTAAATATTATACTTTTCGTATAGTTCTCAACATGTAGAAACATTTTCTAAAAAGTTCTGACCAATTATAGTACGTTCTTTAAATAAACTAAATAAATACCATCCGAGCGTCACGTATTTAGACAAAAAGGTATGAGATGCTGATCGAAATCTCGAAGTTCTGATTTAATAAATGTACTTTTACATTACTTTAAACATATCACAGCAATTTCTAAAGAGTTTTAGTCATTGGCGATAATGTACGACTTTTAAATAAATAAATACCACTCGAGCATCATGTATGTACACAGAAAGGTATGAAACGCTGACCGAAATCTCGGAGTTCTGATTCAATATATGTACTTTTTATATAGCTATAAACATATTAAAGCGTTTTTTAAAGAGTTCTATGCATTGGCGATAATATACGACTTTTAAATAAATAAATACTCGAGCGTCACGTATCTACACAGAAAGGTATGAGACGCTGGTCGAAATCTCAAGGTTATGATGTAATAAATGTACTTTTTACATTGCTTTAAACATATTAAAGCAATTTCTAAAGAGGCATTGGCGATGATGTACGATTTTTAAATAATTGAATATCGCGCGTGCCAGAAGTCCGAGATTTTGCCCAATGTCTCATATCTTTCTGTGTAGATACATGATGTTCGAGTGGTATTTATTTATTTAAAAGTCGTACATTATCGCCAATGTTTAGAACTCTTTAGAAGTTGCTTTAATATGTTTAAAGCAACGTAAAAAATACATTTATTAAATCAGAACTCCGAAATAATGGTCAGCGTCTCATACCTTTCTGTCTTCTAAATACATGACGGTACGCTCGGTATTTATTTAATTTATTTAAAGAACGTATGTTACTATAATTGGTTGGAACTCTTTAGAAAATGCTCCTATGTGTTAAGAACTATACAAAAGTGTTAAGAACTATACAAAGAACTATACAAATTATACAAAAAGTATAATTTTTAAGTCAGAACTCCGAGTTGTTTGTTTGTGTTTTAGCTCGATCTGTTATTGATAATTATTCTTTATTTATGTTTAAATAATTTTTTTTGTTTTAATTTGATAGAACTCTTTATAGAACTTTTGTAGAATTGTAAATCTTGCAAAATCTTGCATTGGTGGACGTCGGTACTTATTTTGGAAGTGTGAACCTAACGTCTCACTTTGTCCAAGCTGATTTTTTCGTTTTAATGAGCAGAACTATTTGTTTAACTTATCAGGAACTCTAGAAGTATTCAAAAGAAAGGGCTTTCAAAAGAAAGCCAGGACTCTCAATAATTTGTGAGTTTCCGCGAAATGAGACGCCAGCTTCATACACACATCGTATTCGTCGAATCACACAATGAGGAGTGATTGCGTACTGCAATGCGTCACAGCACTGATGCATCAAAAGAGGCCAGGACAGCTTACAGAAATGCTAGGTCTGAGAATAATTTTTTAAGAGATCAAAGATATCCTGTATGGAGCTGGAATTGCTGATTAAAAGATAGATAAATATGGGTGAATATTGTATAAAAAATGTTTACCGAAACTTTAAGTGCTTTTTACTCAATACAGTGTTTTCCGACCTGGGAGAGTAAAAATCTCCGAAATTATGCATCTGATTAATTTCAAATTTTAACTGCTTATTCAATATTTCTTTGGCTATCGCCGGAACTAGAATCGAGTTGATTAAATCATTTTAACCTATTTTTTATTTAGAAAACCCTATCAAAAAGTTAGTAAAAACTATTTTTCGTTAAAACATCCATTTTGTTAATTTCACAGAAAAGTGATTAATTCTAGTACCTAGTAATAGCCATTGACGTGCAAATTAAGAATCTATTTGAATTTTTCAAATCTGTTGAGTCTATGAAAATATATCCATCCCGCCGCCGAGACAACTCGTATTTACGCACGGGTTTGATTAAAAAAGGACTGAAATCGCGCACATTTCTGTATTATAATAATTGTTTTTCTTCTCAAAGATTGAAATAATACAGGCAAATGAGTTTTCAATCATATCTATGTCTATTTATTTTTCTATTGATTATTTAAACAATTACAAAATTTTGCAAGCATAGACCAGAATGATTCCCCTCCCCCCCTTAAAAACTGGCATTTCTTCCAATTTATTCTGAATCCATACAAGCCTGTTACCGTTAATACTTTCTTTAAACATACCTTCAATACTTCCTTTAAACATCGAATACCCTCCTGATAATCTATAAGTGAACTAGATCATCAATGTGAATTACTTCGCCTTTTGCAACTAAATCAGTAAATCAGCATTTACATATTTTTGAAAGTACGCTGGCGCAGTACATAAGCCAAACGGTAAACGCAAAAACTCATAATAACCATTAAGGATTATAAATGCGATATATTTACGACTTTCCTTGGTTATTTTAACATGAAAGAAATCGTTTTTAAGATTTACAATACTAAAAACTTTAACTCCTCACAAACGATCTGATCTTCTATGATGGGTAGAGGATATCGCGTCTTAACTAATTTTTTATTTAATTTTCGGTAGTCAATGCATATTCGCGTTCCCCCGTCTTTTTTCCTGATTAGCACAATAGGACTAACGTAATCCGAGCACGGCTGGATAATACATTCGTTCAATCATTCTTTTATCTGTATTTCGACTTCCTTTTGCTCGGATGCAGCTAGTCTATGCGCGCGTTGATATATGGCGAGATACATGTCGTCCTTCAATACAATATTTAACTCAATGCCTGTATCTTGCGTTTTCTCGGCTTTACAATTTGAAATTATTTCCTTTACTTCGTTTTTACTTTTACAATCCTTGACATGCGTAAGATCTATTTCATTCGTTTCATCGATAATCCCGTTTACTGGTCCCGCTTCTGGTATAACTGAAGATTGCTCAGAAATATTAATAATTTTAACATCCTGTCGCACCCGCATCTCAACACCGTTAAAAAACCTGTTCCTATCAACGCTGCGTTCTGCGTATAAGCATCCGGTACAACATAAAGTTTGATTTCATACATTCAGTCATATTAATTTAATGGGCGTTTCGTTTAATGTCTTATTCTCGCTCAAGCCTACCCCGTTAAATTTTATCTGTCACTTTATTAATGCAGGTGCTCCAATCTTAACATAATAATCCGCTCATATCAAATTAATATCGCTACCAGTATCAATTAAAACCAACATTTCAAATCCGTTTATGTAGATGTCTTTATAACATTTTTTTGTTTCAACTTGCAGCACGTTACAATTTTTCGGTTTGTTACTAAATATCTTAGAACAATTAGCCGCGATGTGATCATATTCTTCGCATCTAAAACACTTGATCTCTTTCTCTTTTGCCGAACAGTCACGTTCATGTGGTTCTTATCGCCGCAATTATAACATCGCATATCGTTTCGTTTACCTAACTTTTTACGCGAAAATTTTTTCTTATTTTCGTCCGTCTTCTAATAACATTTAGATTTGCTTTTCATCGTTTCATACAAATCAAATTTGAGTTCGGAAATACTTTTCGCATATAAAATAATTTTATTCATCGGCTATAACATCTATTGTATTATTGCACTGATCTCTATCTTCACTCGGGAAGCGATCTCAAGCATCTTGTAATAGTATTCATGGTACGTCTCATCATTCTTTTTCTTTCTCTTCTGGAGTTCTTTGTGTATGTCATGACTGTCAATCTTCTGAAAAAAATTTTCGTTTCAGCGCCGATTTAATGTCCTTCCACGATTTTCCGCGTACTTCATACCTCACAAATAACCGTGCCAACCCGCGTAACAGCCTTTTCGTGTATATTGACTTTGCACATCGTCCCAACTACATAACCTTGCCGTTTCCTCAAAATCTTTGATCCATTTAATATTTTTATCATCATCTCCGCTGAATGTATGATGGAATCTTCATCTTTGAAGGTTAACAGACGCTGGTCCCGTCTAAATGAACGGCACTTATCTTCCTCCGAATCATCGTCAGGTTCGCCACTGGATTCGAGACTTCCATCATCTTCGTCATCATCGTCCTCATTTACATCATTGTCTCTATCTCCAGGAACATTGTTGCTTTAAGATGTTGTATTAACTCTGCCTTGTTGTTCTGCCTTGTCGTCCTCAACTTGCGTCGTTTTAATTCGTCTTTTAGTTGGACAACCGTCATATCGTCCATCTTTTATCGCTTGTGCCGTCTTCAACACTTTGATTGTCGTTCATCGCCATTATTCTTTTATTTTTTCGTATTACACTAACGCGTAATCCCGGCTGAGCCCCCAAAGTTGTAGTCGTTCTCTAGTGAGTATGTGTGGGTGACGCAGTTAATGCTCACTTCTTTTCTTTTTAATACATAAAAAGAAAAATATATTAAATATATTAAATATATTAAATATATTAAAAGAAAAATATATTAAAATCAAAAAGAAACTTATGGCACACTCTTTTCTGCTCTTCGCAGGCCAGCTTTTTTTCTCCGATTTCTGCCGATAAGAAGAGCTTCGAAGCATCATGCAGCATCGAAGCATCCCATCTAACGCGAGATGTTAAAATTAGAAAAACATGAGATGACCGGACTTAAGATAAATAAAAATAAAATAAGACTCTGCTTATCCTACACTAATAACTTGATTCATAAAGTTGGAGCAAAATTCGATTCTTTACAATAAAAAATACTTATAATACTCTCTTTTGAATTTTGCGTACTTGTTTATAAGATTATAAACTAACTAATCGGAAACGATTACTTCGCAAGTACAATGTATAAAATATTTTTATTTTTTGTATTATTCAAATTCTAGAAAATAAAGCTTGGTTATTAGATTTGACTCGGATTTTTAAGTATACATTGAATTTAATTCTATCTCTAGGGACAACTTCAGTATTTGTGACCAAGGCAAAAAAGCTGATGTATGATGGTTGCCAGTTACTTGCTTTTCTCGAATGTGAACCTTTGTATACATTAAATATAATGTATGTTTATGAAAATTCGTCATTATAACTCGATATTAAACAGTCGGTTCGCATGGCGATTATTACGAAGTCTATAACGATGGGATTGTAATGATAAGGGACGTTATTGCACAAAAACATACTCACATGCTTTCGTAAAAAAATTTCGACGCAGAAATAATTAGTGTGATACATGTAATCGATCGTCTTTTTTTATTTTTTTTTTAAGTAATTTCTGTTTCGAGTGTTATCGCGCAGAAAAATCATATAACAATTCTTCCACGAGCATTTGTAAATTAGAATTGTAATGATTTCAGACGATTTATACTTGCGAACATACAATACAAATACAACATTGCTTTTTATAAAATATATCGTTCGTTACAACCATAAATCACTTCCGTTTCATACAGCCTCTTACTTGTAAAATCGTATGAGAGCACCGCGGTAACGCGAGAAGAGAAGCCATGTGGAAATGAAGAATATAATGCTGTCACGATGAGCAAATGAATAAATAGTCACATTGCATTTGTATTTTATGATTTTGAAACAAGATATTCATACATACCGTGAGGATTCACATGCCAACTCTTTACGCGAAAGAAAACGATATAACGATGTATTACCTATGATATGGAATGCGCGAGTTCATATTTCGTTACAATTCCATGAAATAACTTGTCAATCTCGCAACATAAACAAAATGCTTCAAAAGAATTACTTGTATCGCGCATAAAATTTGATGCGCAATTTATCTTGAAATATTTAGTTGAAAAGTCGAAGAGTACCCAAGAACCGCGCATAATTCTAAACAGAACGAAAATCATCATCATGATGATCGAATATAAAAAATTTATCTATAATATTAATTATATGCCAATGCGTTTATTCAATTTATCTAAGTCTTTTCATTTGAATGATACATCAATACAAATAAATGTTTTCTGCATTTATTTAATACTATTGGTACTATCGATAATCAAACATACATACATGTCAAACTAATTTCTGATTTTGGATATTATTCTCTCGAGCAAATATCGCTAGAAGAACGCAAAAAGTTCTTCGCGTAACAAATATTCAAATATGATAAACAAAAATTACATTTTCGATTTCTAGTTCGAGTTAAAACGATATGAATATCCTACGATGGGCGTGCATGGCTTTTAGAAAAAATTTTTAGAGCGTAATAGCGTATGTCTGTTTGAGGAATGCATGACTACTGTTTCCACGTGCATGAAAATTCTTCATAAAAACTTTTTGCGCGAGAAATGGGTGTCATTCTATCAGATGGTTACAAAAAACGTTGACAATCGCACAAAGCCTCACAATAGTTAATAGATTGAATGTGAAGTCGAACATTCCATTATTCCCACGCAAACTAGCGTTTCCCACGCAGACTGCGAATATAAAATCAATGCCACATCCGTTGATGAATATTACAAAACGGATACAGGAAGATCAGCATCACATGTTGCAGTTTCACGATTGATTTTGGATGCCCTTCATGTTTCAAAAAAAATCATAGAGCGTTTTAATCTGCGAAAATATGATCAACGCAAACTATGAACGAATGCTCACAATGTCATCTTCGTAAACCTGGATACTGCGTAATGGAGAAATGGGAGTGCGCTTTTAATCGAGAAATTTTGAATAATATTGAGATGCGAAATTTTCTCAAAAACTATACAATGATAAAAAAAAGCTCCTCGCGATGCGTTTTATGGTGATCGGAAAATATCATCACACAATACGAAGTTTCGAAAAAAAATACATTACGTTGACGTATGCTCTCTGTATCCATATGTATTGAAAATTGACATTTTCCCAATTGATTATTTTAAAATTTATATCAGATATGTTTAATCAGGATACCACTAAATTATAATTTTAACTCGATCGGTATCGTACAATAAAATATTTCCATCATATGGTTTCTTTCATACCTATTAAAAATTAGCTCCCCACTTTTAGAAATAACTTATTTTGAGAGTTGTGCTGAATTGTACTAGATTTGTGCTACATTGTGCTCGAATTTTAAAATTGTAATGTGAAAAATGTCACAAAAAATGAAAAAAAAAACGACATTTTAGACTAGCCCCCCACTTTGCAATTTTTTTAATTTTCTCGATTGTGCTAGGTTGTGCTAACATTGTGTCAAAATATTATCTTTAAAAAATAATAACAATAGAATAATAACAATAGAAATAATAACAATAGAAGTTATGATAAAAAATAGATTTGGGAAAAAAAAATATATAAATGACATGTATTCTTGTATCAGTCATCTAAAGAGCATACAAATGCATATCTAACATATACTCGCTTAGTATAAGTCGCCACAACCGTCGGTTTTGTCAGCACAACGATATGAAGGGCACTTTACTCTTGAACGCGGCCTTTCTCGAATGCATTTTATGTTAAAAATTTAAGTTTATAGTTAATGAATGTTAATAATACTGCATATTTGAGTTGTGCTAACCTAGCATAAGTCGGCACAACCGTCAGTTTCGTCAACACAACGATATGAAGAGCACTTTACTCTTGAGTGCGGCCCTTCGCGCACGCATTTTTTGTTAAAAATTCGAGTTTGTAGTTATTGGATGTTGATAATAATACATATCTGAGTTGTGCTAGCCCAGCACAAGTCAACACAATATTTGATTTTGTCAGCACAATGATATGAAGGGCACTTTACTTCTTGAATGCATTCCTTCGTGTCTGGATTTTGTGTTCGTAATTCGGGTTTACAAGTTGAGGTTTACAAGTTGAGGTTTACAAGTTGAGGTTTACAAGTTGAGGTTACAATCAATTATTGTTCGCGTCATATCGGAATTACTGCGAAACGTTCTTGCAGATTGAGTGTATTTACAAGTGTCCCGCCGATCAAGGATTCGAGAGTATCTGTCCTATGAATTACGTAAAGCTATCAAAAAAAGTTATCTCGTGAGCGAGATTTGAAAATATAAAATCGCAAAATACTCGTTAGAATGGATTTGTCGAATATATTAATATCTTCTTGCAACTAAAAGCAAGCGGATACGGCTGAATGAATGAGGGAAAGACATCAATGATGATGCCAAGGAATGTTTTCTTCGGGAATATGGGGAAAGCAAAGATATCGCACTCGATAAGCGTAACATTGCATAGGATTCCTCTAAATAGCATGATAATGTCAAATGACATCTTAACAATGACTTAACCATGTTTCTAATGTCAATAAAATGTCATAAAACGTCATTTTGCTATTTGGGCTGATTTACGCTCGGCTACTTGGCTAATGAAGCTTTACTTAAACTAATTTTTAGGAAAATTCAACTAACGATATCCAATTTGTCTAAATACTGAGATCGTGAAATCTCTGGCAATTTGTGACTTTGCTTACAAGCATTAAACATCTGAAATAACCGATATGTTACTTATATATAGAATAATTCAGAACAATTCCGAGTCCTTGAAAAAGCATATTTCTAACTAAATTTTGAGACAATTTTTCCTTTTGCACAATTTTATCCAAGACTTAATTTTTAATTTCTAAAAGAAAATAATTAATTACGGATTAAATAGAGAAGGTGGGCAGGGGCGACGCACGTAAATGCAGATATTTGCGTGCTGCTATAATCAATTGATCGAATCCTATGTTTGGGTTAAAAGATTATTTTTATTTTAAATTATTATCATCTTGTAGATGATTCGACGATTTCATTCCGCTGTAGCTTCAAAAAGAAATAACTTTATCGCAGTTTGATACAAGTGTTTATTGTAATTCATTTCTATCACTTACAAATGTTAATTTTCTTAGGTACGTAGATATCAGGTCATACACTCTCACGATAAAGAAATATTAAGTAACCAACTATCAAAAACTTTTATAAATTTTGTTGTTTCAACATATTCATTTCTATCTACTCACTTGACCGAACAAAAACAAGAAATTTATTAATAAATCATTTTATCATGACAATAATAACAATAATTAACAAATCATTTTATCAATAACAATCACGATGATTACAATCCCATTGCCAATGTTGAAGTACTTTGTGCACATATACAACAAGCTTGCCAACAGATTCAACATATACCTGAGATTTTTAAAAAAGTAAAGAAACTCTTTGACACAACTAGTATACAGAGCAGAGGTGATCATTTCGAGCATCTTCTATGAAGATAAGTAGTTCCGAGTTATTGAACTATAAAAATGAAATAACTTTAAAACAAAGTCGAATAAGACAAATTCATATAAACTTTTTTCATTGTTTTTGTGTCTCCTTCTAAAGTGAGTTCCTCATGTTATGAAACATCTTATATGCTTCGTAGATAACATAGTGCTAATCACAGAAAGCGAAGATGATCGCCAATGCCTACTATCGCAAAATTATATAATATGATATCAACGAAAAAGACGAAAACTGTGACGAATGCAGAAAATCCCATAAGGTGCAAGTTAGTCATTAATCAAAGATAAGATCATAGAACAGATTGACAAATTTAAATATTAGGTGGACAAAAAAGTTCTGAGCTTTTTTTTGTAAAATTCAATCTTTATTCAAAAACAAACAAAAAAATATTAATCAGCGAAATATTCCCCATTTGCATCAACGACCTTTTGCCATCTTTCGGGTAGCTTGCAAATTCCTTGACGATAGAAGCTCACCGGTTTCGAAGCGATAAAGTCATCAATGCATTTTCGTATCTCTTCAAATCTCATGAAATGTGTATTAGCCAAATGATGCTGCAGCGACTGGAATAGGTAGTAATCGGAAGGCGCCATGTCTGGGCTATACGCCGCGTGCGGGAAAAGTTCCCTAACGCAAAGATATAGTCCTGAGTCGCTTTCGCAATATGTGGTCGAGCATTGTCATGAAGCAAGATCACTTTACGACGTCCTTGGCCAGTAAATGGCCTCTTTTCTTCTAATGCATCGCTCAAATTGGTCAATTGTTGTTGGTAGCGGTCTACCGTGATTGTTTCACCCGGTTGTAACAACTCGTAATACAACACACCTTTCCAATCCCACCAGATACAGAGCAAAACCTTCTTGGCGTGGATATTGGGCTTTGGCGTCGATGTCGAAAGTTGACCAGGGTCAACCCATGATTTTCTACGTTTAGGGTTCATAAAGAATTCACTTTTCATCGCATGTAATGATTTTGTGCAGAAAATCTTTTTTCCGTAACTTTGAAAGCAAAGTGAGTGCAGTGTCACGCCGACGATTTTTGTTGTCTTCGGACAATTCATGTGAAACCCATCTGCCTTCCTTCTAAACTTTTCCCATCGTATGTAAACGTATGGAAATGGTTTGCTGTGTAACGCCAAGCTGTTCTGCAAGCTTCTTTTCAGTTTGCGCAGAGTTTATATCCAGCAGTGCTTGCAATTCGTCCGTTTCAATCTTTTGAGGGCGTCCAGCACGCGGTTCATCTTCAAGACTGAAATCTCCTTGGCGAAATTTTTGATACCATCTTTTGTGTAGTATGACTTACAGCGTTCTCTCCATATGCAGCACAAATCATTGCAGTGGCTTCAGCAGCATTTTTCTTCAGAAACGCGAAGTGGATGGAAAATCGAATATGCTCTTTTGTTATTGCCATCGTGAACACTACTGATTTTTGAGGTTATGTGCATCAAACGCCAAACCGTATGGCATTTTAAAAGACCAAATATCGACGCTTTAAAACCGCAAAAGGGCGGGAAGATATATAAAATTTAAATTGTTATTTCGATTGTATGAAATCTAAAGCTCAGAACTTTTTTATACACCTAATACTTTGGCATAGATTTGACAAGCAGCGCGATTCTTTACAAATAGGCGGGAAGTCAAATTAAAAAAGCAGCTATAGGCAGGCTATATGCATGATATTATATGGAAAAATAAATATTTGAGACGAGAAAGCAAGATCAAAATATAAAACATGTGTGCGCCCATGTAATGACCTATGCTGCAAAGACGAGGGCAGAAAATGCAAGGACAAATGTTTAGGTCCAACGAGATGAGAATGCGAATCATCACAAGTAAAACATTGAGAGATAAAGTACATAGCAAGGTTATACGGGAGAAATGTGAAATGCAGAACAAGGTGGATAACACAAAGGAGAGAATGATCATATAAGTAGGATAGAAAAGAAAACTACCCAAAATAAGTAGAGATGATAAAGAATCCACTTGGAAGACCTCCAAAAAAATGGAAAAAGAAGGAAAGCGCTAGATAGGGAACAATGAAAGGAAGTTGAGCAGGCCAAGGCCCGTAGTACACCAAGGGCTATAGTCCTACATGATAATAACATAGTCATGGAAATTTTCGTCTCGATAAATGGCATATACGCATTTTGTGATTCGAACCAGCGAGTATTTCTTTATGTGAGAAATACGATTTAGCGGCGATAGATTATCTGTTGCCGAATATTCCGCATAACGTGCCGGGTCATAACACAATTTTTCAAATTCTATCATTTCAATTCATTCCCATTGAGTAAATGTCTCTTTTTCGCTTAGAAAAAGAAACGCTTTATAGAAAATTTTTCATGAAAGTAGATTCGTTGATTTTACGAAAATAAGACGATAAAAACAGTACAATTCGCATGTCCGGCATATCGCAGCTTGGGTCTGCCTCTACGTCATTGCCCTGTTAAGTTTTGATACACCATTGTTCTTACGGTATCCTCCGGGTCCATTCTGAGTACATGTCCAACCCACCATAGTCGGCCAAGTTAAATAATTTAAAGTTTAATTACTTTTATAATGTCCGGGGTCCTCATATACAATTCGAAGTTATAGCGCTTTCTCCAAGTTCTGTTTTCATTTATGGCACCGAATATCGTTCGCAATATTTTTCGCTCAAAACATTCTAGCAGATTCTTACTATTTTTTGTTAGTATCCATATCTCCGGCCATACATCAATATAAGACGTATGGACGTGTTATACAGTTTATATTACTATAACGTAATGAATATCGATAATCTGTGAGAATCGGTTTATCAAACTCTGTAATCTAAAAAATTACAATAATAATTTATCTTATCTGCTAGTGATGATGGATATAGTTAATAAATTCGTCTGAATAATTGTGGAACTGTTGTGGAACAAAATAAATAATTATGTGAGACCATAGAGTCCATGGAGAAGCTAACTATCTTCACAAAATTAGTAAGATTGATAAGAGTGTCAGTGAGGAGGGATCGAGAAGCAGTGTCAGGATTGAAGAAGAGTATATATATATATATATATATATATATATATATATATATATATATATATATATATATATAATGATGATATTCGGACCGAATCTTTTACTAACATATGCCGATGATATAGATATAGTGGGGAACAACATAATTAAAGGAAAGGAAAACTTTGACCAGCTTGGAAAAGGAACCAAAATGGAAATCAACTGAAAATTAACAAGGATAAGATAAAGTATATATATCTCACAAGGAACGCTTATGATAAAGTAAGGTAAAATATTATATATATAATTGATTTATAAAAGCTCGTGTAAATGTATAACATTGAGTAGAGATAAGGCCAAATAACGAGCACAAAGAATGTAGAAATTTCAGATAGTGTGAGTAATTAATATATTAAATAACTTGTAGTTAATAAAATAAAATATAAGATAATATAAAATAAAATAAAATATATAAATATAAGATATATGAGATAAAATAAAATAATACATGTAAATAAAATAATACATGTAATATACGTTTCGGGCTACACTGAGTCTTCCTCAGTATTTAATTTAAAGCCAAACAGTAAATAAATAAAAATTGCAGGATATGAGAATATAAAGAAATAAAGATATAGAGGCATCTATGCGCGATGTAATGATGCTTAGATTCGCAGCAGGTACAGCTCCCTGGTATCGAAAGCGCATTCGCACTAGATGCAGTCATATAATAAAGTTCGTCGTCAACATAATAAAATTCTTGATAATTATTCATCGTTGTTTGGCAAGAATAAGTTGAGTCCGAAAGAAAATTTTTCTATAAAAATTGTGGATCTTAAAAAATCTTGATGTTGAAATGACCGGTCAGAATTAACATTGACGTTTGAATTCCGTGTTATAATTGTATTCCGTCATTTGTAAAAAAGGCTGTGCATCCGTCGTGCTGAGATGTTACAGTTTAAAAGTAAACGCCGGTATCAAACTCGAAATTAGTGTTTAGCCTTGTAGTGTTAGACAGACAAGGTCTAATAAATTAAAAGGTAATTAATAGGTAAATTTTTACATGTATTATTATTTACATGTATTACTATTTTATTTTATCAATTACAAGTTATTCAATATATTAATTACTCACACTATCTGAAATTTCTACATTCTTTGTGCTCGTTATTTGGCCTTATCTCTATTCAATGTTAAAATATTATATACTATGGGTGACTTAAATATAGCTTTGAACATATGAAGTCATTCAAATACCTAAGAGCTATCATAACTGTTGATAATAATATGAAAGCAGAAATTAAGCAACAAATTATCCAGAATAACAGATGCCTCTATGCGTATCAGCCTCTGTTGAAGTCAAGATATTTCTCCCATAGCTCCAAGATTCAAATCTGTAAGACCGTAGTACGCTCGATAATGCTGTATACATGCGAGACATGGGCTCTTACAAAATAAGACTTGCAAACTTAGAAGTTTGAGAGGAAAATGTTAAGAAAAATATATGGCTCCTATTGTTGACATGTTATTCTAAATATGTTATTTGCGATAAATATCATCACATGCTTCGGTAGTCGAAGGGATAAGATCCGGTAAGCAGGAGATCCAAGTTCGATTCCTGGCTGAGGTGATATTTTTTCGCAAAATAATTACGAGTTTTCACGACTAGTTCGTGGTCGGGCCCCGCCGTGACGCACACTCTCCCTTCTTATTTGGGGGGCTCGAGTCATGCTTGATGCAATCTCTCCTGTCGTGCTCCAGGAGGATTATTTGTATATTTGCCAATGGCGTTGGAGGGTGTCGCTGTTGCAGTCCGACTTGCATCCATCAAGAGAATAGGATCATCATCTCTCTGGAGTACCGGTCGTGGGGATTCGAAAGAATACATGTATATATATATATATATTACAATATATACGTATATTACAATATATATATATATATATATATTGTAATATACGTATATATATATATATATGTGTGTGTGTGTATGTGTGTGTGTGTGTGTGTATTATTATATTGTTGACATGTTATTTTAAATATGTTATTTGCGATAAATATCATCACATGTCTCGGTAGTCGAAGGGATAAGATGCATGCCCGGTAAGCAGGAGATCCAGGTTCGATTCCTGGCTAAGGTGGTATTTTTTCGCAAAATAATTACGAGTTTTCACGACTGGTTCGTGGTCGGGCCCCGCCGTGACGCACACCCTCTCTTCTTATTGGTTCGTGAACCCAATACAGACCACTCGAAACTTGTTGGAGAGAGAACAACGATATAACGTAAAGTGCGTTTGGCAACCACGCTAAAGTGACGTGTTATATGTCCGTAGCAGTTAGATGGCGCGCGTTGACCCGGATTTTCGGTTCATAAAGTCATACGGAACTATAAGGACATATACTCGTTTTCTCATATTCAATTTATATATGTATACTCTCATCAGTAATCTGTTTCTCTAAATATATGTTGATTTTTATATCATATATGTAACCAAGTCCATTTTGTGTTACTATTGTGTTCACTTGCATTCCACCGCCAACAAAACTGAGAACAAACTTGCAAATATACAAAGCCCAGATATTGTGCAAAAATTAAAATCCAGTAGAAGATGGACGAGCCACACCCAAAAAAGCAAAGACGATAGGCTAATAAAAACCGTATGGGAAAAAATACCAATAGATAGAAGGCCACCAAAAAGATCAAAAACTAGATGGAGGGATAATGTTCAGTAAGATTTCAACGCCCTGGAAGTCGACGTACAAATTTGAATAAAAACAACTAATAACCGAATGCAGGCAGATAGTACTCGAAACCAAAACTCATCTCGGGTTATGTTACGAAGTAGTAATAGTAGTAGCTAATATACAGCTGCTAGTTAGTTGGCATAAATATTCCAATAAATTCGATAGTCGGATCCCCGCTTTGAATTTAATTTTCCTCCAAGATGATGGAGGAACAATTTCTCATGAGTCTCTCAAGCAATAACAGTACGAGTTATTTTTCATAAACTATAACCACTTTCTTTACTGCAGAATTACTTCAACAATACATTTACATAGAGAATATGGAATCGCACTAAACAAAAAATTCTTTGTACATTTTTTCATATACGTCTAATAGAAAATGTAATCAGATTAATCGATTTAGAGAATGAAAAGAATGAGAAAAATGATATATTGTTAATGGTCACAAAAGCTACAATACATACAGAATGGCATTTACAAAAATATTAAAATCGTTCGATAAATAAAATTTTGTACTATTCAGATTAAAACGGAGTTTTCTCCGTCCAAATCGGATGCAATTTTGTTGAGCGCGGAATAACTCGCCAGCGGGGACAGATTCGATCTCAGAAATAATTATTAGAGATTAATTTAGATGTAACAATAGGTAGAATTTATTGTAAAATAAGATAGATGGAAGAATATAAAATAACAGTGCTTATATAACAAAAGAATAAAACGTAGATGATAATTAAAGGTTGAAATCAATTACGTATGCCGATGCGGAACATAGCGCATATACTCGCGGGCGGGCGGTCGTACGTCAGCGAGATCATCAGAGCGCGGTATCTATCGGAACGCGACTTGATAATTATGGCCGCGATGTTTTCGCGTGTTTTTGCTGTCTTGAGGCAGTTGCGAATTGTCGCGAGCGCGGTTGCCTAGCAACGGCGACAATAAATCACGCGGCTGTCAGTGTTTATGCGTGTGATTCGTAAACAGACGGTATTCGGCAGATTTTATCGAATTTCTAGCGACCTATTATCGTTCGGATCGCGGCGCGTAAAAATGGCCAGTATATTACGGTAGCGGAATTAGCGAGTGCACGCCAATTTATCGGATGCACGCGAGAGGAAAAGCGCTCGGTTAAGAACACCCAGACGGAGGCGGGCTACCCTCACCTTCGGTTGATTTCGGTGACGCGACGTGGGACGCGTCTCACGCAAGATAATACGCGACCGTCTAGCAAATTAATTAATTAATTTTGCGAGCCTAATGGTAATAGATTAAAATGGCGCAAAGTGCCTTTTGCTCGACGAGTTGTCAGTCGGGCACCACTTGGCAGCAGATGGACGGCCGCGGAACGGTGCATTAGAAATATGCATCGTTATAAGATTTTTATATAAAAATCAGCTGAGAATGTCACTCAGCAGATCTGTTCATCCAACCGACTCAACCGAATAGCACAAAAAGTCCGAGAATTCTCGATTTCGAATGCTTTCAATATCAGTACCGAGAACTTTCGATATCATCCACAGAGCGACGAGTATTCCCGCGTTTATATTGCCGAGTATTCTTCGACAACGAAAATGAGCGTTCTCAATCTTGAAGGGAAGCGAGTGTTTTTGTTTTCATCGCGCGATTAAAAATTCGAATTCTTCCGTCTCAACCTCTGCAACAAGCGTATAATCTTGCGCACACGCATAACACGCGTCGCCGCATAGCGCGTATATCTTGCTTCAACGTCATATGCTATACGAAAGTCTCGCCGAAATTATATCCATCGACTGTTATCATATGAAATCTATACAAAAGCGAACATTGGGATACATAAAAGACATATATCTCCAGCATCACAACTGAAAGATATGAATTTTTTGTAAATATCTCGGCATTCCCCGTTCGTATTTTCTCATCGCACACGCCTCATAGCATGCGCGGCCGGCACCGCGTCTGCGCAATCGCTCCTCGTTATAGTGTTTTTCGTGATAAGAATAACATTTGACAGAAATCAGAGTACACATCTATAAAATGATGGCTCAGGAAATTAAACGACTTTGTAAATAATAAATATCCTGTAAATATAAGTTAGATTATATTTCCACTAAATATAAGCATCCGATTCTTTCAACTATCAAATTCCCGGCATCCGAGAATATTCGAGTTCACGATCTCCCGTTCTCGTAATCCACCAAGTTCGCCTGGTAAGAATTATTTTTTTAACTCCCAGTAGTTGCAATCTATTGCATCCAAGGATATTCAGCAACATTTGTGAGATGATTGATGTGACAGGTATGTGTCAGTAGTAAGTGGGGCACTATAGCGCGTCAAAACCCCCACCACCTTCCCACTGGCGCCAGGGGCGTGGCCCCCGACTCAAAAACTGGCAGCCACGTGGAAATGGAGCGTTCTGATTGGTCGGTAGGGATGGGAGGTGATAATTAGGTAATTAGTGGGAGCGTTCTGATTGGTTGGCTCCGTAGCTGCCCAATGCGTGATTGGCTCTATAGTGCCCTATGTGCGCGATTGGTTGTCGAAATGCTAGATGAGGTAGGGGAAGGGTGAGAAAGCGTCTGGGACCGATCGGAGTCCGAAAACAAAATGGCGACTGTGAAAAGAAATATGACGGGTCTGTAAAAGAAATATACTTGTCGAGAATGGAATGCGATTTTTTGTTCACGTGGGATGGAGCGAAGAGAAGAAAACCAATTTTTTGTGGAATTTTACTGGTTGTATATATATATATGGGATATACAGAATCACGTTTTTCTTAGGGCGAAAGTACGTTTCTCAACGCCTCATAGTCTGTGAATTTAGATAAATTTCTCGACTCGTTTGACATTTTTTGTATGGGGGAAATATAAGTTACAAGTGGATATAGGTTTTGAAGACTTGAGATTTTCGGTGTGTAATAACCATTATTTATGTCAGGTCGTACGGTATTTAGGAGGAGGAAAACAGGAACGGACAGGTTCGCACTATATATTTCTGACGTCGATGACGTCGAATTCGGAGTTATACGAAGCTTTTATTCTAAGACAAACACGTGGATTGAAAAAATTTTCTAGATGTAAACTCTAGATTTTTCTAACATTTGGAGTTATACACTAGCGAGGTTATGTTCCTTAATTCTATGGTAAACAAACGAAAAATATTTAAAAAACGATTAGATATTTCTAGCTTGGAATTATGTGGCTAAAATTGGTTTTAGATCGGTGGGAAAGGAAGTAAAATAGACAAAGAATTTATGTTACAAAAATTAGGTTTATTGTTATATCATTATACAAATTATACCATAATAGTGTTTCTTTAATGTTTAATTGTTCTTAAAAGTACAAGTTTGTATATGACAGCACGTTACATGAGATTTTTCACATTTCTTTTTTCCATGAAGAAAGATTTTACGAAATAATTGTATGATTAGCTTATCATTATCTTCGTAATCTTCGCTGAATATTTTGAGAAATTGTTTAAGCTTCATCAGTACTGGTACTGGTCACTGGTATCATCGATGTTGATCTTCAATATTTGAAAAATATTAGCTGGCAGATTTATATAATGAACGAGAGTACAGTTGTCGTCACAATCGATGCTTATACGGACATTACCACCTGAACCTTTTCGTAGTTCGAAAGTAAAATGCGAATCGCTGCGTCTGCACTTTTTATTAATCGCGTAGATAAGATCCTCTGTATTTTCATAAACCCCTGCCTGTAAGTGCAATTCTTTCACCGTAAACTTATCATCATTTTTCTCATCTTTTACGCTCTTCAAATCAACAAATCTAATCTTATTATCGTTTCGACGTACGTGAAAAAGAGTGGAGGGAAATTGAATCTCGCTAAGCGCGACTTCCCATTCCCCAAATAAATCTACGTCGTGAGGTAATTGAGTGGTGAAAGAAGAGCATGTATTTCCCGGGAAATACTTCTTACTGCTATCGCTCGGAAGAAATATAAAAATATAAAAAATTGCTCCTCCTCCATCTTGGAGAAAAGTTAAACTCAAAGCGGGAATTCAACTGTCGAATTTACTGGGATATCCTTGCCAGCTAACTAGCAGCTGTTTATTAACACCGCGTCCTCTGCTTTTTATCACGCGCTCGACGATAAACTCTTCTTCCCCCAAATTTTTTCTGACCCGTGCTAATTTTTGTTCATAAAAAATCCCATCGATGTGTTCACCCGATAAGTCGCACAATTCGTACACGCGGGGTCTTCGCCAATGAAGAACGCGACAAACTCGAAATATTTCCTCGCTCCACCGCGCTTCGTATTCTTTCTCGAAAGTGGCTTGTGGTCAGTAGAGCAAATATATATATACCAGGTGTATGCATAAGTTTTTTCCGGTTTTTTAGTAAAAAAAGACACGTAATTTTCAAGGGAAATTAATTTTTTTTTTATTCAAAATATTGGCCATCTGCTTCTACACATTTCGCCCATCTTTCAGGTAATTTATGAATACCATGCCAGAAAAACTGCTTGTCTTTTGCGGCAAATCATTCGTCGAACCATTTTCCAACTTCCTCGAAATTGCTGAAGTGCTGCTCTGCGAGCGCGTGCCCCATTGATGCGAAGAGGTGATAGTCAGATGGCGCCAGGTCTGGGGAGTACGGCGGGTGCGAAAGGATGTCCCATCCAAGCGATTTCAAGGTGTCTTTCACTGGTTTTGCTGTGTGAGACGGCGCATTGTCGTGTAACAAAATCACTTTGCCATGTCTTCTGACCCATTCCGGTCGTCTTTCGATTAATGCATGGTTTAAATTAATCATTTGTTGGCGATAGCGTTGTGTATTAACGATTTCGCCGGGCTTCAAGAGTTCATAATACACAATACCGCTCTGGTCCCACCAGACACAGAGCATGGTCTTCTTGCCGAAGCGATTTGGCCTTGGTGTTGATGGACCGGCTTCGCCAGGTGAAAGCCACGATTTTTTCCGCTTCAGGTTTTCAAAATAAATCCATTTTTCGTCATCCGTCACAATTCGATACAAAAATGATTTCCTTTCGTGGCGTTGAAGCAGCATTTCACAAGTGACTTTGCGATTTTCCATTTGACGTTCATTCAAATCGTGTGGGACCCATTTACCAAGAGTTTATTGATCTTTCCCATTGCTCGTAAACGTCTGCTGATTGTTTCTTGTGATACATGTAATGCTTCTGCTAATTGCCGTTGAGTTTGAGTTGGGTCATCATCCAATAACTCCTGCAATTGCTCGTCTTCGCATTTTTGTGGTCTACCAGAGCGCTCACTGTCTTTCACATTGAAATCACCATTTTTAAATTGTCGAAACCATGTCTCACATGTTCTAATCGATGGAGCGTATTCACCATATGTTTCTACCAGCAAACGATGACTTTCAACAGCCTTTTTCTTTTGATTAAATAAAAAAAGCAATGCCGCAAATGTTCTTTTTCAGGCACAAAACTCGACATGATCACTGGACGATAAAACAAAGACGCTAGTTTTTGGCGGACTCAACTTGTGTGTGTTTGTAGTTTTAAATGTCAGACGAACAAAATGATGTATGTGTCAAATTAATACGCTGCGTACTTTTCGCTGGCGACATCTCTTAGTTAAACCGGAAAAAACTTATGCATACACCTGGTATATATATATATATATATATATATACCAGGTGTATGCATAAGTTTTTTGGTGATTTCAATGTGAATATATATATATATATATATATATATATATATATATATATAATCAAATATATATATAATAATATGTAACAAATGCCCAAATAAAAAGTATAATACTTATAATAAAAAGAATATACATTAAGCAAATTCACGCATACACTACCAAGCATATATACACTATATAAAATTGAAATAGGAAGCAACAGATAAGTCCACATTAAACATTTGTCCGTAATGAAATCCAATACCTTTCACACCTAAACAAAAGAGCGCTATAAAATAAGAGTGGCATAGTTAAGGGCCAAGAGCCTTGCCGAATTAAAAGAATCATTCAGAATCATTCTGTTACGCGTATGAGACGGACTCTACACATCAAAATTTTAAACCAATAAATAAAATGCAAAAAGATGAAAAGGAAATGGAAAACTTTAAAAAACAAATAAGAGATCCAGAATTTGATTGTGCTGTAAGTAACTGAGAAAATTAATTAATAAATAAATATAATAATAAATATAATAATAAATTTATTTCCTTTTAAGATACAGAAACAACAAAACCAAAAAGAAACGTAAACTACGAAAAGATGCTAAGAGATCCAGACCTAAAATACATTACAGGACCAGATAAATTTAACAAATCACAGATAAAGTATTATGACTACATATTTTACGAAACCATACCTCCCAGAAGGAAAAGATGTGGAGATTGTTTTGACCCAACGAAAAATAGCGCAGAAAACTTCAAAAAAGTTTCCCTTGTAAAATGGCACAGTCACACAATTATAAATGAGAACAATATAGACATCAAAACAAAATGCGCAAAATGTAATAAGACACTTTTTAAATTTAAAAAATTAATAAATTGTGAAAAATGTATTAGAAGTTATATACTAAAAAAAAACCGATTATAGAGGAAATATATTTATTTGACATGTAACATATGTAATAAATAAATACCCAATAATATCCAATACAATAATTACCTAATAATTACCTAGAATAAACAAATAAATAATAATTTAAAAACAAACAAATAGACAAAAAAACAAACAACAAACACAAAAAAAATGGAAAAAGTGGAACATATTTTGTATTTAAACCATATTACTTTCAAATAAATAAATAACGACAAATAATAAATAAATAATCATAAACAATAAAATTAAAAACAACAAAACTATAACAAATATATAAATACAATGATAATAAGAATAATAGTAATCTCTGTATAGAAAGAAGTTAATTTTGTATCAGATTAATTAGTATTATTCATACGTAGTAACATAAGGTACTATGTATGACTTAAGGGGAAAGGTGTCACGGCTATTCAAATCTTATAATTTTTTTTAAATGAAGGAATGCATGCTATATGATAAAGATATTGATATATTGATTTATTGATTAAATTCCTGTTGGTACCAGGCTACGGCTGTTACCAACGAGGATTCAGATGACACCTCTGAGAAAGAACTTTTTCCCTCTTAATTATGGGTTCGAGAGAAGGAAGTGGTGAGAAGCTCGCGCGGGAGTTCTGACCATTTCCACCTATAAATATGCGTGCAGAAAAAGCAGTAGATCAGAAAGATAAAAGTGAAAGAGATTGAAAGAGATTTTTAGAGAAGGTCAAGTTAAGCTCTGTAAAGCGTGGCGATAGCAATAGTCAGTTCGTATTATCACTCATAAATCGTGCTAGAGCAACCTTAGGGTTGAATCTTTAAATTTATAATAAATCTTTGTTTGTAATATTTCTCTTAGGAGAATTTAAAATTTAAAAGCCTTGTTGTAAAAGCCAGATCTACAACTAATAATAAAAGTAGTCCGCATGGCAACAAAATTAATCCGTATGAAATCGGAAAAAGTTTTTCGAAAGACGACACAAATGCGTGATCGCCAAAATTGCGATCAGTCTTTCGAAAGACCGCAGAAATGAATCACGCGAGAACATTGCGAAAAGTCTATCAACAAATTCCTCAATTTGCTGATCGAACCAGGCGTGATATTGAGCAATCAATATCACGCGATCAATCGACGCAACAGAATGTTAATCGGGCATCGACCAGTCTATATAATCGATCATACAAGGCAGAGTCGAGAGAGTCAAGAATAACGTGTCGTTCGGAATCATTATTGTAAACATCGCGCAAGATATTACAAAAGCGCGGCGAAGTTCACGCGAGCCGTACTATCAGCGTCTCAGGTGACATACTCGGTCGTCGGCCGCTAGAGTAACGCGATACGCGCCGAGCCGCCCGCCGACGTTTAACCGTGTGTAAAGTAATAAAATAAGAATATTAAACTCAAGAATATTAAACTCAAGAATTTGTGCATTTATTAAATAAATCAATTAAAATAAAGAAAGTGTGTTAGTGAATTCAAGAAGATTTCCTTACATTCTTTTGATCCTGCTCGGAGTCCCAACTCCTTAGGCTTAACGAACCCGACTATCCCTAATATTATCGTTGTAGCCCATCCGGGGTACAACAGCCTCCTCGACTAAATAAAGGTAATTTAAAACTAAGATAAATGGAAAATTGAAATCTTATTCTTCTTAATACTTCTTGATTAAAATCAAAATAATTCTAAATCCAATTTCGGTCGCTGACAATAGCGTAGCGTACCATTCAGTCGCAGCCAATGGTGTTATGACTAAATAATTTGAATTTAGAATCTCAATAATAAATAATTAATTTCAAAGGCATTCATGCCCAAAAGAGGTGGGCGCAGAGTTCAAATTAAAAGATTAAGATTTCAATTAAATCAAACGATAATTTTAAATAATCCCTTCCCATTATTCTTAAAACTTAAAAAATTGGAAAGTCAATTTAAAACTAAAATAATCAAGCAAATTCCTAAATATAAATTAAGAGAAATTGATTTTGAAATAAATTATCCTAATTATAATCAAATTAATAAGAAAGATCCGCGATATAAAATTTATAAAATTCGTTTCTTATTCGGGGTTGATTAATTCACAAACCGGTCCAATCCCAGTGTAAAGTACTTAAATGTATTGACCCAAAAACGGACAATCAGAACGTAACACATAAATCCAAATAGATTTAATCATAACATTGTAGATTAGTATTTTATTTCTCAAATTTAGTTGAGATTTGCGGCCGATCATCCAATAGGGTTTCCTTAATAATAAACCAAGTTGTTTTCTCTTGATGAATATGTGATACTTCCATGTGAGTCTTCTGTCAAGGTGCAGTCTAAAATATCTCACATGATCAGCTTGTGATATTGTTGCTTGTATATTGTTCAATTAATAACAAGTGGACAAATTGAATGACCCATGATAAATGAAACATGTAGAGATTTGCATTCGTTGATTTTTATCCTTCACGTCTTAAGCCATTTAGAGATATTGTTTAGTCTACCTTGTAGAAGTTAGGATGCTAGTAAGGAGTCTTCATGAATTGTCAGGCCATATCATCCGCAAACGTCCCGACTCTAATAGATTTATCCGTGGGTGGATCGGCTGTAAAAAGGTAGAGATAGGTTCCAGAATCTTGGGAAACGCCTGCCTGTGCCCTATACAGTCCCGTTTGAAGCTCCATAACTAACCAAGAATCTACGATCCTCCTACGAAGATAGGATTTAAAAAGGAGGAAATAATCAGCTGGTAAGTTATGCTTTATTTTAAAGAGAAGTCCTTCATGCCACATTCTGTCGAACACTTGAGCCACGTCCAGGAACATAGCAGTATTTTTCCGTTCTAGGATATTATGGTCGAACACTTGAGTCACGTCCAGGAACATAGCAGTATTTTTCCGTTCTAGGATATTATGGTAACAAGTCTATGAATTTGTTCAGTTGTACTATGCTTTTGATAAAAACCGAATTGATGATCCGGAATAAGTTTTCTTTCCTCTATGATAGATATTAATTATATAATCTTGTTAATAATAGAGATTCCAGGTCTTTGGATAAGATTAGCCGTAAGCTAATTAATCTATATAATTTTGGATCGTCTGGTCTCTTATCCGGTTTGAGAATCATTATTACATTATTATTACAAGGGTCGATAAGTCAGATAAAAAAGTAATAAAATCACCTGTTTTCCGGAAAATTCTTTTTCACTTTTCGACGTAGTCTCCTTGGAGCTCTACACACTTAGTTCAGCGATGTTCCAATTTTTTGATCCCTTCGGAAAAGTAGGAAGTTTCGAGGTCTTTAAAATACGCATCCACAGCAGTGATAATCTCCTCATCGGACGAAAATTTCTTTCTCTCGAGCCAGATCTTGAGATTTGGGAATAGAAAGAAGTCACAAGGGACGAAATCAGGAGAATAAGGTGGATGGGGCAGCAATTTAAATCTTAATTCATGCAATTTTGCCATTGCGACTGTGAAGGTATGAGCTGGAGCATTGTCATGGTGAAAGATGACTTTTTTGCGCGCCAATCTCGGCCGTTTCATTTGCAGCTCTTCGTACAAACGATTCAGAAGTGAAGAATAATATGTTCCTGTGACTGTTTGATCCTTCTGTAAGTAGTCAATAAAGATGATCCCTTGGGAATCCCAAAAAACAGTGGCCATTATCTTCCCGGCTGACAAAATAGTCTTCGCCTTCTTCGGCGCACATTCACCAGACACTGTCCACTGCTTCGACTGCTATTTTGATTCGGGGTATAGTGACGGGTATATAGTGATGGATCCAAGTCTCGTCTACGGTCACGAATCGATGCCAAAAGTCTTGTGGATTGCGCTTAAGCATCGACAAATACTGCCGCGAAATGTCTTTTCGCATGCGTTTTTGATCGATGGTCAGCAATCGCGGCATCCATCGTGCATAAAGCTTTTTCATTTCTAATTCTTTGTGCAGGATATTATGCACCCTATCTACTGAGATGCCTACAATCTTAGCTATGTCACGCACTTTCATTCGGCGATCTTCCATGACGATACGATGAATTTTTTCAATCATTTCTGGCTTCAACTGGACGTCCGGAGCGGTTTGGTTGATCCGATCTCTTTTGAATTCATTAATCCAAAAATAAACGGTCTTCAACGCTGAGTCCCCGTAAACTTCGTCCAATTCAGCTTTAATCTGCGCAGCCGTCCACTTCTTTAAATAAAAATGTTTAATCACTGCACGGAATTCGTCTTTCTCCATTTTTACGACAATTGCTGCCATGCTCACTTCCAACGTCTGCCACATATAAACTACTAAACGTCGTTTTTGACTGAAACTTGATATGAGGCAGTTTGAATAGTGTTACTTCCTGGCCATATACTATATAGTTCATTGTGGCGCTATCTTGCAAAAATTTACCTGACTTATCAAACGACCTTCGTACTTTTTATTGAAGAGGTATAAAGCTCAGTCTTAAAATAGCGTTGAATAATTAAGTTAAGTATGTTAAACCTATATCTGGGAGTTCACATAGAATGATCAGTATTTAGGTCATAGCTAGACGCTTTTTTGCAATTCAAATTTTTTATTACTATGCCTGGTAAGGATGTATCATTTCATTTTGAAATACCAAATGTATATAGAATATCCAGATTTGATTACAACCAATTACGCGGAACGTTGCCGAGCAACCCAAATTATACTAAGAACGCTGAGTGAAGAGATTATGCCACAAGAACTGGCCAAAAAAAAAAAATAGGATAAAAACAGGAGACCGGTGATTGGCAGGCTTATTTGGGAGAATAACGCATCTTCATCGCATCTGTTGCCGTTAGAAGTAATAGTGACAAGCTATAAGCTCAATAAAGTATTTTTGTGAAAAAAGTATTATTAAATATTCCGCTGCTATACTGAGTTAAGTTAGATGAACCCCATATGTGACATTCCCCGTACAACAATACACACAATACATAGAAACACATACATTTTACATATATTACGTTATATAGATGAAATTGTTTCATTAAAAAGTTATGTTTGTTCATTTTATCAACAAAGCAAACAAGAACCAAGATAGAAAAAAATTTATGATTATGTCACAGAAGTGCGTGATGAAAAAGTTCATTTTATGCTGTCACTGTTAACAATACGTATCATAATTGTTATAATATTTGTTTCAATATTTCATACACAAAACATTCTATAAATATGAAGTTAAAAATTAATAATATTTAATATAAAAATTAATAAAAATTTAATTATGAACATTTCTTAATAAAAACCGATTAAACCTTGCTCAATGATTTCAATTCGAAAAATAAATCATTGCAGATATTATAGAAAATGGACCCGAATTAAATTATATATATATATATATATATATATATATATATATATATATATAATTTAATTCGCGCGAGACTCCGAGATGAACTCGGTCTACATTTTCATATCTCAGCAATGACTGCATTGATTAAGTTTTAATTACGCTTAATCGACAGCTCAGTATCAAATTATATAAGAAAAGTGTTTTTATTTTTTTTCTCCGTGTTCTACAAACTGAGATATCGCGACGCAATCGTGACGCAAAGTTCAAATTGGTAAATGTAAGAAACGTCCTGGTCGTCGTTGTGACTCTCCTTTTTCTGTCGCAAGAGGCGCTAATAAACGTCTCTGTATGACAGTTCTTGCAGCGTTCATTTTTTTTATTTGATATATCTTTGACAGATGTCCTTCGTATGAAGTTGTACATATTGATTAATAAAAAAGAAGATATAATGTGTGTCACATATAATAGTAAGTAATATTATAATAATATATAATACATTGAAGAAATAGAATAAGAAATGGAAATAGAAATAGAATTAGATTTTTACAACAAATTACATTAGATTTTTATAACAAATTAAATTATTAGATTTTTATTATATTATTAGATTATTGACAACAAATGTATTAGATTTTTACAACAAATTATTAACATTTATTAACAATTATTAACAAATTATTACATTAAACATAAATTAATTAAACATAAATAACATAAAAAAACATAACATAAAACCTAAATTAATAACATATAACATAAAACAACATAAATAATATGTTATATGTTGTATGTTGTAATATGTTGTATGTTGTATGTTGTATGTTGTATGTTGTATGTTGTATGTTATATGTTGTATGTTGTAATATGTTGTATGTTGTAATTATATGTTATGTTATATGTTATGTTATATGTTAACGGCATTTGAAACTGCAAAACAATTAGTTCAGAAATATCTAGATAATGAATTGCAAAAACAACAAGATGTGTCTCAAGATGATCCAGAAAATGCAATAGGTGTGCAAAATATAGAGGCGGGTGAAACCATGCAAGACTTTAAAGATCTTGGAGCTAAAATTAAAGAAGAGAATGTTTCTGAAATGATAATAAAATTAAACACGGATCAAAAGAGAGTATTTGATAGAGTTATTAGCACTATTAAATTAAATAAATCAGTATTACGATTATATGTTAGCGGTGAAGGTGGTACTGGAAAAAAGTTTCCTAATTAAGACTATTAAATGTTGGATAAAATCTTAATAAAGAAACTGCTATAGCAGCACCTACAGGTATTGCAGCATTTAATATAGACGGTTTGACAATTCATAGATTGTTCCAATTACCATTTAACATGATCATACTCCTAAATATAAACAATTATCTGATCATGTATTGAAAGTTCTAAGAGCGGATTTAAATGATATTATACTTTTTATAGATGAAACATCAATATCTAATTTAATTTTAATGTATATACATCTTTGATTATCCGAAATATACACAAAGACGGGATGTATGTCTTTGATTGATGATATGTCTTTGACACTACTGAATATAATGATGGCTGATTTGGTAGAAAACATATTCTTTTATTTGGAGATCTTCTTCAATTACCTCCTGTACGAAGATTTTATTTTTGTTCATTTATTGAAAGAAAAAATTGATAAATATATTGGCACTTTAGGAACCATTAATTTGTGGACTACATTATTTGAATATGATGAATTGACAATTAATATGCGACAGCAAGAAGATATGGCTTATCGTAAATTGTTATCGCGCATTCGTATTGATTTATTGAAATTCAGAAGTAGGAATATAAGGCGGGTTCTAATCCAGAAGCGTTGAGGGGGGTGCGGGTGTGCGGGGGGAACGACGCGCGACCGAGGAGCTCCGGGGAGGGGGGACGGCGCGTGTTGGGCGACCCAGTGCCATTGAATGTAAACAGCGTCGACGATTGATGTCTTCAGAGCACCGTAATAAATAATTACAAAAAGATAAATAACGAAGATGATATAAAAAATTGGACGCGTGGACATGACGTCAGAGGGGGAGGGGGGGGCCGCCGCCGCCGCCACCGCCACCGCCGCGCCTGCCACCGTCGCCGCCGCCACCGCCATCGCCGCGCCCGCCACCGTCGCCGCCGCCACCGCCACCGCCGCGCCCGCCATCGCCGCGCCCGCCACCGCCGCGCCCGCCGCCATCGCCGCCAAGTAAAAAATAAAAAAAGAAAAAAATTAAAAAAAGACTCACCAGGTTGAGGTAGAAAGTCACTTAAAAAAAAGTACAAAAGTCAGTACGAAAGTCACTTCAAAAGTACAAAAAAAGAAATGTCCAAGAAAAAATGTCACGTAAAAAATACACACAAAAAAATGTTTAACAAATCCAAGAAAAAAAAGCACTCGGTCACTAACAAAATACACACAAAAAAGAAAAATGTTAATAATCCATGAAATAATTTTACTCCCTCCGGATTATTCGCAGGAGGGAGACTTCATTCACATATCGCGAGATTAACCCGCGGGGGGACTTCTAAATAATTATTCTCCTCTTCTTCCTCCTCTTCCTCCTCTTTCTGTGCCAAAGCCAATGAACGAATATATTCGTACAAAGGTATTAGCCATGGCAATTGCGTGGCACCAATGAGAGGGTTATTGTCAATGTAATAAATAAGTTGTTCCTCCACAAATACTATAAAGTTACCACGGTACTCTGTCCCGTTGAATCTTGCGCAGATAATGACGCGTGGTAATTCCATTGCGAAGACGTTGCATTCAAAGTTCTTCACGCAAAAAGCAATTGTTTTTTTCACGCACCAGTGATTCTTCGCGCACAAAAAAATTATTATCGAGCCCACGTTTCAATGCCTCTACAAGACTCATTGCATGAGACTGAACGCGGCGAGTCAAGAGAAGCGCCGATACTCCGGCTGCTATAAACAAATCGGGGATAACTATGATGATGATGATGTTCCGATTTAAACAAAGAAATTGTCGATGATATATAATGGATTATGAGGTGTGCAGGATCACAGTAGGTGGAAGTCTAATGTGAGAAAGAGAGAGAAAAACGTGCATACAACAAAACGCAAAAGTATCGCGTAGTGTCTAACTGAGAAGAAATGGCAAGTGAAAAGACATCACAGGAATTCGATTATTTGGCGTATATTAGAGATTTGTTAAAAATTACTTATCCAACTGAAGCAGTAAGTATATTTATTTCATATATCTTTCTAATGTTTAAAAATATTATTAAACTCAATATTGTAAAAAATATTAAACTCAATATTTTTGTAATTTGACAGACATTATATCTCGATGGTATCTCAGTCGTGGAAACTGTGCAAGTACGGAATCTTATAAAAATTCAAATACGCCACCCGAATGGAGTACGTAACTTTTTCTCCTTTTTTTCTTTTTCTCTCTTTTGTCTTTTTTCCTTTATTTGATATGTAATGAATTGTGTGAAATTGAGATTTTTTATTATTTTGTTGCAGTACTTATGCATATATGATATCAAAATTAATGGCTTTATGAATATTAATCATCGACGATGGATACGGTATCAGCGTCGCCAACACAAGGAGTATTTATACTTTTTGTGGAAAGAAATTACTCGCGAGGACGTATTTGATCTGCAGAGACTCTTTGGTTTACGTCCATATGAAGAGGATGAAGAAGTGTGGTGAACAGTGTCTACAGGATATTCTCATTATTTTATAATAATTACATAATTGAATAATTATATAAGTAATAAAGATCCACAAATATATATATACAATACAATACAATATATACAATAAATATTATAGTATATACAATAAATAAAAATGTATGGGTTATTCTTTTGCATTAAATAAATATTTAAAAAATTTTTCACTTTTTTAAATCGTGATTCAATTTCTTTGTCATGTCCATGACCGACACACTGACCTACATTCCTGCTCGACGCGCGCGAGTCATCCCGACAAGATAAACTTCTCGGCGTTATATGATAAGAAGCGGTACATAGGTACATACATACATACATACGTGCATATATGCATACATATAAACTATATAAAAAATATAAAAATATATGTACATTGTATAAACATATATATATATATTACAATGGAATCCGCCAATGTCCCCACGGTAACGTCTCCGTCGAATCCGGTACGATGTATCGTTTGTCGTCGTACGGACTCAGAGCGATTTTCGACTCGGATACCGTGTATACTTGGTGTAGCTTGGATCTTATACACGACTGGCGACGAGTCATTTCGATTTCTTCGTTCAAGCACCGCGTATAATCGTCGAACGTTATTGTTCGCGTTACGACGTTATTCTTTACACCTTTCACCTTTTTAATGTCTTTTCTGCCGTCCACCCTCACCGCGTACATCTTCGCTCTGAGTCCGACGAATTCCGTCATTATCGCACCGTTATTCTCATCCTTCATTAGACCGGGTACTTTTTTATTCGCGAGAGGCATCCCGTACGCGTTGTCCGTCGGATAATCGCTCGTATCGAATCTAGCGATATCGCGTTTCATCGCCTCGTACACATCGTCGCACTCGATGTGGTATACGAGACTGTCCGTGTCGGTGTACATGATCTTACATTTCTCGCGATACAGCGGTGACATGTATTCGTGGCTTCGTACAAGCAGATTTTCGATATGTCGAGTATACACATACCCACGTAAATCGGCTTGTTGAATTTTACCTCGAGTTTACGCAGTTCGACGGCGATTAAGTTTTCCGCAAAGACGCTGCGGCTGTGGAAATTTGGTTTCGCGATCATTGCCTCCGCGCCGTACCGTCCGTCCCATTTGGTCAAAAGTTTAACGTCGACGTGATTGCGCACATTTTCCATTGTTTTACCGAATACCGCGTTGTTCATTAATTTGTACAAATTTTTCTCAAAATTTCGTTTTTCGCGTACGTTCTAAAGTGTGTATTGAGTTCGATGTAATCGCGGAGCCAGGCGGATTGAGCAAATTGTAGTACGCGATGTATCTTTGCGATACGAAGACCATGGCGCGTACATTGCTGCAGGTTGCGATAATGGATGACGTACTGCTTCTTATCGTATAACGTCGCGAGAAGTTTATCCTGCCGCGTGCCGGGCAGTTTATCGCGCGTCGGACAGAAAGGTAGGTTAGTGTGTCGATCGTGTAAATGATGCGGATACTCGAGATCGACCTCGAGAATATAACCCGTAGACGAATCCGGAGCGATCGCGCTCGCGTCAAAATTCTCAATGTCTTTCATCCATCGAAATTCGGCATAGGGCAGCGGTTGATACATCGCCCATCCGTACAGATTGTTCACGTCGTAGTACATCAAATACGACGACGGTTTCGACGGGTCGTACGAACGCATGTACTTGTTATTGGCCTGCGCGTATCTGCCGGAACATTGACTGAGACCGCCGCGTATACCGCGTTCGATAAACATAACCATATCGATGTCGGTGAGCAACTCAAATTTTACGCGCGTATGTTTCAACATGGCGTCCCACGTGAAACCTGGCAATGTGTAGTAATGCGCGGAATCGAGTCCATAACTCGCGACGCAACTTTCGCGGAAATTCTCGAAAACGTCAGCCAATAACAAGACATCGGTCTTGAGATATAGATCGCTGTATTCGCCGAGCGTTCGGATGGAGAACCGCTGCCAGACGTTCGCGGCGTGCGCGTAATCGTTCTCTGACACCGTGTCACCGTGCCAACGAGCTATAGAACGATTCGCGCGGTGGTAGACGCGTGTCCTGCAGCTTGTCCGCGCGATCCACGTATTCGTACGGAAAGACACCTTTGCGCGTCAACAAGTCAAAATTTTCGTTTGAGACCGTGGAAAATTCGGAACGTAAAATTTTTAATTTTTCTTTCGTTAGAAAAGATGCCAATCTATCAAAGCTAGTATTTAAAAATTTGTACGAATCTATGAACCGCAAGCGTACGCAATTTCGCAAATCTGATCTCTCGGTGGTATCTTGAACGTGTTTTGTAAACGAAATATATTTTTCTTTTGTTATCGGCAGCACGTCGATCCTGCCTTCGAACGCCGTAGCTATTTCCGTGATGATAAAGTGCGCGTCATAACCGGATAAGTTGTGAAATACTATGGGAATGCAATATGAATCTTTATAATTTAGATTACAATTTGAGTGCGCGGGACCACGGTAACGACCGGTAAGATGGCAATGATCGCGTACCCGCGTGTCGTCCGACGCAAATGATTTCTCGCAAATGTGACAACGCGTCGCGCTACGATATGCCTCCCACTGCTCTCTCGACAACGTTTCCATGGGGACATTCACGGATAACAGAATTTTTACTTGATGCGCCAAATCTTCGAGTTGCCGAACGAACCACGCAACGCAATCTTCGTCGCGACGAAATCGATATACCGATAACGCGTCGTCGTACGAGCATCGCACGTAGTATCCGATGCTAAATACCTCGTGCTGCTGGTAGGTGTACGATGCGTCTTCCTTCTCTGCCGGTTCCGTTCGCCGTAGTACGCACTCCAAGTCCGCGTAAACGATTAATGGAAGTCGTTCCTTGTTCGTGTGGTTCTTGAATTCGAGCCACTTGTCGTCCTCGCTCGGCAGTCGGATGGCGCAATCGTTCATCTTTTCGCAGTCCGTTGTATGTGACTGCAATCTTTCAGACGAACTGAAGTAATGTAGACATCTGCAAACGGAAAATATGATTTTTAGTATTTAATAAACAATTTTATAAGAGAAATAATAACATTTGTTAAAATACATACCGGTCGCAAAAGTATTTCTTGCATTTCTTCTTGTTTATTTGCGAGCTCACAAGGCGGGACAGATCTTTGATGTACGCAAAGTGCCCTGCGTTGTCGTCGCGTGGATCCTGCACGTACAATAGATTTGCGTGCTTCTCCATCTTCCTTGATGTCAGCCGTATCGGGAGAATCTCCTTTTCCTTGATACCATAGATGTTGATGGAGATGTCGTTGAGATGTTCGAACTTCTTAATTTGGTTCAACGTCATCGGAAACGTAATGTCTTGCAAATTTAACACTGTCGTATAATGCGGGTACGAGGATTCCCGATCTGTATGTTTTTTGGCCGGATGTAAGGCCGCGACCACCGACCACGCGAAACACGCATTGTCATTGGATCGTACATTGATCACCGCTCGCTTTAACATAATTTCCCGCGGCACTTCGATGTAACATCCCGCATGTAGAGGATTATATTTGTTCACGTTTACAGTCAAATTGAAAATTCGCGACAGCGCCCATCCACTGTCGCGTTCTTGGAATTCTTCGAGCGACGCCAACGTGGGTTCGATGACGTGCTGCTCGTACCACTCGTCCACATTTGACACTCGAAAGAGTTCACTATTTTTAATGTTTATACTTTTGTTTGCGCGTTTATCGCCCGTCACAAATTCGCCATTGAACGTGGTGTTCACTTTCACACTATCGTGTCTTTGTACAATGTCTCGCACTCGCTCGAGCGCTACACCACCAGCGTCTTCTAAAAATTGTCGCGGCTCGATATAGTCCACATTGATCACCACCAGTCAATATACGGCTTTCAAATGCCGTATCGATTTCTCGCCAAACGAGAGATCCATTGTCTCTACTGGTGCTCGCGTACTCACCACCAACGTGCACGAAACGTCTTTCTAGTTGTACTTTTGCACCCGCGAGTCACGCGATCCTCGCCACCGCAGATTGTCTATTTGCAACGGTGAGTCGAGGATGCTTAACACGGCTAAGTTCCTCGAGTTGTTCGATGCACTCCTCACATCGTTGCAACCACGCGAAACACTCCACCAAGGTAGCGACTTGGCTGCACTGCTCCAGCAGCTCGCGTTCCACTCGCTCTAGGTGTTCCATATTGCAAAATCTTGATTCTTTTAAATTGTTGTGCTGTCTCATCAAAACAATTTTACATTTTTACTTTCTTTTTTTCTTTTCTCTATAGCTGCTTTAACTCGAAGCCAGTATACAAAGCGTTGTATTTCCGCCATGTCCGGAGATTGATGGGAATAGAATAACCATATATGAGTATCCTCGCTTCTTGGAATTATCTCTGCTACTTTTTGCCGCGAGAGAGGTAGTAATATATTGTATGCGTGTCCTCTATAATGATAATATGTGCACGCTTCCAGAATTATTTCCGCTCTCTCAGAAGGAGCGGAGAAGCAGAGAGTCGAATTGTAGCGTCTCTTAACTCTTGGACGAGGAATCGGGAAATGGGGAGATGAGGTATAGTGTCTCTTTATAAAATACACCGCCACGTTCACTGGTAGATGAGAGATTGAATCCCATAATGGAGAACTTGTTAATTCTTCCAATGACCTTTCCATATTGTTTTTATATCACATCACACTCTTCCACTTGCATATACCTCGTTCACAATGTTGTCTTTTTTCAATTTGTGCAAATTGGGCACATGTTGCATGGCATTATCATACAGACGGACTGTTGGCAATTGGAGCAAAATCGGCTGTTTAGCGCATTGAGAGTATCTATCTCGTGCTTCCTAACGGCATACAATACTCCAATGTCAGTGTCCGCCAGACGAACCATGCATTCGGCACACAGAGTTAGCGCACCACCCGTTGAATAATAAAATTGTATTGAACAATACTTTTTATTATTATTCAACGCAAGGAGTTCCGAACGGGTAACAATTTTTTCTACATAATCCGTAAGGTCATCACTTTGATCACTTTCGTAATTGCTATCGTCAGACAATGCGTGCTCTTCGTCTTCAAGATCAATGTCAATATTGTCAATATTGTCAATCTCTATTTTTTCTTCATTTTCAAACACTTCGTCCACTATATTCACAAAGTCTTCCTCATCCATATTAAACACATTTTCTATATTTAACACATTATCCATTTTCACCGTCAACTATTTTTTTCACACACATTAGATTTCCATCTACTGTGACCCTGCACACCGCATGACCCATTATATATCATCGACAATTTCTTTGCCCCTTTGTCGGAGCATCATCATAGGTCTCCCCAATTTGTTTATAGCAGCCGGAGTATCGGCGCTTCTCTTGACACGCCGCGACATGTACGCCGATTTCGGCGAAAAAAGCCATCATAAATCTCCCCGATTTGTTTATAGTAACCGGAGTATCGACGCTTCTCTTAACATGCCGCGACACGTACGTCGACGTTCTACGAAGAGCTATCTTTTCGCGGCCTCTTCCTAGAAAAAAATTTGAACGTCATCGCGCTCCTTTGCGAACATGTCGCTACATGTTTGATTGCAACAATGAAATTCCTAGAAAAAAAGGGGGAGGGGAAAGGTGGGGGGATTAACGGTTTGCCATGTCAAAAAATTTACGCGATCAGTCCTCCTCCATCGAACGATCTGCACGACAAAAAAGGTACTCCGCTCCTCCATCGTTCGAACAACACGCAATGTATTCCGCCAAAGGAAGCAGCGCACCGTACAATGGCGAAAAACAAAAGAAGGAATGTAACGTGTAAGTTTCAACTGCATTTTTTTATTTTTTTCTCTTTTTCCAATATTGTGCAGTATTATATATTTAATTTCCACAGTATTTCGGTGGAGCGTCGAGCGGTGCGCTTACTGAGCAGACGTTACACTCTGACGGCCACGGGTTACAAATTTCTGGAAATTGGAATCAACGTTGGTCCACCGAGCTATGTGGAGATCGCTCTGGGAGATCATCGGGGGCAGGAATTGATACTGTCTCTCGAAACGTAGAAGGGACTCTACGAGCAGCGATGGAATATCTATAAATTGCTGCTAAACGATTACAAAGACAATTTTATAAGTGTCGGACCGTTAACCGTCAGAATCTGTTTGATGAACGACGTTATACTCGTACGTCTTGAATCTTTGAACGTACGCGTAACAATGATCGAATCGACGTTACGTCGAATGTTTGCTCTGAACGAATGTATCGATGTGACGTTCGATCGACTCGTCAGATTCGTCGATACGATCGATACCAAGTATACGCGATTCTTCAACATCGCGTCTGTTGTAACAGATCCCGAGGAAGTGCCGAACGCGATACGCGATTGCGATATCTTCGATAGACGTCAACTCGTCGATTGCGAGCTGTTAGCTTTAGTTTTTAGTGTATAAGAAAAATGTGAATAAAAAAATTTCACACTTAAAAATGTATTCAATTTGTTTAAAAATATAAACATATATAATATGCAAAAAACATGTATTTCTTTCATTTCTTTCTCCCTCACCATAAAATAATTAGAAAAATAACATTCTCCATAAGAGAGAGAGAGAGAGAGCCGCAACGGAAGAGATAATAGGTATACGAGAGAGAGAGATATTTATTTTTTACTCGGCGACGGTGACGGCGGGCGCGGCGGCGGTGGCGGCGGCCCTCTCTGACGTCATGTCCATGCGCAATTTTTTATATCATCTTCGTTATTTATCTTTTCGTAATTATTTATCACGGTGCTCTGAAGGCATCAATCGTCGACGCTGTTTACGTTCAATGACACTAGAGCGTAAGCTAAGAGCCATGGCACTGGAGCGTAAGCTAAGGGCCAAGAGCCCTTGTTGAAAAAATCCTTCAGAATCATTCTGTTCCTCGTACGAGACGGATCATTCTACCATACCAAACCAATATATAAAAATGCAAAAGGAGGAAAAAGAAATGAAAAATTATAAAAAACAAATACACGATCCAGAATTTGATTGTGCTGTAAGTAACTAAAAAATTATTTAATAAATAAATATAATAAATATAATAATAAATTTTATTTTCTTTTTAAGACACAGAAAGAACAAAACCAAAAAATAAACTATAACACAATGCTGGGAGATCCGGAACTAAGATGCATCACAGGCCCAACCAAATTCAATACAGTACGAATACAATACTATAGTTGTATATTTTACGAAACCATACCACCTAAACGCAAAATATGTGGCGACTGCTTCAATCCAGCTGAAATAGGCGCAGAAAATTTTAAAAGATTACCCCTTCCAAATTGGCATAGCCTCGCGATTATTAATGATGATAATATAAATGAGAAAATACAATGTATAAAATGTCATAAAACACTTCTAAAATTAAGAAAACTATTAGAAAAATATTTGCGAAAAATGTATTCGAAATTATATACTAGAACAAAAACCAATAACGGACGAAATGTGCTTGTTTTAACATATAATATATAAAATAAAATAAATATTCAATACTACAATAATCACTCAATAAAATAAACAAAAAATACGAGACAGATATTTATTTTTTACTCGGCGGCGACGGTGGTCGCCCAACACGCGCCGTCCCCCCCTTTCCCGGAGCTCCTCGGTTGCGCATAGTTCCTCGGCGGCGACGTTGGTCGCCCGACACGCGCCGTTCCCCCCTCCCTCCCCGGTTGCGCACAGTTCCCCCCGCACACCCGCACCCCCCTCAACACTTCTGGATTAGAATCCGCCTTATATTCCTACTTTCAGATCACGAAATTCTTCAAAATACAAAAATATCCTTTATGAATATTTCTTTTTTCAAGATTGGATAAAATATGTAATTTTATTATCAATTTACAGTTGACACTGTGTGTTTATTTCCTACTTGTCATATGTATGATATTTTAAACACTACAATGTTGAATCGTATTAATTCAAAAGAAATATTAATTGCTGAAGATAAATTGTATTCCATACATAAAAAAGAAAGTATTGAAAGTATTATCAAAAAATGATGATACTAGAACAGCTAGACTTTCGAAACAAATTATTATTAAGATTGGAGCAAAGTAATGATAAGACGTAATATTGATGCTAGTTTGGGACTCGTAAATGGTACAATCGCGAAAGTAATATCAATTGTTCAAGATATAAATACTGAATATGTAGAAAAGTGATTTTTTAAAAGTTTTTTTATTATCTACAGGTTCAGGATACTTGATTGAAAGAGTCAGCATTAAATTTCAAGTGATAGATAGAGCTTATGTTATCAGAAAACAATTTCCATTATCATTAAGTTATGGAATCACTATTCATAAAAGCCAAGGATTAAGTTTACAATATGCTATTATGGACATTAGTAATTCTGTATTTAATGCAGGACAAGTTTATATTGCTTTGTCATGAGTAACATCTAGAGAAGGTTTGTATTTAATTAATTACGATCCCTCATCTATAAAAGCTAGTGAAGATGCAATTATTGAATATAATCAATTAAAACAAACGTATAAATCAGAAGCGAAATTGATTACTATTTCAAAACAAAAATATACTATAAATAAAAGATACTTTATGGACATTACCAAAAGTTATTTCTTCTGTTCAAGAATCACATGAAACGGTTCAAAAAAATACTAGGTAATACATGAGTAATACTTTGGGTAATACATGGGTTCCAAAATAAGAATAAAGTTTCATTTTACACAAATGCAGTTTTGCAATGTCTTTTGCATTTAAATGTTATTAAAAAACAAATTTTTGAGTGTGATAATTAAATGTTTTAGGTATATTAATGAATCGATATGAAAACGGAATATCTGATTTGAATACATTTACAGTATGACAAGATTTAGGAGGTAATTTTTTTAGCTGTATAAAACAAAATGCATCTGAATTTTTCATAGCTATCTGTGAAAAATATGATTATATAAAAAATCTGGTTAAGCATCAAATACGTTTCACTATACGGTGCATAAATTTTTGCGCCAAGTTTTTGTACGTCGTTTTTTTTTCTTACATATCAGATTTTCTTTTATATTTTATTTTTATGTAAACATAAGTACATAAGTACTAAAAAAATTACCTCCTAAATCTTGTCATACTGTAAATGTATTCAAATCAGATATTCCGTTTTCATATCGATTCATTAATATACCTAAAACATTTAATAATTCAATAAAATTTTTTTGGCAAATTGACATTAATTTTGGATTGATAACATCTTTTTTCACCTTTGCAAAGTTTCTTTTCTACTTCATATAATTAAAAGTTTGTGCTAATTTTTGATATCATGTTTTTTGTAGAAATAATGAAACGATTTTTCAAATAAAAATGAACTACAAAATAAAATGTATTTCAATGTAAAGCTCTTTTTATTTTATTAAATTAGAAGTTGGTGCCAGTTCTTCATATCACATCTTTTGTACCAATATGAAATTTATTATTAAAAAGACTTTTGTAGATAAAAATTTTTGTATAAAATTCTTTCTTTTACATAAATAAGAAAAACAGGCGCGTGAATTTGATTATTTTTTACCTTTTTTAAAAGGTAATTTTATTAGGATATATATATATATATATACTAAGTGTTATATTTTATGGCCGTGAATAATTTCTATCTCTTTTTATCAAATTTGCGAGAAGAAAACGCAATCGATTCTTCATGGACTTTGATTTCTTTAACATGTACAGGTAACTTTTATTAGAATTTTAATAAAAGAGATATGAAATTATTATAACGATATACATTATTTTACAATGAAGGAAGAGATATAATAAAGTTATTATCGATTGAATAACTGCTTGTACCAGGCAAAGATATACCAGACAAAGGCCAGCAAAGTTTCGAATAACACCTAGAGAAAGAACCCCCTCTGAAAATGCATTCTTGAGTAAGAAGTGGTGAAAAGTCCACACGGGAGATTCTGACCATTTTTATAAATTAACGGAAAATTTGCAGTAGGAGAAAATGAGAGTTATGTTTGGAATCTAGAAACTAGAAGCTTTGCTTGTATCTGTCTCATTTCATTTAGGTAGAATTGTTTCTCTTAAGAAAATTTGTTAATTTTTTGTTGAGAATAGGCAATAGTTTCAACAAAGTTAATTTAAGAATTAAAATTGTTTTAGCTTAAATATTAGTAAAAGAACTTCGAAACTGGATTCCGACTGATAGATTGTCACTGAAAAAGCATATCGAAACTATCGCAAACAAAAAATTTTGCAACAGAAATAATTTAGTTTCGGCAATTTAAAGACTAACAAGGGGAGGGCGCGGATTTGGTGGGATCACCGATTTTGAAAAGGCTTATATATATTAAAGTACTTTATTAGAATACTTGAACAAAAGAATAGGACTAAGTCCTATTAAAAGAATAGGACGTCCTAAATCCACGCCTTCCCCTTGTAAGATTGTTTATAAACTATCCTTTGTCAGCAGAGCTGGAAAATGTTGCTATAAAGTTGCTATATTTGATACTCTGATAAGATACTTTTTTAAATGCCTAAAAGAAGACGAAAAATCCGTTTGGAGAAAATCAGATTCCAATTATATCAAGAAATAAAATCAAATCGAGATCCCTTTTTTATCTCGCAAACAACAAGAAATTAAAAATTAAATACAAAATTTCAAATACAAAATTTTAAAATTAACAAAATCTTAATTTATAAATTGATTTACCAATTGATTTTAAAGTAAATTATCTAAATTTTGAACGAATCCATAAGAAAGATCAGCGAAATAAACTTAATAAAATTCGTTGTTTGGAGCCAATTCATACACAAATTAATCCAATCCCAGGATAAAGTATTCGAACGTATTGATCCGAAAATGTACAAGAACGTGACATTATGACAAATACACATCGTAAATAAGTTGTATTGTGTTGAGCATTTGCTTCGTCATGCAATGCGCTTCGTAAAAAATATTTTTTTGTTTTATTAAACTGCGTTCCGCAATATAAGTCATGAATTTTAAAGAAATTTCACAAGCAATGTTGCGTAATGCAGTTGGTAATTCATTCACAAAAACATTGACAAATAACAAAGTTTTGGTTCTAGATCATAATGCTTAACTTCTTTCATTTTTTCTTAATTTCTTAATTTCTTCTTTTTCTTAATTTTTTCATTAGATATTAAACATATAGATATTAACTATCTTGCACGCACGCACGCCGAGCAGCTGTCATCTTGCGAATATTCTTTTGATTCAATTGTTCTCGTTTAATTAATAAAGTTTATTCTTTGTGATAAAGCGATCTGGTTTATTTCGTGAATGCTCGCCGTCACTGTGCGACATTTTGGAGGCTCATCCGGGATTATGCGGATCGATTGGACAAATCGTTGTCAATATTGCGGAGCGTCGAACGCTGATGAGGTCTGAAAGTGTAACGGAACGACGTACGGTTTTTGAGAATTCTAATAGTGCAACAGGGTGATGGCTTCGGCAAGAAAAAGAACTTGTGTGCGAACGGAAGAACCAGGAACGACGGATGTGGAGACTTCGATTTACACTGGAGAAGCTTTGTTTCTTGAGGGATAAGTGTGCTGAGGGATACGTTGTTTCATCGTAGATCGGAGACTTGTTTGCTCTCCGGTCAGCAGGGAATCTGAACAGCGGAGGAGCAACGTTACATGCCAGGTCAGTCCCCAATTCTAATTTTATTCACGTAGATCTCGGTTTCAAGTTAAAGCCCGACACCTATGACGGAAGTGTCCCGTGGCGTGAATTTTTAACGCAATTTAATTTGATTGCACGATAATTTGTGCGAATAATTGAGGAATGCAGAAAAGGTTGTCATCTTAGCGTCGTGTCATAGAGGTAAGATGCGTGGGGTTTTGGATGGAGGTATAAGGTTGGAAAATTCGCAGTTCGGTGATTTGATTTCACGATTAGAATTATATTTTGGTGAAAAATTTTCAGCACAAACTTATTATATGCAATTTATTAATCGTAAACAAAATTTCGGAAAAAATTTAGCTTTTCTTAATTTGGATTTACAGCGTTTATCCCGCACTTATCCGGAATGTTCGCTCGGTTTATAGGATAAAATTGCATGCTCGCAATTTATTGTTGCGCTTACATACATGTATATAAAACAAATTTTACAATAATTACAAGGATTCACGTCTTTAAGAGCTGCCGTTGAAAGAGCAATGGCGATAAGAATTATTAAAGAAAACAGTTTTGGAAATAAAAATAACTATAATTTTTTGAGAAATTATAATTTTTCTAATAATAACGGGAGATTTAATTTTGGGAAAGGGCAAAAAGAACACGAAATTTTTTAAGAACACGAAATGAACAAAATAAAACGTTTAAAAATCAAAAGACGAATGTTTTAAGTCATAGAAAATCTGGAAATTTTAAAGAGAAAATAAGTTTTCCCCGTAATGAAAGGGAATGTTGGTAATGTGAGGCCACGGGACATTTCCGTGTCTTTTCTAATTCGAAGCAGTGAAACGCGGGCTTGCCGATCTTTGCGTAAGGAATCCGCGGGGCATTGAAAGGGACTTCAAAATAGAGGAATTTTTTGGGGGGTAATTTAAGTGGAAATTCAAGTAATTTTTGTTTTCGTGATAATGTATTAGGTGTACAAAAAAGTTCTGAGCTTTAGATTTCATACAACCAAAATAACAATTTAAATTTTATATATCTTCCCGCCCTTTTGCGGTTTTAAAGCGTTGATATTTGGCCTTCTAAAATTCCATACGGTTTAGCGTTTGATGCACATAACCTCAAAAATCAGTAGTGTTCACGATGGCAATAACAAAAAAAGAGCATATTCGATTTTCCATCCACTTCGCGTTTCATCTGAAGAAAAATGCTGCTGAAGCCACTGCAATGATTTGTGCTGCATATGGAGAGAACGCTGTAAGTCATACTACATGTAAAAGATGGTATCAAAAATTTCGCCAAGGAAATTTCAGTCTTGAAGATGAACCGCGTGCTGGACGCCCTCAAAAGATTGAAACGGACGAATTGCAAGCACTGCTGGATATACTCTGCGCAAACTGAAAAGGAGCTTGCAGAACAGCTTGGCATTACGCAGCAAACCATTTCCGTACGTTTACATACGATGGGAAAGGTTCAGAAGGAAAGCAGATGGGTTCCGCATGAATTGTCCGAAGACAACAAAAATCGTCGGCGTGACACTGCACTCACTTTGCTTTCAAAGTTCCGGAAAAAAGATTTTCTGCACAAAATCATTACAGACGATGAAAAGTGGATTCTTTATGATAACCCTAAACGTAGAAAATCATGGATTGACCCTGGTCAACCTTCGACATCGACGTCAAAGCCCAATATCCACGCCAAGAAGGTTTTGCTCTGTATCTGGTGGGATTGGAAAGGTGTGTTGTATTACGAGTTGTTACAACCTGGTGAAACAATCACGGCAGACTACTACCAACAACAATTGACCAATTTGAGCGATGCATTAGAAGAAAAGAGGCCATTTACTGGCCAAGGACAACTTTACTGGTAAAGTGATCTTGCTTCATGACAATGCTCGACCACATGTTGCCAAAGCGACTCAGGACCATATCTTTGCGTTAGGCTGGGAACTTCTCCCGCACGCGGCGTATAGCCCAGACATGGCGCCTTCCGATTACTACCTATTTCGGTCGCTGCAGCATCATTTGGCTGATACACATTTCGTGAGATTTGAAGAGATACGAAAATGCATTGATAACTTTATCGCTTCGAAGCCGGTGAGCTTTTATCGTCAAGGAATTCGCAAGCTACCCGAAAGATGGCAAAAGGTCGTTGATGCAAACGGGGAATATTTCGCTGATTAATATTTTTTTGTTTGTTTTTGAATAAAGATTGAATTTTATAAAAAAAGCTCAGAACTTTTTTGTACACCTAATAAATGGGCAGGAATGTGTTTTCAAACATAGGCTTCGATGTTTTGATTCTTAGTAGGGAATTAGTTAAATCATGTAAGCAGCGAATTTGTGTAAGAAATAGGAAATTGATATATCCTACTGAGGAGGAAATTCCCATTGATTTTAAGATTTTGGTACAAGTAAAATTAGGAAAATTTTCTTTAGAATTTCCAATGTTCGTAGTTGATCTAAAAGACAAATTTATTTTGGGGGCGGATTTCCTTATTAAAATCGGACAAAATCCAGGATCTTCGATTCGGTATTTGCAAAAACTAATTCCGGAAGAGAAGATTTTTCTTATTCACATATAAATAATTTTGAAAGAGAGGTTTCGAAAGTTTCAAAATTCTTGTCAGAATTCTTCACAAGTAATTCCGAAGAATTGAGTAATTCGTAACATTTTTCTAAATTTATTATTAAAGAAACATCTTTTTTAATTTATTGAATTTATTGAATTTCAAGATGTCTGTTCCGAAAACATTGTGGCAGGCAGTTATTCGATTATCGAGCATTCTATTTCTGGGAGATCAAAGCCTATTAAGCAAGTTCTGAGGCGCATTCTTCATTTTTTTACAAATTCGTGAAGTGGAGAAAATTTTGAATTAGAAGAAATGAAAATATAGGAAGTGATAGAAGAATCTCAATCCTTGGGTTTCGCCCGCGGTGATTGTGAAAAAGAAAAACGGAACACTGAGATTTTGTGTTGATTACAGGAAACTCAATGCTGTCACTGAGAAAGATTCTTACCCACTACCAAGCATAGATGATCGTCTTGCTCGATTATCCGGGAATTCTTATTCCGGGATTTTCTATTCTCGATTTAGAAAATGAGTATTGGCAGATAAACTTCGTCCTGAAGATAAGGAGAAAACAGCATTTTCTATTGAAAATGGTTTATGGCAATTTACTGTTATGCCATTTGAGTTATATAATGCTCCGGCGGCTTTTGAACAGTTAATAAAAAAAGTTCTTCATCAAATATTAAACAAAATTTGTTCAGTTTGTTTTACTTTAATGATGTTGTTATTTTCAGCAAAACTTTTGAAGATATGATGGGAAGTTTTTCTTCGTCTCAGATCAATAAATTTGAAGATTAACCCAAAGAAGTGTTCTTCATTTGAGAGAAAAGTAAAATATCTGAGACATGAGGTTTCTGAAAAGAAAATCTCTACAGATCCTGAAAAGATTGCATCCGTTCAAGATTAGCTTGTTCCATGATATAAGAAACAGGTTCGTAGCTTTTTAGGATTTTATTTTTATTATAGGAAATTTGTCAAAAGTTTTTCTCAAATTACAAAACCTTTATTTTCTTTAACAGAAAATCAATGTAAATTCAAATGGGATGATAAATGTCAAGAGGCATTTGAAAAATTGAAACGGTTTTTTATTTCTTCTCCTATTTCATCCTTTCATCCAACTGAGACAGAAAAATTTATTTTAGATGTTTTGGGTCCATTATCAATATCTTCTTCCGGGAATAAATATTTACTGAAAATGACTGATTGTTTTTCTAAATGGGTAAAGGCTCTTCCACTAAAAAATATTAAAGCCAATACAGTTGCGGAAGTTTTTGTAAGTCAAATTGTTTCTAGGTATGGTGTGCCGTTGGAATTGCACACAAATCAGGGAAGGAACTTTGAATCGCGAATGTTTCAAGAATTATCTCGGTTGTTGGGAATGAAAAAACTCGGACTACCACTCTATTCTTAATCCAACGGTCAAGTGGAGTATCAACATCAAATGTTATTGAATTATTTAGCTAAATTTATCCCGGAAAATCAGAGAGATTGGGATCGCTGGGTTGTTAGTACAGATTATTTTAAACATGAGGTAACTGATTTTACTCAGAGTTGTGTTTTGGTAGGGAATTAAAGCCTTTGGATCTTTTTCGAGGATGTCCTCCACATACTAGCAATGTTCCTTAGGAAAGAAAATTTTCTTTTAAATTAAAGGAAAAGTTGGATCATATTCATAATGTTGCAAATCAACGTATGAATTTAAGATCTCAGAGAACAAAATTAAATTATGATCGTAAAGATAGGCCATTAAATTTTGAGACTGGTCAGAAAGTATGGTTTTATAATCCTATAAGAGTATTAAGTAGGGTCCCTAAGTTGCAAAGTAGTTGAGAGCAATCTTACGAGTAAAAAAAAAAAGAATGATGCATTAAAAAATCGAGTATAGAAATAAAATCGTACATTTAGATAGATTGGTTCCATATCAGGAGAGAAGGAATTTTCAAAAAAAATGTTAGTTGTTATTTTGTCGGAGCCTGTGATGTAAATATTATCATGTTATTCGATGTTATGCTTATGAGAGAAATGTTAAATTAAAAAATGTTCTTATTTTATTAAGAAATTATGTTTCTATTTTTTCTTGTTTTCTTCGAGTTTTTATGAAAATGAGTTGTGCAAGGACGTCATGAAGAAGAGGATCTTCTTATTTTGCTGCCCGACCATCAGGTTAATTTTTTTTTTTAAAGAAGATTGCCTTGCCCGTGGTTCATGACCGTAGTTTTCCCGGTGGGCCATAGGGCAAATGCCAAGGCAGGGACTTGGGAATCCAACGAAGGGTCCACGGAAGCAAATCCCTTCCCTCCCCGTCCGAAGATTCAAAAAAGAAGAACACAAGACTCAAGAATGAAGTGACAAGAAAGAAGAAGGGACAGATTTCCGCGGCGGCTAACTACTTCCTATGGTGCAGAAGATTGGGACCGAGAATACAGCGCTCAGTAAGCAGCCCCGTAGCAACAGCTCGAACAAGGAGCCGTAAGATACCCTTCTTCGAAATCTTCACCGAAGAAGAGAAGGCCTTTCAAGCAGAGAAGTTCCATAAAATTCTTCGGGACGACAATTTTGAGAGGGGGGGAGGGCAGTGTTACGAATGAGCGGCAATGATGCTAATTTCAAGACGAGAGTCACGAGAGAGTCAGGGAGTGAGGATGCCGCACACAACGAAACATGTACGTGAGAGTTCGGAAGTTCAACCGGCGTCGAGTAATAGACGAGGCTAGTAAACCTAGTTCTGACTCTTTCGCTCTTTATTCTCACATCTAGCCTGCTCGTTCGACGATTCTGACTTCTAATCATCGAAACGATCGCGCTTTACGATATAAGTTACGTTCGCTTTAATGCTTACAGCTGTAAGCATTATATCAGTAACATTGACATACAATGTTCGTTATATTTAAAAAAAAATGGAAATTATATCTGTTATTAGAAAGAGTTATATCTGTAATTAAAAAATAATAGATATAACAGAAGATAGAAAATTAGAAAAATAAAAAATTTTATTATATTTTTGTATTTTATATTTTTTTGTATTTTTTTTATATTCTTTATATTTTTAATTTTTTATTATATTTTTTACACATTTATCTTTGTAACAAGTGCAATATGTTTATATTGAAACAAGATAAAGTCTTGTGCAGGTGCGATTCTTTATAGATATTGTATATTATTTATTTAAATTTAATTTAATGCTTTAATGCATTTGATGAAACACAAGCAATTATCCTTTTTATATATTATTGTTGCATATTAAACGAAGATGGATCAGCAATATCGTCTGCAGCTGAAAATTTTTCTTTTGCTTTACCGAAGAAGTAACATATAATTTATCTGTCGACATAAGAGATAAATGCTTTTCATCGAGCTTCATGTTTAAAGCAGTTTCGTTTCGTGCTTTTAATGCTGACTTCAATACACAAATGGCATTTAGTCATGACAGTAGTCGACGATAATGTTTCGTTTTTTTGTTTTAACATTTGTTAAGAAAGAAAATATTCTTTCCGGAGCTGCATTTGAATTTGGGAGTGCTCTAATAGAATTCAAGAGAGATCTTAAATTGGGATATTTGGTTTCATTATTTAAATATTGTCTTTGTAAAATCTCCTTCCACATATTATCAAAATTTAATTTTAACAAATCTTGTTTCTCTGTTACTGAAAAATCTGAATTTAAGGTAAACTATTCTTTCTTTAAATCGTTTTCGTCAAAACCACCCATTCTTGCAGCGATAAAAGAAAGATCATGAAATGATATTTCCTAGTTCAATACTCAATAAAATTATATGTGGTAAAAGAATTTGTAATTTTGATAAAAATATATCACTTACTGTAATCTTTTGGAAATTTCTTTGGCTGCAGTTATGTAAAATCGCAAACAGTTCTCTCAAACAGTTGCAACCGTGTTTGCGTGTCCATCAATTGATGAAGATATTCTCCGATCCTAAGAAAATATTATTTAAAGATTTATGATTTTTTGCCTTACAAAATGTTATATTTGCCAAATGTTTTAAAATTTCTGGTTTTATAAAATTTGTACAAATTTCTTTTAAAAAATCAATTGATTTTGGCTGTAACAGATGTATCCTCGTTTTCTCAGCTTGGAAAAATGCATTAAATACGTTAAAAAAATGTAATGTATTGGGTCTATGCATAATTTCGTAGCGAAAATCGAGTAAATTTCAAACGCAAAATATTTAGCAAAAAAAGCGATTTTAATCAACTAAATATGTTCCATTCTGTTCAATGACTTTCTGCCATCTCTCCACTTTATCCCTCTTTCATAGAAGTTCTGAGATTTTTGGGCAAAGAAATCATCTAAGTAGTTTTTAAGGACATCCAAGGAACTAAAGATTTTGTTATTCAAATTGTTCTGTAGCGCCCGGAACAAGTGATAGTCTGAAAATGCAAGGTCCGGACTATACGGTGGATGCACCAAAACATCCCATCCAAGCCGCAATAATTTTTACCGGGTCATCAGAGAAACGTGTGGTCTAGCATTGTCCTGGTGGAACACAACGCCCTTTCTGTTCGTCAATTCGGACCGTTTCTGATCGATTGCTCGCTTTAATTTGTGAGCAGTATTTGATCAAATCAATCATTTTGTTGGTCAGCAGTTCATAATAGACGATTCCTTTCCAATCCCACCAGATACTGAGCATGATCTTCTTCGGTTGTAATCCAGCCTTTGCGATCGTCTGAGCAGCCTCTGAGCGCTTCGACCATGATCTTTTTCGATTGATATTGTTGTAGACAATCCACTTTTCATCGCCAGTGATCATTCGCTTTAAAAATGATTCGTTTTGATGGCGTTTATGCAGTGAATCGCAAGCTGAAATTCGGTCCATTTCTTTTCACTCAGTTCGTGCGGCACCCAAACATCAAGCTTATTTACCATCCTAAGCTTCCGTAAATGTCTCGAAACAGTTGATTGATCAATGTTGAGATTATGTCCAATCTCTGTAGTCGTCAAATGCCGGTTGGAATCGATTAAAGCCTTGATTTGATCGACATCAATAGTGACTGGCCGACCAGAGCGAGGAGCATCTTAGAGATCAAAATCTCCGCAACGAAATTTCGCAAACCATTCCGACACACACTTTCGCTTACGGCATTCTCTCCGTACACGACGCATATCTTTTTATGAGTTTGCGACGCGTTTTTGCTTTTTCGGAAATAAAAAAGCGAAATACACCGAAAATACACGTTTTTTCCTTCCATGTTCAAAATATAATTAAACTTCGTATACGTCACAGATCTCGATGAATACTTTCTTAAAATGTCGACAAAAATTTCAACTTTCACTCAATGTACGACACTTCATATGTTTGACACATGTGCGAGCGGAAAAACAACTGCGAACGACATCTGTCGAAATTTCGCTACGGAATTATGCATAGACCTAATATATTTTAAAAATAGCAAATATGCTTTTGTATTTACATTTTGCATGACACGCAACAAATTTTCTGTAAATGTACCTTTCTCGCTCACGATCATTTCATTCAAAAAATGTTGTCAATCATGTTCCAAGATTGAAGAAGTCTGTCGATACACGCGTGGTGAAAAAACCATTGTGTATTACATAACTTTACAATTTTGTGAGTCCTTTCTTCAAAATATTCACTTAATTCAATGAAAATAGATCATCGCTTGGGACTACAAGTTATATAGCTTGTAATTTTTTTCAAGAATTCCTCACAAGCTTGAGGTATCTTAGCACACGCGACATGCGAAGCTAATGAAACAGAATGGCATGGACATGATAATGTCAATACATTATTGCACATCTTTTCCAATTTTTTCTTAAAAGATAAATGTTTTCCGATCATAACGGACATATTGTCGCATGACAAGACAATAATATTTGGAAAAAGGTATTTGTACAGGTATTTCCACATTTCATATTTAAATGCATTAAACAATTTTTCCGCGCTGTAATCTGTTGCATCGATATCAATTAATTTTATTAGTTGCGAATGAACTTCTAATGTTTCAATATGAATGTATCGTGAAATGTCATCCATTTTTCACTAAAAATATCTGTTAATTCATCTATAAAAATAGAAAATTTTGAATATTTTCTATCACATTCCGTTTCAACTGGACATAAAACGTTCGTAATTATATTCGTACATTTTTGATTCATAGTCATGCTTTTCAGAACGTTAGGATCTTTGCCTACGTCTTTAAAAAAATCGAATATTATTTTTGCATTTTCATGTGAAATATTTTTTCAGCGATTAAAGCAGCAAATCGAATCTCCGCGAATTTGTCCCGCTCCTCAAAGGATGAAAACGGTTCGCTAATTTCTATGTTACAGTCTTCATTCGATTTGCTTGTTATTTCATCAAATTTTTCGCAATTATTTTTATGTATTTTAGATTCGGCGTGACGATAGATTTGCAATAAACTGCCAACAATAGTTTTTTCGCAGAGTATATGATGCAAATGAATTTGCATCACATTGCACTTCGCGTAGCCATGGCTTAAATCGAGCTCTAATCATTGCTGCTACATGCTGCAGACGATATTACTGATCCATCTTTAACTAATATATTTAACTAACAATAATATACAAAAAGGATAATTACTTGTGTTTCATCAAATGTATTAAAGTATTAAGTTAAATTTAAATAAATAATATACAATATAATATACAATATAATATAATATAATATACAATATCTATAAAGAACATCGCATCTGCACAAGACTTTAGCTTGTTTCAATATAAACATATTGCACTTGTTACAAAGATAAATATGTAAAAAATATAATAAAAAATACAATTAAAAAATATAAAAAATATAAAAAAAAATACAAAAAAATATAAAATACAAAAATATAATAAAATTTTTTATTTTTCTAATTTTTCTATCTTCTATTATATCTATTATTTTTTAATTACAGATATAACTCTTTCTAATAACAGATATAATTTCCATTTTTTTTTCATATAACGAACATTGTATGTCAATGTTACTGATATAATGCTTACAGCTGTAAGCGTAAAGTGAACGTAGCCTACATCGTAAAGCGCGATCGTTTCGATAGTTAGAATCGCCGAACGAGCAGGCTAGTATGAGAATAAAGAGCGAATGAGTCAAAAGTAGGTTTGCTAGCCTTGTCTATTACTCGACGTCGGCCGAACTCTTACGTACATGTTTTCTCGTTGTGTGCGGCATCCCCACTCTGTGACTCTCTCGTGACTCTCATCTTAAAATTAGCATCAGAGCAGCCAAATTCGGGAAGTTTACATCATGCCACACAAGCAAATAGCCCGTGTACGTGTGCTCGCGCCGAGTCGCGCTACTTCGACTAGCGTCGGGCAGTGAAAGAAGACAGCTGTACTGCTGACTCTTTCCCTGCCTGTCTCTTTCTGTTTGCTTTCTGTCCTTTTTTCTTTCTCAAGCGATAGCTAAAACGTGCGCGATTCTTCGTGTTACGCCTGCTCTCCGCTCTCCGCTCTCTCTCTCTCTCTCTCTCTCTCTCTCTCTCTCTCTCTCTCTCTCTCTCTCTCTCTCTCTCTCTCTCTCTCTCTCGCTCTCTCTCTCGCTCTCGCTCTCGCTCGCTCGCTCGCCTCGCTCGCTCTCGCTCTCGCTCTCGCCTCGCTCTCGCCTCGCCTCTCGCTCTCGCCTGCTCTCGCTCGCCTCGCTCTCGCTCTCGCTCTCGCTCTCGCTCTCTCTCTCTCTCTCTCTCTCTCTCTCTCTCTCTCTCTCTCTCTCTCTCTCTCTCTCTCTCTCTCTCTCTCTCTCTCTCTCTCTCTCTCTCTCTCTCTCTCTCTCTCTCTCTCTCTCTCTCTCTCTCTCTCTCTCTCTCTCTCTCTCTCTCTCTCTCTCTCTCTCTCTCTCTCTCTCTCTCTCTCTCTCTCTCTCTCTCTCTCTCTCTCTCTCTCTCTCTCTCTCTCTCTCGCTCTCTCTCTCGCTCTCGCTCTCGCTCTCGCTCTCTCTCTCTCTCTCTCGCTCTCTCTCTCTCTCTCTCTCTCTCTCTCTCTCTCTCTCTCTCTCTCTCTCTCTCTCTCTCTCTCTCTCTCACGCACACGCACACACAAATTAATTATATTGTTTTAATAAATGTCATTATTAATTAATAAAACAAATATAGTTATATATTTTCCAATGAATAAATATTTAAAGTAACTATATTATAAAATGATGAAAAGCAGGAGTGTAAATAAATGAAAAAAAAATCCATTCTTGGCCTAATATGTACGCATTTTTCTTAAAAAAAAAAAATCTTCATTTTCAATATAAGAAAATTAAAAACATTTTTAATGCAGAAAACGATTAAAAGTTAACTTCAATGTTATTTGTTTTGTGACTATTCAACTATTCAGTGAGTATACTTTTTATTTCGTCAATCGGAAATATAAATAACAATTAAAAAAAATAAAAAAGTAAATGTAATAAAGGAAAGTACTATTATTGTAGTAGCAATTTTATTGCAGTTTCATTAATAGATTACGTACATATTGTTGCTCAACGGAAACCGCGAGAAGATGGTGATCTCTTCCGTCAAAAAAATGTTTGTCACAACACAACGTGTATTTTCAAAGAATGAATGTAGAAGAAAAGAATAGAGAGTAGAGACAGAATAATAGAAAGGATAGATGGAAAGAAAAGAGATAGGAAAAGTATAGAGAGAAATTGAAGGATAAAAAGAAAAAAATAGAAGGAAAGAAGAAATAGAATATAAAAGAATAGAAACAAGAGAGGTAGGACGATAGAAAGATAGAAAGATAAAAAGATAGAAAATATGTCCAATCCTTCCCAATTGAACGATTCAATTTTCCTCTTTTTTTCGTATAGCTTTTTCTTTTAATTTTTTTACATTAGTGGGCAGAAAGACTGTATCGTAATAGATATCCATTTAGACGACATCCAAATGCAATGCAGATAAGAAGAAGTTTATTATGAAAGCGTAGAAGAATCCGTAAGAGAAACCGCAAGCAAATAAATGCTGAAGATGACATTAATGATCCGCGTGTATTAGCAGTGCTAGCAATGATAAACTTGAATCCTCATATTTCGACTAGAGAATTGCAACGTAATTTAGGAATTCCTTATGTCACTGTGTGGAAGATTTTACAAAGACATAAATTCCATCCCTACCATATCATTTTAACCCAAGATGTAAGTGAAAATGATATGAGGCTAAGAAGACAATTTTGAGCATTACGAATGATAAGAGAAGATCCAACTTTTTTCTAGTATATTCTCTTCAGTAACGAAGCTTAATTTCATAATAATGAACAACTCAACAAGCATAACTATCATTATTGGTCCACATACAATTCTCACTGGACTCAACGTGTTGATAATCAACATCGTTGAAGTTTAAACACTTGATACGGAATTGTAAATGGATATTTGATTGGTCCATACTTTTTTGATAACTGCTTAAATGGGGAAACTTACCTTTCTTTCTTGCAGAATAAATTGCCTGAGCTTTTAGAAGAGGTTGATCTTGCTACTAGACAAAAAATGTGGTGGCAGCAAGATGGTGCGCCCCATTCTCATCGTATTGTGACGGAATACCTCAATAACATCTTTCAAGAAAGATGGATAGGGAGGTATGGATATATTCGATAGCCTTCACGGTCTCCTGATTTAACTTCGTGTGATTTTTTTTTGTGGGGCTATATAAAAAATATTGTTTAGAAAACTTACGCCGACATCTGAAGGAGACATGAAAAATCGAATAACTAATGTTTGTCGTAGCATTCCTCAAAATATTTTAATTTCAATAGTAGAAAATTTTAAGAAACGATTGAGACTATGTCTGCAAGAAAATGGAGCTCCATTTGAACATCTCATCAACGGCTAAAAACATATTCGAATTGATCTTGCCTCAGTTAGCCGGATCAGTGATCTTGTCTTAGTTGGTCGGATCGATCTTGCCTTATAACTTAACAAGTACTTAAGAAAAAGTAACTTTATTATAGTGTTTTGGAAAGCTCTCGAGATAAGCTACAAGAATATTTAATAATAAAAAAATAGGGATTTCCATTTAAAAAAACATTAATGACTTTGACCTGATTTTAACAAGGTCATTCAAGGTCAAGTCCACATTTCCATTATGTGTCCCCCTTCAAGCCTAGCAACTTTCGTTCGAAAAATTTTTCAATAAAATCATCAATTCGCGAGATAATTGATCATATCACTTAAAATAAAACACCCTACATATATATATATATATATATATATATATATATATATATATATATATCGGTAAGAAGGGAGGGTGTGCGTCACGACGGGGCCCGACCACGAACCAGTCGTGAAAACTCGTAATTATTTTGCGAAAAAATACTACCTCAGCCAGGAATCGAACCTGGATCTCCTGCTTACCGGGCAGGCATCTTATCCCTTCGACTACCGCGGCATGTGATAATATTTATCGCAAATAACGTATTTAGAATAATATGTCAACAATACAATGATACACACACATATATATATATATATATATATATATATATATATATATATATATATATACCAGGTGTATGCATAAGTTTTTTCCGGTTTTTTAGTAAAAAAAGACACGTAATTTTCAAGGGAAATTAATGTTTTTTTTATTCAAAATATTGGCCATCGGCTTCTACACATTTCGCCCATCTTTCAGGTAATTTATGAATACCATGCCAGAAAAACTGCTTGTCTTTTGCGGCAAACCATTCGTCAAGCCATTTTCCAACTTCCTCGAAATTGCTGAAGTGCTGCTCTGCGAGCGCGTGCCCTATTGATGCGAAGAGGTGATAGTCAGATGGCGCCAGGTCTAGGGAGTACGGCGGGTGCGGAAGGATGTCCCATCCAAGCGATTTCAAGGTGTCTTTCACTGGTTTTGCTGTGTGAGACGGCGCATTGTCGTGTAACAAAATCACTTTGCCATGTCTTCTGGCCCATTCCGATCGTCTTTCGATTAATGCGTGGTTTAAATTAATCATTTGTTGGCGATAGCGTTGTATATTAACGGTTTCGCCGCTTCAAGAGTTCATAATACACAATACTGCTCTGGTCCCACCAGACACAGAGCATGGTCTTCTTGCCGAAGCGATTTGGCCTTGGTGTTGATTGGGACCGGCTTCGCCAGGTGAAAGCCACGATTTTTTCCGCTTCGGGTTTTCAAAATAAATCCATTTTTCGTCACCCGTCACAATTCGATACAAAAATGATTTCCTTTCGTGGCGTTGAAGCAGCATTTCACAAGTGACTTTGCGATTTTCCATTTGACGTTCATTCAAATCGTGTGGGACCCATTTACCGAGTTTATTTATCTTTCCCATTGCTCGTAAACGTCTGCTGATTGTTTCTTGTGGTACATGTAATGCTTCTGCTAATTGCTGTTGAGTTTGAGTTGGGTCATCATCCAATAACTCCTGCAATTGCTCGTCTTCGCATTTTTGTGGTCTACCAGAGCGATCACTGTCTTTCACATTAAAATTACCACTTTTAAATTGTCGAAACCATGTCTCACATGTTCTAATCGATGGAGCGTGTTCACCATATGTTTCTACCAGCAAACGATGACTTTCAACAGCCTTTTTCTTTTGATTAAATAAAAAAAGCAATGCGTGCCGCAAATGTTATTTTTCAGGCACAAAACTCGACATAATCACTGAACGATAAAACAAAGACGCTAGTTTTTGGCGGACTCAACTTGTGTGTGTTTGTAGTTTTAAATGTCAGACGAACAAAATGATGTATGTGTCAAATTAATACGCTGCGTACTTTTCGCTGGCGACATCTCTTAGTTAAACCGGAAAAAACTTATGCATACCTGGTATATATATATATATATATATATATATATATACGTATATTACAATATACATATATACATGTATTCTTTCGAATTCCCACGACCGGTACTCCAGAGAGATGATGGTCCTATTCTCTCGATGGATGCAAGTCGGACTGCAGCGGCGACACCCTCCAACGCCATTGGCAAATATACAAATAATCCTCCTGGAGCACGACAGGAGAGATTGCATCAAGCATGGCTCGAGCCCCCGAATAAGGGAGAGTGTGCGTCACGACGGTGCCCGACCACGAACCAGTCGTAAAAATTCGTAATTATTTTGCGAAAAAATATCACCTCAGCCAGGAATCGAACCTGGATCTCCTGCTTACCGGGCAGGCATCTTATCCCTTCGACTACCGCGGCATGTGATAATATTTATCGCAAATAACGTATTTAGAATAACACGTCAACAATACAATGATACACACACATATATATATATATATATATATATATATATATATACGTATATTACAATATACATGTATATACATGTATTCTTTCGATCCCCACGACCGGTATGTATATATATATATATATATATATATCCCTTTTTTATTTATTAAAAAAATGAATGTAATTAATTGTGTGTGTGTGTGTGTGTGCGTGTGCGCGCGCGCGCGCGGAGAGACAGGCGTAGCACGAAAAATCGTGCTTTAGCTATCACTTTAGAAAGAAAAAAGGATAGGAAGCAAACAGAAAGAGACAGACAGAGAAAGAGTCAGCAGTACAGCTGTCCTCTTCCACTGCCTGACGCTAGTCGAAGTGGCGCGACTCGTCGTGAGCACACGTACACGGGCTACTCGCTTGTGTGGCATGATGTAAACTTCCCGAATTTGGCAGCTCTAATTAGCATCACTGATGAGCGGTGATCCACTCGGCGCTGCCCTCGTATCGATTTCTGATTAAATCGTTCCTTGCCAACGCGGTCGTCAAACGGTTGCCAGGGAGGTAATTGAAGAGAGTCGGCGACGCGGCGCGCTAATTTGAATTTGCGGTGCAGCGAAGTATGATATTATTAAAAAGAAGTATATTAAAGTTCTTGTTATCATTGTGAATAATAATGTGTGTTCCTACGTTTTTTTAAAACTATCTCTTCCTTCCTTGGCGCAAGTGTTTCGTATGAGAACCCGCCGCGAGCGTGACAATACGATGTTTATAAGATCTATGTCAGGAGTATGATGTTAATTATATTGATCAGACAAAAACGCAATTAAAGACTAAAATCAATGAAGACATTAAAGACGTTAAAAAAGAAATAGTTCTCCTTCGTTGGTCTCTAACCATCGACTTGAGAAAAATTATGAATTTAATTAGAGTAATGTACAAATTCTTGACACTGAACCTTCCTTTGGAAAAATAAAAATGATCTGAAATAATCTATATCAAAAAACAGCATCCCGGCCTAAATAAACAGGGCGACATGAATCTTTTACCAGACAGTTATCTGCTGGTCCTCAACACTTGCTATCCCTCACGTAACATTTCCATAATTTCCTATTATTGTTACTTTTAGCTTCACTATATTAAATTCTCTCCTTTTTATCACTTTCTACTTCCTTATTTTCCTTATTTTATTTCACGCAATAACTCTTCTTTACCTTTGGTGATGTCGATTTCTCATGATCGTCCCTCGGTGTCGGAATGACTGTATTGTTTTATAGATATGCAAAATTTCCATTACATTAAATTTGATTTATTATTTGATATATTTACAATTTTAATGTTTTAGTTAATCTTTCCTTTTATCCATTGGTTTGTTGTCACTGTTTTTATTTTTATTTATTTTTATATTTAATTCATCTTAAATTTGTTTAATTTATTTTTTATTTTATTTTCATATTATTTATCTTCAATTTATCTTTATTTTATTCCACATTTAATTCAAAGAAGAATTGAGGAATACGATCCTTTTATATATTCCTTTGTTCCTTGATAATGTTCGATTGAATTTATTGATCAAATAATATGTATGAGATGTTTATTTATTTTACACTTACTATTAATCATAATTTGCTCAGGACATGGTCATAAAGAATATGACGTTTCATAAATATTTTGTAAAATTGACAAGCATATGAACAATATATATAGCTTAAGAATTAAAGTTAAAAATATTTTATGATTTAATATCACATTCGTTTATTACATTAATGTAAATATTGTCAATTATGACACAAGTTTTTTGTATTCATATCTGTATTCATATCTGTTTTTTATTCTTTTAGATTTTTTTTAATTTTTACTGATTTAATTATTTTATGAAATATTGAAAATATTGAAGACCAAATGTTAAAGTTGATATCTTTGTCTCAAGATTTTGATTAAAATTTAATTTTGAACACGAAGATCTTGCCTGGGTTTTATGCTCTTTTGTTGCACTTGTATAATAAAGTTGTTTTTCATTAAGTATTTTCCAAATTAAAGCTTGAATTTGACATACAATTTAATCCCTTCACAGTGTATGTAGCATATATGCACAAAAAAAGATGTACTATCAATGTATACACATATATGCACATAAAAAGAGCCGATATATCTTTTAGTGATTTGTAAAACTTAATATTCTATAATTTTTGAATTCAAATATAATATCAAAATTTCAAAATTCAAAATATATCCAATATGGTGGATCAAAATTTAGAAAAAAATTGGATTTTCATAAAAATGATTATTCTGAGATTTTCATGGCTGCTGAATCCAAATATGATATATGAATTTAAAAAATTCAAAATGATGGATTCAATATAATAAATAAAATAAAAGTTAAAATAAAAAAAATGTTGGATAAAAGTTGTAACGGAGCGCATCCCTCCGCTCCATTCCTCCTCCGATTTTCCCCCGACCGACCATCCGTCGGGGACCGCCGAACACCAGGCGGAGTGCGGCAGTGGCCGCAAGAGGCAGTAATGCCTCCTTTTTTAATGTCAATACGCGAACTCCGAAGCGTTGGAGAATACCACGAAAACATGTATGTTTTCGTGGTATTTCCTCGCACCGCGCCACGCGTCGCGCCAACAAGCGCTAACGCGTCCCGCACCGCGCCACGACCGCGTCCATAAGCGCGTAACCATCCCCCGCACCGCGCCGTTACCTTCCCACCGAATTCCTTCCCTACCTTTAATCATCCCCCGCTCCTATTCCGTCTAATCCCCAAAAAACCAATTATACCCGATCCTTTTTTCCGCTCCTGGGGAGAGGGATGCTAACCCCGAGATCAACCAATCCGACCGATCCGACCGAAAATACCGAGGTCGATCTCGGGTATAAAAAGGCATTGCTCTCCACAGGAAATCACTCCTCGCTGACTCCTGTTCCTAGCTCGTTTTCCGAGAGCCCGTCTCAAGGAAGCGAGCGTCCGAAACTGGTAGCAAGCCTGAGTTTTGTTGGGGCCCTCCCCAACGCGCCAAGTTCGCTTGGCCTGGCCGAAAGCCGTCTCCGTATCTCGCACGGCAAGTCGAGAGTTGCTGGGGTCTCCCCAGCGCGTCGAGTTCGCTCGATCCGACTCCGCCGTTTCCTAGATTTCTCCGCCAGGCATCGGGGTTCTCCCTGATATCCCCTCTCCGAGCACCAGGGTACACCTTCGGCCGAGTACACTCGGCACCGCCACTTTCTTCTCCGCACACAGCTGGGGCCCTCCCCGGCTGGCCGAGTTCACTCGGCATTCACGCAGACAGACGAGGGGCGCACCCCCCGTCAGCCGAGCCCTCTCGGCAGGGAACGGGCACACCCGTTCTCCGATCTAAACGATCCGACGACCTCGCGAATACCCACCCTCGCGACGACACCCGCGACACGCGTGCACGTTTCAATCAACGCCGATTTAAAGGTCCGCGACGAACACGTGCGACACCGCCGCCGCCGCGCGCGCCCCGCGCCACCGAACTGCGCGCCGCGACCAGTATCGCGCCGACCGCCAGAGCGATATCTCATTTTGTATCCATACGCCGATCGCCGTCTCGCCCGTCCACGGCCACGAACATTGACGCGACGATTCGGTGCATTCCATCGCACCATTGTTAGTTGAATAAAACATCGTTATTTGTTATAATTATCGCCTAACAACTTAATAACAACTTTCTGTCTCCAACGTCCTCGCTTCCCCTCCTGGCAACCGACTGACCGCTCTCCGCGCGCGAAAGCGAGACCGTTTTAAAGTTAAAAAAAAAAAAAAAATAGCTGAATACTCCAAAATTGAAGTCGCTAAATGAAAATATATCAGAATTTTGTTCTTCTAAATAGTAGATCAAAATTAGCTAAAAAAAATCGTTTGAAAATAATAATTCATTTAAACTTTATAATATAATTATTAATAATATAATTATTAACTTTATATTATATAGATAAATCATTTATAAATCCCCCTCTTCGTCGAATCTAGAATCATGAAAGGACGTGATGATGTTTGATTGCATGTTTTTAACTTCTTATTTAAATTTTTTGTTTTTTTTATTTTTTTTTATTTTTTCACTTTAGTCCGCCATTCTAGATCCTCCACTTTGAATTTTGAAATTCTAATATATTCGGATTCAATAACTTTAAAAACCTTAGAATAATCATTTTTATCATATAAGAATCCAATTATTTTTCCAAATTTTTATTCGCCATTTTAAATTTTGATATTCTGATATCACATTCGGATTCAGTGACTCAAAAGTCTTCATATTCAAAAACCTAATATTAAAATCGTATGGAAATCTAAGAAACTTTTTTCACACAGTAATAGCACGAAAATTTCATTTCCGTCACTGCAAAGGGGTTAACATAAAGTATAAAAAATATCTCAATTTATTTATTTTTAACTATATTTTAATACTTTTATGTAAAGAATAATAAAATGAATTAATTGGGATAAAGAAAATACATAATTCTTTTTCAAAAAAAATTGTATAATATAATATATTATTATACATTGCAAATTTCCATTTTTTGAACATGATGACCTATGTGTTTCCTTTATATTAATTGATTTACCTCATTATTCTATACATGAAAGTGTTAAGATACAAAAAATGAATAGTTTATGAAATTTTATACTTTATGTCAAATTCAAGCCTCATAACTCAAAAAATAGTTAATAAAAAAATATTTTATTATAATGCTTTAAAAAGCTAGCTCAAGATTAGCTACAAGAATATATAATCAAAAATAGGAGTTTCTATTTATAAAATTGAAGGTGATCTTCATGATCTTCAAACGACTATCCAAGGTCAAACCAATGGTAGCATCTTATGTCCCTCTCAAAGTTACAAAACTTATCTGAAATGTTTTTTTCTAAAATGTATTGTAAAAGATATTTGAGGTCATTATTAAAGATGGAACATTCTGTATTTACATATATATATATATATATATATATATTTTTTTTTTTTTATAAATACTATATCATACTATAAATAATTACTCCTTCTGGATTTATTAAATTATGTTTTCTATTGTTTTATATAATTATTACATTGGATTACCTTGTCTAGAATGGGCATGTGCGACATGACGTAAACTATCAACACTTGGTGGTTGAGGCGCAAAATATGTCTCTTCTATACGTGGAGGCTGACAAAATACTGTTTGTTCGATTTGCACTTGTCTTTGTACTTCTAATGTCATTGGTTGGATTTGTGCATACGTTTCGCTACCACTGGTATATACTTTATCCTGTTCATCAATTGCAGCATACATTTCATCTATAGAATGTATTTTTATGGAATAAGATTTTTATATATTTTTACATTATTTATTATATCACAGTTCTGAAGTTTATTTACCAGAATCATCAGAAACAGTAGCATAATGAGGATCAGTAATTGGTCGAGCAGATTGATTTTGTTTATAGGCTGCTTTAGTTTGTGCAATTATATTAGCTAATGGTTCCCTTACACTTATACTTGTATATCCTTCTATATTTAAAAAACAATAATGCAAATTGTTAGAAAGTATTCGCATAACAAATAAAAATTACATAATAAAAAAAAAGAAAGATAATGAAATTACTTGAATCTTGAGAATCACCACTAAAATGCGGATTATTATGTTGGGAATGCGATGAATGTGGTACTAGCATTAAGAGAGGCGGTGTCATATAAGGTAAATCTTGATTAGCTTGAACACCTCCAGAGATAGCATTAGCGGCCTGAATGTCATAATGCATCTCGGAATTGATAAGTGAATTGTGTGAAGAGGATCGTCGAGTTCTCGGTGGCGCAACTGGATTTTCATTTGACTGATCCATTGATATTGATGATTTTTCAATATTCGTGATTTGATTAGCGTTACTTCTATAAATTAAAAAATCAATATTATATATTCTTTCTGAAAGAAAAAAGATGATGAAAGGTAGGCTGTTTTCCTTTTAGGTCGACATTGGATATTGTTCAAACGTTTGAGTTTCGCCTCCTAAAATTTATTGTGACGCTAGAGCGTCGATATTCAAAAAGGCGCTATTCAAAAAGAAAAGAAATGGTTGAGCGTGCACTAGAAATAAGTAGGAAGATCAAGCTAGTTATTAAGAAGAAGCCATTCTGTAACAAAAAAGGGCTGCAATAAACGAATTTCTTTTATACAAAAAATAACATCAAAGGCTATTTAATTTAGTTGAGATCGCACGTACGCAAACAAGAATAGAAAAGGAGAATGGCGTGCGTGGCAAAACTACAACGAAGGCGTTATTGGTTCGTACATAATTTTGGTTCTTCGAGCCGGATCAGGAATACCCAAATTCCAGGATAACCAAGATCACAGGATATCTGAATTCACAAATGATTGTGTGGCATACAAGCGATTCTAAAAAAGAGAAGCTTCTAGATCTTCACTGGGAGGACGAAGACTTATCATTTTATTCAACGACGATTATACAAACAAGGCAGTTGAAAAAAGCGAATCGCGTATACAGATATATGGATTGAATAGATACGATTGTAATAATAGTGTAAGAAACTTCCAGTTGCAGATAAGTCAATATAGTCAGGAAAGAGAAGGTAATTCAAGCGTAGTAGAGATTAGAATCAATCATAAGGCATTTTCAGAACTTAGACACGATGGCAGAAAATGAGTTAATTAAATTAAAAAAGCGCCGTGGCCTGATAAAGGCAACGCTAACGAAATTCAAGAGTTTCTTAGACAGTTATGTACCCGATCGCGATTACAGTATATTGAGAGTTCGGCTTGAAAAAGCAAATCCCATATTATCAGAGTTTGAAAATATGCATATAGCAATAGAGCTGGCTGAAGGTGCCAATGACGACGGTCTAGACTAATTATTTGAGGATAATTATTACGAGTACATAGTTAGAACACAAGAGTATTTAGATTCAGGAAGAGACAGTGCAGCTTCGACCAGTAATGCAACAGCTAACGCAAATATTCAGGCGGTTTAACTCAGAAATCAGATCAAATCAGAAACTCAAATCTAACGTCAAACGATAGCATTGTCAAGTTGCCTACCATAACTTTGCCGAAATTTGACGGGAAATATAAGGAATGGTTGAGTTTTGAAGATTCATTTAAAGCTTTGGTTCACGTAATAACGTAAAAATTCAAATAGTATAGAAATTCAATTATTTAAAATCTTGCTTGGTGGGAAACGCAGCTCAAATCATCCAGTTACTAAATTCAGCAGAAAATTATGAAATCGCGTGGAATTTATTAAAGGAGAGATACAGCAATAAACGCATTATTATTCAGAATCATATTCAAACATTGTTTGAGCTGCAATTAGTATACAAGGAGTCATCAGTGATCCTGAGTACATTGATCAATATTGCATTTAAACATGTACATTCGTTACAAGCGTTAGGGCAATCAGTAGCTGGCTGGGATGCAGTGCTTTTGTATTTAATTGGTTCAAAGGTAAACAAAAAAACACAGATGGAGTGGGAAAAATCGTTAGATGGATCAGAAATGCCCACATTAGAACAATATTTGAAATTTTTGCGTAATCGGTGTCATGTTTTAGAAGCAGTTCCTAAGAAAATAACAAGCACATCAAGTCAAAAACACTCAATTGTTAATAAGGTAACTTCAAGTAAAACAAAACAAATTTTATTTGAAACATACTCTAAAGTGTCATGTTTGTGGAAACAATCACAACAGAAATTGCGAAGAATTCAAGGCCATGAATCAAGAAATCAGAATCTATAAAAAAGGCAGGTTTGTGCTTCAACTATTTCAGAACAAATCATAAGGTTGCAGCATGTAAAGCAAGTAGTTGCAAAAAATGTGATCGTCATCATCACACATTGTTACATCCACTCAATTCAAGCAATATTCAGAAAACAAGCGTAGAAAATAATCAACAGGATAAACAGGACAGAGATCCAGAGTCAAAAACAATCAGTCAGATTTTGAGTTCGAGATTGAATGATAATGCACACATATTGTTATCTACAGTAGTAAGCATTGCTGATATGTCAGGCAATTTGCACTCATGTAGAGCAGTTTTAGATGCAAGATCTCAATCAAATTTCATTTCCGAATCTTTGTGTCCGTGTCTTTGTGACAAGTTACGGCTACACAAGACAACTGTAAATGTTCCCATTAAGGGAATTAAAGAAAGACTTTTACATGTTAGATTTTCGACGAGTGTTGTCGTCAAATCCAGAGACAGTGCATTCACGCTCGGACTGAATTGCTTAATTATATCTAAATTATATCTAAATTAACAGATGTTTTACCTTCTAGGCCAATTAATCGTAAGGCTCTGGACGTACCAAAAAATATAAAATTATTAACTCCTATGTTTGATCAATCGTCGCAGATTGATATGCTTATTGGAGCTGAGCATTTCTATTATGCGTAGAGCAGATTAAGTTAAGCTCGGGTTCAATTGTACTATAAAAAACGAAACTCGGTTGGATAGTAACTGGGAAAACTGATTCACTTGAACACACACCAGTTAGTTTATGCTATATCAAGCACTCTTGATGATGCAGTACAGAAATTCTGGGAAACAGAAGAATTAGCAGATAGGAAGATACCATCGCCAGAGGATGAAAAAACAGCATTACAAGGAGACAGTAAAGAGGACAATATTCGGTACGATTACCATTTAATGATCAAAGGAAGAATTTGGGCGAGTCGTATGAAATAGCGTTAAGGCGATTACAAGCTTTGGAGAGAAGATTGAATACAAATCCTGAGTTGCGTGATGAGTATCATAACTCACTTCCTTTAGGAATATGAATTATTGGGACATATGACAGAAATTAAGGAAGCAATCACTCAGGAAGGATGTTTTCTTCCTCACCATTCAGTAGTAAAGGAGTCAAGTACTACAACAAGACTCAGAGTTTTTGATGCCTCAGCCAAAACAACAACTAGTGTTTCATTAAATGACACCATGTTTAGTAGTCCATGGTACAGGATCTGTTCTCCATCGTTGTGAGATTTCATCTGCATTACATAGTATTTATAGCAGACATTAAAAAAATGTACAGACAGGTTTTCGTTCATCCTGAAGATCGTCCCTTTCAGAGGATTTTGTGGAGAGGCAAAGGAAGCAGTTATTTAGCTCAACACAATAACGTATGGAACTTCATCAGCACAGTACTTGGTCACGCGTACCTTAGTTCAATTAGCGGGAGATGAAGGGTAAAACTATGCAGGTGCAGCGGAAATCGTCATTAGAGATATCTATATCGACGATCTTAACCGGAGCCAAAACAAAACAAGCGATGACATTGAAGACTCAAATCACAAGATTGTTAAGAAGTGGAGGCTTCAACCTACGGAAATGGGCTTCCAATCATTCTCATCTCATCGAACCCCCATCAAATGAGTTCCAAGAGAAACATTGGTGCTTCGATTTTTCTGAAACACACCAGACATTGGGAATTCTTTGGAATCCAGAACAAGATTGTTTCTTATATCGATTTGCAACGTGTCGCAACTCAGCTAAGGTAACGAAACGATCTATCCTATCTAGCATCCTATTACGACCCTCTTGGGTTGCTGGATCCAGTTATTATTAAGACTAAGATATTGCTCCAGAACATATGCAAATTACAACTAACTTGGGACGAAACAGTTCCAAAGGAGATTCACACAGCTTGGAAAACTTCAGGATAAGATGTCTGAATTAAACAACATATCATTTCCTAGACACATTTGCATTGCTCAACTAGTGGGTTTGCAAATGCATAGATTCGCTGATGCTAGCGAGGTGGCATACGAAGCTTGTATATACATGAGATCTACAAACGCATCCAACGCAAATCACGTTATTATCCAAATCCAGAATAGCTCCACTTAAGAAAAGGCTTTCATTGCCAAGGCTGGAATTATGCGCAGCACTACTTTTGTCACAACTTTCTCAAACAGTATTGAAGGCTTTCGACATAACATTCAACAAGGTCATACTATGGTCAGATTCAACTATAGCGCTACAATGGATACACACATATCCTTATCGTTTAAAAACCTTCGTAGCAAATCGCGTAGCCACCATCCAAGAAACTACAGCATCGTTTAGCTGGAGACATGTACCATCATTAGATAATCCTGCTGACATGCTGTCGAGAGGAGCATTTCCATCAGATCTTATTAATCGCATTATTTGGATTCACAGACTATCATGGTCAGAGAAAGAACATAGCTGGCCAAATTCTATTACCATAACATCTGAGATTCCTGAACAACGAATAACCATTAACTTGAAGATAGAAAGAAGTTTTGAATTGCTACAACAATATTCATCAATCGTGACGCTTCGTAGAGTTGTGGCAAGGTGTTGTGGCAAGATTTATTAACAATTATCGATCAAAACATAAGAAGGGAAATCTAGTTAGTTCTGAATTAAAACAGACTATGTTTGTTATTGTCAAACTTGTTCAAGCTGAGACTTTCTCATGTGAATTACGTTTATTAGAATTAGAAAAGAATCTTAAGGCTAGTAATAAACTAACAGCATTGCATCCAATTTTAGACGCTAATGGAATAATGTGAGTCGGAGATAGACTCAAACATTCTAATTTAAGTTACAATCAAAAACATTAAATCAATCAGAGAAACATAATATTACAGACTTAATCATAAAACATGCTCACGATCTACAACTACACGCGGGGTCACAAGCAACTTTGTATCACATTCGACAAAACTACTGGCTTATTAATGGAAAAAATCGGGTTAAAAAGATTATACGCGAATGCATAATTTGTTTTAAAGCAAAACCGAGAATGATGGAATATACAGTGGGTGATCTTCCTAAAGATAGATTCGAATGTTCGCAACTGTTCACCAATTCAGGTATAGATTATTGCGGTCCTTTCTGGATAAAGGAAAAAAAGCATCGTAATCGCAACAAGATCAAAGTTTATGTTTCTGTGTTTACATGCTTAGTATAAAGGCAGTTCATTTAGAATTAGTAAGTGATTTAACAACTGAAGCATTTATAGCTGCATTAAAACGATTCTTCAATAGAAGAGGCAAGTCAAATCTCATATTGTCAGATAATGCCACTAATTTTGTTGACGCAAGGAATGACCTGCGTGATTTGTATGAAATTGTAACTCTGAGGTTCATAGGGATGCTGTGATAAGGTGGTTGGACAGGAGGTCGCTTGGAAATTCATTCCACGATCTCCTCACTTTGGAGGGATATGGAAGGCTGCCGTCCGGTCTTTCAAACATCACTTATATCGAGTAGCCAAGGACATTCTCTTTACATTCGAGCAATTCAATACACTTTTCATTGAAATCGAGGCAATACTAAATTCCAGATCGCTGACATCTTTGTCCTCGAATCTAGATGATATGAATTCATTGACTCCAAGTCATTTTTTGATCGGCGGAGTGCTCTCATCGATTCCAGAAGTCGATTTTACAAACACTCAAATAAACAGGTTATCTCAATGGCAACACATTCAAAAAATTAAGTGATTTCTAGAATCGCTGGAACAAGGAGTACTTGATTGAATTGATGCAACGCACAAAATGGAAATCAAAGACAAATAATGTAAAGGTAGGAGATTTAGTTATCTTACGAGAAGATAAAACTCCGTCATTGTATTGGCCTCTAACTCGAGTCATTGAAATATACCTAGGCAAGGATGGAAAAATTAGAGTTATAGGTGTAAAAACTGCAACTGGAAGTTATAAGTGTGCGGTAAAAAATGTTGCGCTCTTGCCAATAAACGAACAGTTATGTTGAACTGGATAGTTCAAGGAGATAGGATGTTCAGACGTTTGAGTTTCGCGCCTAAAATTTACCGATGACGCTAGAGCGTGACGTTATTCAAAAAGAAAAGAGATGGTTGAGCGCGCGCTAGAAGTAAGTAGGAGGATTAAGCTAGTTATTAAGAAGAAGCTATTCTGTAACAAAAAAGGACTGCAATAAATGAGTTTCTTTTATACAAAAAATAAGATCAAAGGCTATTTAATTTAGTTGGGATCGCACGTATGCAAACAAGAATAGAGAAGGAAAGTGGCGTGCGTAGCAAAACCACAACAAAGGCGTTGTTGGTCTGTACAGATATGTTTTAAAATTCATTGCTAGTATTGAAAATTTATAATTCACGTGATGTATATTATACAGAGTAGGAAAACAAGATCTATAATCCCCTGAATAACTCGGAAAATATAAGTTTTATAGAAAAATGTCTCAAACAAACATTGTAGAACTTAAAAAGATATATTTATTGATCTTATCAGTGATCTTGGGTGGTATCGCCAAGGTCAAATCGATTTTTTTAAATGGAACATCTTATTTTTTATTTCAGAATCTAATAGCTGATGTCCAGAGATTTTTAAAACACTGTAAAAAAATATTTTTTCATTAAGTACTTTTCGAGTTATGAGACTTAAAAGTATTTTGATATGAAATACAAAATATCTTGTAAAATATTCAGTTTTCGATAATCTTACTTTAATACTTTTATGTACAAAATAATGAGATGAATCAATTGATATAAGAAAAGCACAAGTTGCTTTTAAAAAAAACATGCATATAATTTGCAACATAGTGCATATTTTTTTCAAAGCTATTTGTTTTCTTTACACCAATTGTTTTATCTTGTTATTTTGTGCATAAAAGTATTAAGGTAAGATTAAGGTAAGATTATCAAAAACTCAATATTTTACAAGATATTTTGTATTTTATATCAAAATACTGTAACTTTCAAGCTTCATAACTCGAAAAATACTTAATGAAAAATTATTTTTTACAGTGTTTTAAAAAGTTCTTGACACCAGCTATTAGATTCTAAAATAAAAAATGTGTTCCATTCAAAAAAAATCGATGTGACCTTGACTTGACCTTGCCACCTCAGGTCAAACTGATAAGATTAGTACATAGATCTTTTTAAACTACAAATTTTGTCTAAACCTTTTTCTGTAAAATTTATATTTTCCGAGTTATTCAAGGATACTGATCTTTTTTCCCTGTCCTGTATATTAGCAGCATTAGTAGTAAATAATAGGATTATAATATATGTTATGTGAATTATAGATTTTTAATATTAGCAATAAATTTTAAAATATATCCAAATGTATTGGCTGTATTTCTTAAAAGGAAAGCAGCCATAGTATATAAAATAGTATAAGGTACATAATAAGATTATACCTATTTACTTGATTAATTTCAGTCGTTTGAATATTTTGAAGTTGTGCATATGGATGTTCAACTGAAATACATATGTTAGAATATTATTTAATTAGTAAATATAAAATACTGATAATAATTCACATACTACTATTAGACATTGGAGATACAAATCCTGCATATGAATGAGATGCGTCTTGTGGCAAAGAACACCCTTGCAAAACAATTTCCTGTATTTCTCTTTCAGACATCTGTTCCTGAGCTAAAAGAAAAATTTTGTATATAAATAAAATAATATAACAAAATAAGAAAATTTTATTATTTACCTCAATTTCTGCAATTTACCATACATTATTTTGGCTGCTTTCCTTTTAGGAAATACAATCGATATATTTTGGGTATGTTTTAAAATTCACTGCTAATGTTAAAAATTTATAATTTACGTAACGTATATTATATATTATCAACGCTAGCAATAATTTTCGAATATTGATGCTAATTGCTTTCCATTTATAATTTTATTTAAGCTCAATCGACGTTCAAGCTCAATTCTTCAATTCTTTTTGAGAGGAGAATCGAATAGTGTTGATTGAATTTGTCAAGTTGCGTCAAGAAATGTGTTCCAAAATTTATTGCTAGGGCTGATAATGTATAATACACGTCATATAAACTACAGCTTTTCAATAGTAGTAGTAGTAGTGAATTTTAGGACACATTCAAATATATCAATTGTATTTTCTAAAAAGTAGCCTTAATTAATTGAAAAGTAACCTTGATTAATTTGATATTACCTGCATCCTGAACTGTAGCATACAGTTCTGAATGATCTCCTATAGTTTCAGTAATCTCGTAAATATCCTGAGATACAGAATTTGCCATATCTTCATGTTCTCTGCTCTTATCTTTTGGAATATCTGGAAGACTTCTATTGGCACTTGTAGTTCTATAAAAACAAGATATTTTAATTATATTTATTATATACAGGATAAGACAAAACAACAAAAACAAATCTGCAAAAGACATATTTCTGATCTGATACTAAGATAATTTTTTCTTTTTATAAAACTTTGTAAAGCTTAACTTATTAACATATACCAGATGTATGCATAAGTTTTTTCCGGTTTTTTAGTAAAAAAAGACACGTAATTTTCAAGGGAAATTAATTTTTTTTTTATTCAAAATATTGGCCATCGGCTTCTACACATTTCGCCCATCTTTCAGGTAATTTATGAATACCATGCCAGAAAAACTGCTTGTCTTTTGCGGCAAACCATTCGTCGAGCCATTTTCCAACTTCCTCGAAATTGCTGAAGTGCTGCTCTGCGAGCGCGTGCCCCATTGATGCGAAGAGGTGATAGTCAGATGGCGCCAGGTCTGGGGAGTACGGCGGGTGCGGAAGGATGTCCCATCCAAGCGATTTCAAGGTGTCTTTCACTGGTTTTGCTGTGTGAGACGGCGCATTGTAGTGTAACAAAATCACTTTGCCATGTCTTCTGGCCCATTCCGGTCGTCTTTCGATTAATGCGTGGTTTAAATTAATCATTTGTTGGCGATAGCGTTGTGTATTAACGGTTTCGCCGGGCTTCAAGAGTTCATAATACACAATACCGCTCTGGTCCCACCAGACACAGAGCATGGTCTTCTTGCCGAAGCGATTTGGCCTTGGCGTTGATGGACCGGCTTCGCCAGGTGAAAGCCACGATTTTTTCCGCTTCGGGTTTTCAAAATAAATCCATTTTTCGTCACCCGTCACAATTCGATACAAAAATGATTTCCTTTCGTGGCGTTGAAGCAGCATTTCACAAGTGACTTTGCGATTTTCCATTTGACGTTCATTCAAATCGTGTGGGACCCATTTACCGAGTTTATTGATCTTTCCCATTGCTCGTAAACGTCTGCTGATTGTTTCTTGTGATACATGTAATGCTTCTGCTAATTGCCGTTGAGTTTGAGTTGGGTCATCATCCAATAACTCCTGCAATTGCTCGTCTTCGCATTTTTGTGGTCTACCAGAGCGATCACTGTCTTTCACATTAAAATCACCACTTTTAAATTGTCGAAACCATGTCTCACATGTTCTAATCGATGGAACGTGTTCACCATATGTTTCTACCAGCAAACGATGATTTTCAACAGCCTTTTTCTTTTGATTAAATAAAAAAAGCAATGCGTGCCGCAAATGTTCTTTTTCAGGCACAAAACTCGACATGATCACTGAACGATAAAACAAAGACGCTAGTTTTTGGCGGACTCAACTTGTGTGTGTTTGTAGTTTTAAATGTCAGACGAACAAAATGATGTATGTGTCAAATTAATACGCTGTGTACTTTTCGCTGGCGACATCTCTTAGTTAAACCGGAAAAAACTTATGCATACACCTGGTATATAAGCCGAATATATGTTCAATATAAGAATAATAATAAGAGAATATAATATTAGAAATACTCGATAATATAAAACTTAGTATAAAAGTAACAAATATTCGGAGACAAACTTCTTAATTATTGACGAGAAATGATTTGAATTGTAACGCTCCGTTACTACGAGCGCTATGCGACCCACATCGTCCGGGGCCACCCGAACATCCCCGAACACGACCGAACGTTACGCACGCGCTAATGATTTGACACGTGCCGACGGCATGACAGATCAGCTTTGTAGAACAGCTTAATAAAGCGTTTTGACACGCAGACAAAAATCGGGTATATAAACCCGATGAATTCCGCAAAGAATAACCAGTTCCGTCCGATCATTCGACCCGTCCGTTTCCAATACACCGATCCGATCTGAAACGACACGAGAGTTTTTTCGTTCTGAATACCGAGTGTTCTCAGTATTCGTTTCACTCCTATGCGAAAAGTCAGAGTGTTCTCGAACTTTTTTTTGCGGAATACCGAGCGTTCTCAGTATTCTCGAAAAGTCGAAGTGTTCTCGAATTTTTCTTCCAACATACGCGTGTCAAGCGAATACACGTGTCGCGAAAGCGTCTGTGATTGACTAGCAATCCATGCGTCCGATCGCTTGGCAACACGTGGGCCCGGTTGCTTAGCAACGCAACAAGAATATAGTGCCCTTCATATCGTTATGCTGATGAAACGGAATGTTGTGCTGATTTGTGCTGGACTAGCACAACTCAGATATGCCGTATTATCAACATCGAATAATTACAAACCCGAATTTTTAACATAAAATGCGCGAAGGGCCGCTTTCAAGAGTAAAGTGCCCTTCATATGGTTTTGCTGATGAAACTGAATGTTGTGCTAACTTGTGTTGGGCTAGCACAACTCAGATATGCAGTATTATCAACAACTACAAATCCAAATTTTTAACATAAAACGCGTGCGCGAAGAGCCGCGCTCAAGAGTAAAGTGCCCTTAAAATCGTTGTGCTGACGAAACCGAAGGTTGTGCCGACTTGTGCTCGGCTAGCACAACTCAATTCAAGTTGAAAAATTGAATTATCTTTCACGATTGGAAAGTTGTAAGGTTATGAAATTTTGCATTGGAAAATTGACATTTTGGTTTTTTTTCTAAAAAAGATACAATTGAAATATTTGCGGCACAATGTAGCACAAACCTAGCACAACTCGGTACAACTTTTATTTTTTATGTTTTACAAAATAGCAGTGTTGACAAAAAATTGTTTTTTTTTCTCTAACACTGTTTTTTTTAAATATTCGATTAATTCTTGCGGCACAACGTAGCATAAACCTAACAATTTTTATTTTTTATTTTTATTTTTATTTTTTTATTTTTTACAAAATTGCGGTGCTAACTTCACACACATGAACTATTTATTTATTGCTATTGACTAGTTGTCTACGATATCTAGTATAAATATATATAATTTTAGTAGATTTTGCGATAACATTGCATATTCTTATATATATGTGCGTGCGTGCGTGCGTGCGTGCGTGCGTGCGTGCGTGCGTGCGTGCGTGCGTGCGTGCGTGCGTGCGTGCGTGCGTGCGTGCGTGCGTGCGTGCGTGCGTGCGTGCGTGCGTGCGTGCGTGCGTGCGTGCGTGCGTGCGTGCGTGCGTGCGTGCGTGCGTGCGTGCGTGCGTGCGTGCGTGCGTGCGTGCGTGCGTGCGTGCGTGCGTGCGTGCGTGCGTGCGTGCGTGCGTGCGTGCGTGCGTGCGTGCGTGCGTGCGTGCGTGCGTGCGTGCGTGCGTGCGTGCGTGCGTGCGTGCGTGCGTGCGTGCGTGCGTGCGTGCGTGCGTGCGTGCGTGCGTGCGTGCGTGCGTGCGTGCGTGCGTGCGTGCGAGCGAGCACACACACACATGATTATATATAACGGTTTTCATTTCTCTTCATGCATTTATCTGTTTATTCTTTTCAATTCATTCACTATATATTAGCAATAATGAACGATAATCAAGAGACATAGGAGATGCTGCACCATCGCACGGCGCATACTACATGAAAGATACAATAATATTTCTTTCTTCTTCTCACACGCGTCGTGAGCGCAAAATAGTAGGATCTTTTTCATATTTTTATTCTCTTCTCCTATAGTAGCTGAGACGTCAAGCGCATATGTACGTGTCTCGTCTTTTGTGTACGAGTCTCATTTATGTAATTTTTAAAACTGATATTACAGAATGGGCCTCTCCATTGCCCATTCCCGTGAGAACACAACCAATATATCTGTTTCGTTTCTCCGAATTTCTCTTTTATAATTTACAATATTTACATTTGCAATCTTTAGTACTGTCAGACTAGACATTTTTTATTACAATCGATTTTATTACAATCAATACTTTCCGAGTAGACGCTTCTTTTATTAATTTTACCAGTGCCATCTAAACGGATGTTTCTTATTATTTTTATTATCATTTTTTTTTATTATCAACCAAAAAATGGTTTTTCATTTTTTATTAATAAGACATAATAAATTTTAATTATGTTTTGTTTCTATATTTATTACATTTGACAAATACATTTTCAGTATACTTGCTGATTTACAAACATACTATATATATATATATATATATATATATATACAAAATGTCCCATTTTAAAAGACCCATTGAAACATCTTTTTAGAAAAGTGTTTTAGAGAAAAATATTTCAGACATAAGTTGTATGATTTCAAGGGAGACATAAAATGATACCATTGGTTTGATCCTGGGAGAACTTGTCAAAGCTGTATATTGATTCGTTTTGTTAAACAGAAACCTCTATTTTTTTATGATATATTCTTGTAGCTGACCTCGAGAGTTCTGCAGAATATTATAATAAAGTATTTTTTTAATAAATATTTTCGGAGTTTTAAGGCTTGAATTTGATATGCAGTTTGATATGAAGTATAAAACATCTCCTAAATTGCTCATTTTTAGGCAATTATATCTTAATATTTTTATACACTGAATAATGAGATGAATCAATTGGTGTAAAGAAAATACATAATTGTATTTAAAAAAAAAATACATTGTTGCATATTACAAATTTCATTTTTTTTTAAACAGTAACTAGGTATTTTTTTATATCAATTGATTCATCTCATTATTCTGTGCATGAAAGTATTAAGATGTAGTTACCAAGAAATGAATAGTTTACGAGATATTTTATGTCAAATTACATATCAAATTCAAGCTTTAACAGAAAGTGCTTACTATGTATGTATATAATATGTATTTATTATTTACAAATTTCTATTATATACAAATATATATATATAATAAATAAATATATATATATATATATATATTCGTTTCTTTATTATCTATTAATTATCTATTAATTAAAGAAATAATTTCTTGATTAAGACACTCATAAAAAATATTATTTACTTACAACATACTTCATATGACAGATACTTCATTTGACAGCTCGATGTGCAACAATAACTCGATGCATTCCAAGATCAATATTGCGTAAAATAATTTTTATTTTTAATCGCTATTATTATCAACATAGAACAAATTAATTAAATAAGTAGGAAAAGTTACAAAAAAAATTCAAAATTATGTTAATATTTAAACATTAATATCTAGGAGCACCTTCACTATATATATATTGTGGCGGTCACTGCCTCGCGACCGCACCATCGACACACCGTCGCGCGCAATCCCGCGCAGCACGGTGGTTCGCGCGCCCGCCGCTAGGTGGCGAATCGACAAACCACTTTCTCGTATTTGAAACGCCGCAGCGGAGCTATATAAGAGCGGCACTCGGCATCGCCCTTCGCCTCAGTCGCCTCAAACCAGTTACTGGTACGAGCTGCACTGCGACGCCCTCCGAGCTCTGGAGGTCAGCCCTGGCCTCATTGCTCATTATACGGCAATTTTTCCTGCTGGAAATCACCGACCGGCCTCCGGTCGTACTCCCCGCGGCAGTTAACGCCGCGGATACCCTTCCGGCCTTACGTCTGACAGCCGTGAACGCCGCCATACCGGCCATACCTCTGACGGCCGTGAACGCCGCCACATCCTTCCGGCCTTACATCTGACGGCCGTGAACGCCGCCATTCTCCCGGCCTTGCCTCTGACGGCCGTGAACGCCGCCATATCCATCTCGCCTCTCTCCTACGGACGTATTCCTGTCGGCCGTGAACGCCGCAGCCACACCACGTCCAGGAAGGACTCTCGCGGCCAGCGACGCCGCCCAATCCGCCCGTGTCCGGGCGACCTGCTCCAGGGCGCAGCACGCCGATCTCCATCGACTCGGGGAGCCGCTGCGCAACAAGAGGACCTCCGCCAACAGGCATCCTCTCTTGGGGCCATCCACGTCGACTCATCATCTCCGGGACGATCGACGCTGCCCACCATCCGGCAGTCACCGGCACCACAATGCTCGCCGCCGCCGACTTCGCGGCCATCTACACCGCTGCCTGGGCGCATACCTCCCTCGCCGTGCACCGACAAGGAGGGACGAGGTTCCGGACGACGAGCCAGGCGCCCAACCGGTCGCTCCAAGCAACGGCTCCTGGACCTGTTCCTCCTCCGAGGATAGCCTGCCCCGGCCGCCGACTCCGCCCGCAGAGGACGCATCGAGGCCCTCGACTTCCACCAGCACAACTGCGCCCGAGCGACCACCGACTCCTGGCCGCTCATTGGAGCTCGGCGCGGAGGAGGATAGGCCGTGGCAACTCTGCGCCATCGAGCTCGGCCACGTGTAGCATCGGCCGCCGCGCCGTGACGCTCGCCGATTCTACATCGAAGCCGCCACGCAGACCGCGGGACTACCACCGGCCCAGATCGAGCCACGAATACTCACCCCCCAGCCACGCCGAGGAGGAGCCGGGGCTCGTGAGAGGCGCAGGGAGCGGCTACAGGAACTTGCGCGCGCACGCGCAGAGACAGACGCGACCGACTCTCTGACTCGTTTTTCTCGCGGGACCCAAACCAAATCCCGCCTGCCTTTGTAACATTTTCCTTTGCGTTTACAAGAATATAATGGATTTTAATTAACTCAGCGTTCCTGGATTGTTAGCGCGCATGCAACCTTCACATATCCTTCAGCTTACGCCCCTATTATCCAACGCATACTATATTTAGCTGCTAAACCTTCCGCTTTGCTTGGTGCTGACACTCGTACCGTTGGTCCGCCACACAGCTGGTCGAGGACAGATACTCCCCTCGGATTGAGAACCAGCTTTCACAATCGATTGCGACGCAGTGCAGCAGGCCACACTCTCGCTCGAGACGCTCGAGACGCGGCGCGCACACACAATCGTCATCCACGCCACCAAGCACAACATTCAGCTACACATCAACAGCCATCACAAATAGGCGACCATAAACTGGTGACCACAAAGCGCCCCGCATAAATTGGTGACCCCGATTTTCCAACAATCACTCCTGCACGCAATCGGAAAGAGTTAACCACGATGCCAGTCATGCCACGGCAAACAATGCCGCGAATATCAATCAGCGATATTCCGGAAGTTACACAGGAAAGTCAACCACCCTACTCGACCTATGATCAGGAGGTCAATAGAGTGGCTTTGAGAATCCCGGAATTTACTCCAACAGATCCAGAATTATGGTTCAGCATCCTGGACCGCAATTTCCACGCGGCAGGAATTACAGTGGAAGAAACCAAATTCGGTCATGCACTCACAGCATTAGGCCCACAGTATACATTGGAAGTGTGAGATATCGTCATGAACCCTCCAGAGGAGAGGCAATACGAAACATTACGCACAGAACTCATCAAACGTCTAAGTCTGCAACTCAAGAGCACAAAACTAGACAATTGTTAGAACACGAGGAAATAGGTGATCGCAAATCATCGCAGTTCCTGCGACACCTACGCAACCTCGCCGGCAAGGCTATCGGCGAGCAAGTCGTAAAAACAATTTGGTTGAGTCGCCTTCCGACCTTCCTAAAACCGCACTTTGTCAGCAAAACGCAAGACTCGCCAATAAAGGCGGTACTTGGCACGAGCCAGAAAACACGCCGCCTACACGTCACCGACGTCGACACCAAAATCGACTACCTGGTGGATACGGGAGTGGACTTATGCGTGTTTCCACGTAAACTTCTCCGTGGACCACGTATTAAGTCTTCATATATCCTCACAGCCGCCAACAACACGACGATTAACACTTACGGCATGGAAACAGTGACACTAAACCTGGAACTAAGAAGGCCTTTTACATGGAGATTCGTCGTAACCGATTTGGAGAAACCAATAATCGGAGCAGATTTCCTAGCCTACTTCAATCTTATAATCGATCTCGCCAATCAGCGTCTTATTGACTAGACAACCGGGCTGACAACTAGAGGCAAACCAAGCAGCGACATGACCACACAGATCAAAATAGTACAAGAGTCAACACCGTACTACAAGCTCCTAGCGCAATTCAAATCAATCACACGCCCCGAAGGTCGACCAATTAAAGTAAAACATCAAACACGGCATTATATCGCAACCACACCTGGACCACCAGTGACGTGCAGGCCACGCAGATTAGTCCCAGATCGCCTCGCCATAGCAAAAAGAGAATTTGCAAAGATGCTTGAACTGGGCATAGCTCGCCCATCAAACAGCCCTTGGGCATCACCTCTACACTTGGTGCCCAAAAGAAACGAGGAATGGCGTCCATGCGGGGATTATCGGGCACTCAATGCCAGAACCATCCCAGACGCATATCCAATCCGCCACATTCACGATTTCGCGCACGCCTTGGAAGACACCAAAGTGTATTCCAAAATCGATCTGGTGAGGGCCTACCACCAGATCTCTGTCGCCGAGACAGACATACCGAAGACAGCCATCACAACTCCCTTCGGATTGTATGAATTTCCATACATGACGTTTGGGTTATGCAACGCAGCGTAAACGTTTCAACGCTTTATGGACGAAGCATTAAGGGGCTTAGAATTCTGCTTCACCTACATCGACGACATTCTCGTCGCTTCACGGTCACAAGAAGAGCATTCACAACATCTGCAGACCCTCTTCCAAAGACTAAGTTCATACGGCATCGTCATAAATCCGGCAAAATGCCAATTCGGCAAGCAACAGATTGAATTCCTTGGATATCTCATCTCAAAAGAGGGCACTCAACCACTCCCCTCTCGCACCGAAGCTATCCAAAATATCCAGCCTCCGAAGACGGCAAAAAAGCTCAGACGCTACCTCGGTATGATGAATTTCTACCGGAGATTCATACCAAGGGCGGCAACCGCACAAGCCTTGTTTAACGATCTGCTCGCCAATAAAAAAGGCAAACAACCAATCGAATGATCACAGCAAGCGCAACAAGCGTTCGACCAATCAAAGAAAGACCTCACGCAAGCAACATTACTGGCTCATCCAATCAGCCAAGCGGAACTGGCAATTTTCGCCGACGCATCGGAATCCTACGTCGAAGCGGCTCTGCAACAAAAGATTGGAGAAGACTGGCAGCCACTAGCATTCTTCTCCAAGAAACTGACTCCTACCGAAGCTCGCTATAGCGCTTTCGACAGGGAGTTGCTGGCAATTTACTTGGCAATCAAACACTTCCGACATATAATCGAAGCCAAAGACTTCGTCATATTCACGGATCACAAGCCACTCACGTTCACTTTTCAGCAAAAGCCTGACAAATGCACGCCAAGACAGTTCCGCCATCTTAGTTACATAAGCCAGTTCTCAACAAAAATTCAACATGTGTCTGGCAGCAAAAATATTGCTGCGGACACAATGTCGAGAATCGAGGCCATTCAATCGACAATGGACCTCGCAGCATTAGCAAACGCACAGCAGAAAGATCCCGAACTCGACAAGTTCAGGACCGGCAAACACGGGCTTAAGCTTGAACAAGTGAAAATCCCAGGAACCGTGCTACAATTATGGTGCGACACGCAGGGAGACACACTACGTCCATTTGTCACAAGAGAGTTAAGACGGGCAGCATTCCTCACCATACACCAATTGGCTCATCCAGAAATCAGGGTGCGACAACCAAAATGGTCGCACAACGCTTTGTTTGGCCCAGCATGAACAAGGACGTACGAGAGTGGGCAAAGACATGTCTCGAATGCCAAAAGACAAAAATCACTCGACATTCTAATAGTCCATGGGGAATCTTTAAGCCTCCCAGCAAGCGCTTCGAACACATCCATCTTGACATCATCATACTCCCAGTATCACAAGGCCAAAGATACTGCCTAACGTGCGTCGACCGTTTCACAAGATGGCCGGAGGCCTTCCCCATGGCCAATCAGGAGGCAGAGACAGTAGCTCGCACGTTTTACAATGGATGGATCTGCCGGCACTCCCTTGAGAATTACAACAGATCAAGGGAGACAATTTGAATCGCAGCTCTTCAAGCAGCTAACGGAATTCGCGGGCATCACTCATTACAAAACCACGGCTTACCATCCGCAAGCCAATGGAATGGTGGAATGCTTTCATCGCCAATTGAAAGCCACCATCCGCTGCCGATCAAACCCGAAATGGACAGAAGAATTACCAACCATATTACTCAGCATAAGAGCAGCACTAAAGGAAGATCTCCACACCACCATCGCAGAGATGGTGTATGGAGAGTCCATTCGCCTACCGGGACAACTTCTCACCGAGTCAAACACCCCACAAAGAGAGGACGAAACCAACTGGCTCAATACGCTGCGCCAATTAATGAACGCACTGCGCCCACAGGATGCAACCAGGCACACCACGCAAAAGCCGTTCGTACATCTAGACTTACGAACGTGCGAACACGTCTTCTTACGGCAGGACGGGCCTAAAGGCATTCTACAACCGCCTTACGAGGTGCCATACAAAGTGCTCAGACGAACAGATAAGACTTACACACTCCAAATCCGAGACCAAGAAATAACAGTCTCAATCGACCGTCTTAAACCAGCATACATCCTTGGGCAAGAAGACATCCAATCAGAGGATACCATCGTCCAAGGGCCACCATCACAACCACAGCAGACGAACCAATCAAGCAACGAGAAAACTATCCGCACGGGAAGACGAGTACGATTCCCGAAAAGGTACACCAACTAGATGGACTCCGTCACTCACAGGGAGGTCCTGTGGCGGTCACTGCCTCGCGACCGCACCATCGACACACCGTCGCGCGCAGCCCGCGCAGCACGGTGGTTCGCGCGCCCGCCGCTAGGTAGCGAATCGACAAACCACTTTCTCGTGTTTGAAATGCCGCAGCAGAGCTATATAAGAGCGGCACTCGGCATCGCTCTTCGCCTCAGTCGCCTCAAACCAGTTACTGGTATGAGCTGCACTGCGACGCCCTCCGAGCTCTGGAGGCCAGCCCTGGCCTCATTGCTCATTATACGGCAGTTTTTCCTGCTGGCAATCACCGACCGGCCTCCGGTCGTACTCCCCGCGGCAGTTAACGCCGCGGATACCCTTCCGGCCTTACGTCTGACGGCCGTGAACGCCGCCAGGTCCTTCCGGCCTTACCTCTGACGGCCGTGAACGCCGCCATCCTCCCGGCCTTGCCTCTGACGCCCGTGAACGCCGCGATATCCATCTCGCCTCTCTTCTACGGACGTATCCTGTCGGCCGTGAACGCCGCAGCCACACCACGTCCAGGAAGGACTCTCGCGGCCAGCGATGCCGCCCAATCCGCCCGTGTCCGGGCGACCTGCTCCAGGCCGCAGCACGCCGATCTCCATCGACTCGGGGAGCCGCTGCGCAACAGGAGGACCTCCGCCAACGGGCATCCTCTCTTGGGGCCATCCACGTCGACTCATCATCTCCGGGACGATCGACGCTACCCACCATCCGGCAGTCATCGGCACCACAACGCTCGCCACCGCCGACTTCGCGGCCATCTACACCGCTGCCTGGGCGCACCTCCCTCGCCGTGCACCGACAAGGAGGGACGAGGTTCCGGACGACGAGCCAGGCGCCCAACCGGTCGCTCCAAGCAACGGCTCCTGGACCTGTTCGGGTCAGCTTCCTCCTCCGAGGATAGTCTGCACCGGCCGCCGACTCCGCCCGCAGAGGACGCATCGAGGCCCTCGACTTCCACCAGCACAACTGCGCCCGAGCGACCACCGACTCCTGGCCGCTCATTGGAGCTCGGCGCGCAGGAGGATAGACCGTGGCAACTCTGCGCCATCGAGCTCGGCCACGTGCAGCATCGGCCACCGCGCCGTGACGCTCGCCGATTCTACATCGAAGCCGCCACGCAGACCGCAGACCACCGGCCCAGGTCGAACCACGAACACTCACCCCCCGGCCACGCCGAGGTGGAGCCGGGGCTCGTGAGAGGCGCAAGAAGCGGCTACAGGAACTTGCGCGCGCACGCGCAGAGACAGACGCGACCGACTCGCCCACTCGTTTCTCTCGCGGGACCCAAACCAAGTCCCGCCTGCCTTTGTAACATTTTTCTTTGCGTTTACAAGAATATAATGGCTTTTAATTAACTCAGCGTTCCTTGATTGTTAGCGTGCATGCAACCTTCACATATCCTTCAGCTTGCGCCCCTATTATCCAACGCATAGGGATACTTGGCTGCTAAATCTTCCGCTTTGCTTGGTGCTGACATTCGCATCGTTGGTCCGCCACACAGCTGGTCGAGGACAGATACTCCCCTCGGACTGAGAACCAGCTTTCACAGCCGATTGCGGGCGACGCAGTGCAGCAGGCCACACTCTTGCTCGAGACGCTCGAGACGCGGCGCGCACACGCAATCGTCATCCACGCCACTAAGCACAACATCCCGCTACACATCAACAGCCAACAACACGCCATCACAAATAGGCGACCATAAACTGGTGACCACAAAGCGCCCCCCACAATATATATATATATATATATACCAATCAGTTCCGATATATATAACCAATCAGTTCAGATGATAAACTTTTTGTGGTAATATTATTAATATGTCAGGGAAATCGGAGCGGCACCGAGATGAAAGCACATGGCAAAGCGCAACACCATAGCTTTCTACTTTTCCGGATTTTTCAAGATGGCAAGGAGAAAACAGTGATTGATGAGGTGACGTATGAGGAAAACGTAAGGGATAAAGAAAAAGAACAAGGAAAATACCGAAGGGAAAGGAAAATAAAACATAACCTCAAAAAAGGGAGGAAGGAAAACTGCGAGTGTGTTGCAAAGTAGGAGTGAAATAAAGATGAAGTGGACGCCGGTGGCGAAGAGAAACAACGGATAGAAAAAAGAGAAGTGTGTGTGGAAAATAGAGAAAAGTGGAAAAAGGAAAATTAGAGGATGGAGTCAAGAGAAGACAAGGATAAGGAGGAGGGGGAAAGTTGAGGAGAAAGGAGGAAACTGAATGGAGGAAAGCATTGCGGAAAGGAGGAAAGAGAGCGAGAGATCGGTAAGGAAGAAAGATAAGAGCAGTGCAGCGGGTAACGAGCAAGGAGAAAAAGAGAGGAGAGGGGAAAGAAACTAAAGCCGGAAGATTGAGCAGTGTAGGCAGAATAAGGAGAGAGAACACAGAGTTGCGGCTCGATAAGCGAATATTTTAAGAGAAACAGAGCAAAACTTCGGAGGAAGAGGAGAAAGTAAGTATAGTCACAGCGGTAGAGAGTCAGCGGAAAGAAAGCAAGAGAGGAGAGCGGAACAAGAGACCAGAGAAGAGGAAAAAGGAGAGAAGATGGCACAAAACTGGGAAAATAAGAGTGATAGAGAAATACTAATAAATATGGCAATGCAATTAGAGGAGCAAATAAAAGAAAACAGAATAATAAAAAAACAATTGCAGGAGATCAGAGAGGATTTAAGAAAAGAAAAAGAGAAGAACAGAGGAAAAATGGAAGGTATGGAGATCAGAATGGAAAGAATAGAAAAACAGTCAGAAAGGACAGAGATGGAAAGGAAGTTAAAAGATTTTGAAGTAAAAATTGAAAGCATTGAAGGAAAAATAATGGGCGGGAGAGAGGCATTCCAGTCCGAAGCAGTGGAAAGACTTAGCAAGCAATGCAAGGAAATGGAAATAAAATTAGAAAAACAGGACAGAAAAGAAAAGAAAAACAACGTAATAGTAAAAGAATTTGCAATAGAAAAAAAAGTGGACTTACAGAATCAGATAGAGAAGGAAGGATTTTTTAAGGAAATTCTAAAGGTGAAGACGGAAGTGAAAGCGGCAAAATTAATAGGAAACGGAAAAATAGTTTGGGTAAATATAGATAATTTGGAGGACAAAGAAAAAATAATGAAGAAAAAGAGTATTTTAAAGAAGATAGAGGTATTCATAGATAATGACAGAACGATGAAAGAGAGGGAAATACAAAGAGGTATTGTAAATATAGCGAGGGAACAAAGAGCACAGAGAAAAGAGGTTACTGTCAAATTTTGGAGATTGTCAATAGACGAGAAGTGGTTCAGGTGGAATGAGAAGAAAGAGGAGTTGGAAAAACAGAATTTATTTTGAAGCGAAAAGGAGAGGATGCAAACCAACTAAAGCCGAAGAACACAAAAATATGGTAAGGAGAGAGGTAAAATAAAAGATAAAGATAAAGGAATAAGAGCATTATTTTGGAACGTAGCAGGATTGTACAGGTTAGATGAAGATAGTTGGAAATACATACAAAGTTTTGATATTATAGGGCTTACGGAAATATAGATTGAAGAGAAAAATAAGGAAATATATAAGAAAATGCTGAAAAGGGCTTTTTGACTGGAAAATGAGAGGAGCAAAAAAAGAAAAAATAAAAGGCAGACCAAAGAGAGGTATCATTATGGGGATAAAAAAAAGAAAGCTGCAAATACAGGGAGAGTCGAAATGGGAGAGAAAAAAATAGTAGGAGGAGTAATCGATACAGGACAAGGGAGGTGGACAATTATCACAACCTACATGAGAGAAAAAAGGAAAGATAACTGGGAAAAAATACAGAAAGCAGTAGAAGAGCCAACAAGAAGATTTATGGTGGGCGGAGATTTCAACGAAAGAACAGGAGAAAAGGAAGGACAGATATGGGAAGATGGCAAATCGAGAAACTCGAAAGACAAGATAGTAAACGCAGAAGATGAAGAACTGATAGAAGATTTAAAAGAAGGTAGACTAGAGATTTTGAACGATAATCATTGTATATCAAATATCATTGTATATTTCTGTGATTACATGATATTCTCGATATTGGAAGAGAATCCTCGTGGTGGAAACCTTTACCACTATGGAATCTTTACCACTTGTCATATCATCATGTCTGAGTGCGCGAAATATCAGCTCTGTGATTAGTGAACTTTAATCGCCAATAATTCAAAAATTATTATAGCCTCGACATTTTCGTATTAGAATTTTCGTCTTAGAATGTTGCAAAGAATCTGCTCTTAAAAGGAAATGCAGTTTGGGATATCCTGTGTGTGTGTGTGTGTGTGAGTGTGTGTGTGTGTGTGTGTGTGTGTGTGTGTGTGTGTGTGGGTGTGTGTGTGTGGGTGTATGTGGGTGTGTGTGTGGGTGTGTGTGTGGGTGGGTGGGTGTGTGTGTGTGTGTGTGTGGGTGTGTGTGTGGGGGTGGGGTGTGTGTGTGTGTGTGAGTGTGTGTGGGTGTGTGTGTGTGTGTGTGTGTGTGTGTGTGTGTGTGTGTGTGTGTGGGTGTGTGTGTGTGTGTGTGTGTGTGTGGGTGGGTGTGTGTGGGGGTGTGTGTGTGTGTGTATATTTATATATCGCGTGGTGCTAATCCAGTATGTTGATCCAGTATGTTGGCGTATTTCTGTCTAGCCTCATCACCCATCTTATATACTTTGTTTGTATTTTCTCCAATTCTCTTTGCTCTTTCCACCCCCATAATTCTGCTCCATAAGCAATCATACTTTTGACTAATGCGTCAAACAGTCTCCTCCTTTCGAAGTCCTCTTTAAACAGCTTTTCCCCGATGCTCCATATTTACCCAGCACTGTGTTCGCCCTTCTAGCTATCTTCTTTATATGTTTCTTTATCGTCGTTGTTCTCTTTAATCATATACCCTAAATAGTCAAAATTTTTAACTCTTTCTATTTTCTTACCTTCTCACTCAAAATTTTCTTCCTTTCTTCTGCCACCTGTTCTTCTACAAATCATCACCTTTGTCTTGTCAATATTTAGTTCTAAACTTTTCTTATCTATATCTTTTGAACCTTTCCAGCCCCTTCGCATTGTTCGCGATTAGCACCACGCGTCTGCGTACGAGATAGTATCCATATCTTTTTTCTTCCTATTATCACTCTACCTCCTTGTTCTTTCCTCATCTCCCTTTCTAGATCTGCAAATGCTACATTAAACAAGGCTCAGTGGGCATCCTTGTCTGACTCCTCTTTTAGTTGTAAATTTTCCTATTATGTTTCCTCTTATCCTATTGAGCATACTGTTCTGTCATATATTTCCCTAATTCTTGTTCTTAATTGCTCGTCTATTTCTTCTTCTGCCAATCTTTTCCATATTTCTTCCTTCTTTATTCTGTCAAATGCTCCTTTCATATCCGCGAAGATAGAGCTTGCTTCCCTTTTCCGTTATTTCCGTATGGCCGTTTTCAGCACGTATATTGCATCAGTTGTCTCTCTTCCTCTTCGGAATCCCATTTGCGTGTCATCTAGTATACGTTTCCGTCCTTTTCTCTAGTCTGCTCCTTAGGATTTCGACGTAGATTTTGTAACCTGAATCCATTAATGTGATACCGCTGTAATTTCGGACTTCGTCCTCTTCTCCTTTTTTATATCGGACTTATAATTCCCTCTGATCATTCTTCTGGTAAAATCCTTTTGTTTCATATTCTATTTATTATCTTTGTCATGTTCTCTATCACCTTATTTCCTCCGTATATCCAAGTTTCATTTCCAATTTCATCTTTTCCAGCAGCTTTTTTCTTTTTCAGTTTGCTTATTGCTTTCCTGATTTCCTCCGCTTCTATTTCATTTTCCCATATTTCACATGTACTGACTTTCAGCTGTTCCTCTTCATATCTCTCCTTCGAACTGTTTCGTAAAATGTTCTAGTCATTCTGTCTCAGTGATTTCATCGCTTATATCTGTCCTTTTCTTTCTTTTTTCATTCACCATTTCCCAGAATCTCTTGTCTATTTTATCCTATTGTCCTCTATTAATTTCTCTCCAGCATTTAATTTTTTATTTTCTAGCAGCGTTCTGTACTCCTTCCTTTCCTCTAAGTAAACCACTCTATCTATCTTCTCCTCTTTCCATTTTTTAAACATATCTCCTACTTTTTCTCTCTTTTCTTTGCACTCCCACCATTTCTCTTTATTCTTGTTTTGTCTCTTATTACATTCTTTTCTCGCCCCTTGTATTTGTTCTTTAAATTTTTTCCATATTTCTGTCTCTTCAAACGTTTTAACTTTCTGTACGTATTCTTTTATTCCTTTCTCAGACCAGTCTATTAAAACTCTTTTTTCTTCCTTATTGTTGTCTTCTTCTTTCATATCTTTCAGTGTGACTTCTAGCAGCATGTGATCCGAGTCTATTCTCTCCCCTACTTTCATCCTTTCGTTTTCCCTGTCCTCCATATTCGTTATTATATAATCAATCGTTGAGCATCCATTACCTTCTACGAATGTTATCTCGCCCTCTTCATCTCCCTTAATCACACAAATATCACAGAAATATACAATGGCATTTTTATTAAGAAATAATTTCTGTTTCAGAGCTTATTTGTATATTATAATTAATATCGCAATGTAACAGTTTAAAATATCTGTTCAATATATATATATATATATATATATACATATAAAATAAAACCAGAAGATTATATGTTGACTTGTATCTATATTTTTATTGTAGACACTGACAAAATTATCGATACATTACAGCCGGCTTTATCTTTGAATTAGCTTTACAGATTGCAAAATCCTTTTATGCAATTAAATTACTCACAAAAAGAAAGTGAGGGATCAAAATACATGTTATATTAAAGAATCGTTTCAATTGAACAAATTTCATAATCTATAAAATTTTAATGGTTTATAACGGTGCTGTCACAAAAAAGGATCTCCCAATAATTAGAGCGACATCTCGTCACTATATATGCAAAAAGACATGTCACAAAAGTTAAAATAGCACTGGCATTTAAGGTGTATCACAAAGAAATTGCTTGATTTATATCTTTTTTATGTTCGGTGGAGAATCATTAATACAGCCAATGAAGGCAAGATGGGAGAATGACCACGCACGCACGTAAATCGTAGCGCGACATGCAATACGTGAAATGCTACCAATTCGCGGAGATAGACGGAAAGTATCTCTTCCCCCTTCGGCCCTCAAAAAATATAAATGTGATGAAGCGATCGATATCACAATCAATAATCGCTCGAATCCTAGATGCAGAAGATTATTAGAAATGACGAATTTTATTGAAATATCTTTCAACTGAACATCTGTCGATCAGAACATTTTGTTTATTATTTGAACAACATGGCAACACTTATACACACGAAGAATATTGCGACATGTAATGGCACTTAGCGCAATGCCATAGGCAGTATCACATAACTACAAGACGATACGCCGAATTATATCCCAATCGAGCAAAGCATCCATCAGCTGCCGTCATACTCCGAGCAACTCAAAGATTATACAAAACCGGTAGTGTCCTGCCGACCAAATACAATACTAGGAGAGATCGCGAGGGAAGAAATTTATAAAGCAAAAAGATGGTACGTGCTTTCAAGTAGAATCCCGAAACGAGGGTCGTTGCTCGAGAACACATTTATAGTATGCAACTGTACAGAGAACATTACAAAATTACCTTTTTAAAAAAAGGATGTCAAGTAAAAGGACATACATGCCCTACGAGCGGAGATACTGTTACACAAAGTCCGATTCGTAAATTTTTAACGTCGTCATTATTATTTGTATAAAAGATATCAATAACTGGCGCCAAGTTATGTCTTACTATAAAAATTTCGTACTATAAAAACCATTTTATTCTACCAAATCCAAGTGATATCTATTATTTGTATACAAGATAAAATAATTGGCAACATCTTTTACCTTAAGAAAATAAAACCTAAGTAGTATGCATCCTTGTAAATTGAAGAGTCTTTTTACTCTAACCTATATGAGTATACTAGGCGGTTCTAATCCAGGAGCTCCGAAGGGAATGTGGATGTGCGTAGGCATAGGATAGAGAAAAGGGGGGAAGTTGTAGGCGCGGGGTAGAGAAGAGAGGGGAGCTTCGTCGGCAGTCCTTTAAAAATATGCCGCCGAAGAGAGGGGAGGTCTTTCCTTTGAAAATATAATGGGCCCGCCGAAGGCGGTTTTGTTTTCTTTTTTTCTATGAAAAACTGTGAAAAGATGGCTTTTCGACTTTTCTTAGTAATAAATATTGACACGTGTTTGTTCCTGTTTGGTCAAGCTCAGGTGTCTCACAAGTAAGACAAATAAATTTTGACAGCGACGCGGAAAACTATAAAAATGAACAAAGTCAATAAAAAAAATATTACTCTTTTCATCGTTACACTTGTCACGGCTATCTACATCTTATAATTTTAAATAAAGGAATGCGCGTAATATGATAAAATATTGATTTATTGATTTATTGATTGAATTCTTGTTGGTACCAGGCTTCGATTGTTGACGAAGATTCAGATGACACCTCTGAGAAAGAACCTTCTCCTTCTTAATTATGGATTTGAAAGAAGGAAGTGGTGAGAAGCTCGCGCGGGGATTCTGACCATTTCCACCTATAAATATGCGTGCGGAAAAAGCGACCGTGCCTTTTTTCGATACTAACTAGGCGGTGACAGTCAGTGGCGCGTGATCAACCTTAGGGTTAAATTCTTAAATTTATAATCAATTTCTGTAATATTTCTTTTAGGAGAATTTAAAAGCCTCCTCGATTAAATAAAAGTAATTTTAAACTAAAATAATTGGGAAAACTGAAATCTTAAATTCTTCTTAATTAAAATCAAGATCATAATTCTAAATCCAAAACCGGTCGCTAACAATAGCGTAGCGTACCATTTAGTCGCAGCCAATGGTGTTGCGACTGAATAATTTGAATTTAGAATCTTAATAATAAATAATTATTTTCAAACGTATTCATGCCCAAAAGAGGAGGGCGCAAAGTTCAAATTAAAAGATTAAGATTTCAGTTAAATCAAACGATAATTTTAAAAAAAGATCCCTTCTCATTATTCCTAAAACTTAAAAATTTGGCAAGACAAACTAAAACTAAAATAATTAAGCAAATTCCTAAATATAAATTAAGAAAAATTGATTTCGAGATAAATTATCCAAATTATAATCAAATTAATAAGAAGGATCTCCGATACAAAATTTATAAAATTCGTTTCCTATTCGGGATTGATTAATTCACAAACCGGTCCAATCCCAGAGTAAAGTACTTAAATGTATTGACCTTAAAACGGACAATCAGGACGTAACACACTAATAAATAATATTCCATCATAAATACCAAATTTCTTAATCGATGACAGTACATGTTAAAAGAAGCGCCGATAATTTGGCTGTTATAAACAAATTGAGACTCAAAAAATGATCATGTTCCGATTTCGACAAAAGGACAAAGAAATTCTTATACTTTCGTATAGGCTTTTAGGGTCTAATTCTCTCTCATTCTATGTCTGTGGTGCACATGTAGACGATGTACATGCATATGGGACCTATTTTTTTAACGCCGCCTTTTCCGAACGACAAATTTTTTAGGAATTTCTGTGGTCACAAAGAAAATGTAGATGATATATATAGTAGATCATTGGGCACACGGGATCACAGTAGGTGCCTTGAAACTCTAACAAATGTGAGAGAAAACAGTTGTGAAATAGTTGTGATTATTGTCATTTGAAAATATGGAAAAAGACTTCGCGAATATAATGGACGAAGTGTTTGGAGAAGAAGAAGAAATGGACATCAATATTGAAAACATTGACATTGAAGAAGAGTCTTCCGATGAAGAGCACCATTGTTTGACAACAGTGATTATGTAGGTGATCAGAGTGAGAATCTTACGGATCGTGAAGAGAAAATTGTCACATGTTCGGAACTTCTTGCTCTGAATTTCCGTAAAAAATATTGCATAATTCATTTTTATTATTCAACGGGTAGTGCTCTGGTTGTATGTGTTGAATGCATTGTTCCTCTGACAAGTACTGATATCGGAGCAATGTATGCTGTTAGGAAGCATAAAATAAATTCTCTTGGTGCGTTAAACGGTCGATCTGTTCCAATTGCAGACAGCCTCTATACACAATAATACCGTGTAATATGTGTCCTATTTGCTTAAAGTAAATTTCTGTGAAAGACAATATTGTGAACGAGTCACATGCAAGTGTTCCGTGGAAGAATAATATAAAAAAATATGAAATACCTAAAGCAAGTGGAACGCGGGCTGCTGGAGCAGTGCAACCAGGTCGCTAGCTTACCTGGTGTGTTTCACGTGGATGTAACGATGCGACGAATGCATCAAACATCTCGAGGAACTTATCCGTGTTAAGCGTTCTCGAATCACCGTCGGAAACATACAATCTGTGGTGGCAAGAATCGCGCGACTCGCGGGTGCAACGGTACAATTAGAAAGACGTTTCGTGCACATTGGTGTCGAGTACGCGAGCACTAGTAGATAATGGATCTCTTGTTTGACGAGAGATCGATACCGCGTTCGAAAGTCGTATTCTAACTGGTGCAGTGATTAATGTGAACTATATCAAGTCGCGACGATTTTTGGAAGATGCTGGTGATGTAGTGCTCGAGCGAGTACGAGATATTGTATTAGGTGTACGAGATATTGTATTAGGTGTACAAAAAAGTTCTGAGCTTTTTTTTGTAAAATTCAATTTTTATTCAAAAATAAACAAAAAAAAATCAGCGAAATATTCCCCGTTTGCATCAATGACCTTTTGCCATCTTTCGGGTAGCTTGCGAATTCCTTGACGATAGAAGCTCACCGGCTTCGAAGCAATAAAGTCATCAATACATTTTCGTATCTGTTCAAATCTCACGAAATGTGTATCAGCTAAATGATGCTGCAGCGACCGGAATAGGTAGTAATCGGAAGGCGCCATATCTGGGCTATACGCCGCGTGCGGGAGAACTTCCCAGCCTAACGCAAGGATATGGTTCTGAGTCGCTTTCGCAACATGTGGTCGAGCATTGTCATGAAGCAAGATCACTTTACGACGTCCTTGGCCAGTAAATGGCCTCTTTTCTTGTAATGCATCGCTCAAATTGGTCAATTGTTGTTGGTAGCGGTCTGCCGTGATTGTTTCACCAGGTTGTAACAACTCGTAATACAACACACCTTTCCAATCCCACCAGATACAGAGCAAAACCTTCTTGGCGTAGATATTGGGCTTTGGCGTCGATGTCGAAGATTGACCAGGATCAACCCATGATTTTCTACGTTTAGGGTTATCGTAAAGAATCCACTTTTCATCGCCTGTAATGATTTTGTGCAGAAAATCTTTTTTCCGGAACTTTAAAAGCAAAGTGAGTGCAGTGTCACGTCGACGATTTTTGTTGTCTTCGGACAATTCATGCGGAACCCATCTGCCTTCCTTCTGAACCTTTCCCATCGTATGTAAACGTACGGAAATGGTTTGCTGCGTAACGCCAAGCTGTTCTGCAAGCTCCTTTTCAGTTTGCGCAGAGTTTATATCCAGCAGTGCTTGCAATTCGTTCGTTTCAATCTTTTGAGGGCGTCCAGCACGCGGTTCATCTTCAAGACTGAAATCTCCTTGGCGAAATTTTTGATACCATCTTTTACATGTAGTATGACTTACAGCGTTCTCTCCATGCAGCACAAATCATTGTGGCTTCAGCAGCATTTTTCTTCAGATGAAACGCGAAGTGGATGGTAAATCGAATATGCTCTTTTGTTATTACCATCGTGAACACTACTGATTTTTGAGGTTATGTGCATCAAACGCCAAACCGTATGGCATTTTAGAAGGGCAAATGTCAACGCTTTAAAACCGCAAAAGGGCGGGAAGATATATAAAATTTAAATTGTTATTTCGGTTGTATGAAATTTAAAGCTCAGAACTTTTTCGTACATCTAATACAAAGACACGGTAGTGTGAAAGTGAACACCGCATTCAATGGTGAGTTTGTGACGGACGATAAACGCGCCAATAAAAGTATAAACACTAAAAATAATGAACTCTTTCGAGTGTCAAATTTAGACGAATGTCGAGCAGTATGTCATCGAACCCACATTGGAAGAATTCCAAGAAGACGAATGGATGGGTGCTGTCGCGAATTTTCAATCTCACTGTAAACGTAAACAAATACTCTATACGCAGGATGTTACATCGAGTTATCGCGAGAAATTATGTTGAAACGAGCGGTGATCAATGTATGATCCGGAGATAATGCGTGCTTCGTGTGATCGGTGGTCGCAGCTCTGCACTCGGCTGAAAGGCATAAAGAAAATTGTCGGGAATTGTCGTACCCACATTACATGTCGGTCTTGAATCTCCAAGATATTGAGTGACATTGGATCAAATAAAAAAATTCAAAATTCATAACTCCATCTCCATTAATGTTTACGGTTTCGAGAGAGGAAAGGAGATTCTCTCGATACGACTGATAAATAAGAAGATGGAGAAACACGTAAATTTACTATACGTTCAAGATCCGCGCGATGACAATGCGGGGCACTTTGCATATATCAAGAACCTGTCCCGCCTCGTGAACTCACAAATAAACAAGAAGAAATGCAAGAAATTCTTTTGCGATCGGTACGTATGTACATTTTAACAAAAAAATGTATAATATTTTATAATTGTTTATTAAATACTAAAAAAAACATGCTGTTTTTCTTTTTTGCAAATGTCTACACTATTTCAGTTCATTTGAAAAATTGGAGTTGCATATAATGGATTGCGAACAGACAAACGACTGCGCCATTCGATTGCCAAGCGAAGACGACAAGTGGCTCACATTTAAGAATCACATGAATAAGGAACAACTCCCATTCATCGTGTACGCAGACTTGGAATGCGTACTACGGCGAATGGAACCAGAAAAGGAAGACGCATCATACACCTATCAGCAGCATAAGGTATTTAGCATTGGATATTACGTACGATGCTCATACGATGACGCGTTATCGGCGTATTGGTTTCGTCACGGCGAAGACTGCATTGCGTGTTCGTTCGGCAATTCGAAGACTTAGCATATCGAATAAGAATTTGTTATCCGCGAATGTCCCCAAACCATGTCCCCAATACTCAAGCACTCGATTGATTTATAAAAATCCAAATCTATCGGTCCATCACTATTAATCCGCTACCGATTAACCAAATGTCGAACGAAATCCCAGATTCGCTTCTCGTGTGATATTGAGTGATGAATCGTTATTCACACGAAAAGGAATTTTACATACAACATAACTTGCTACAATCTATGGACTGCTTATTGTTGTCAAACAAAAGTTCTTATCGAGTAACGTGTGTCGTGTATGTAACGCATCTTTATCAAAACCAGCCGATTAATCGGTAACAATTAAATGTAATTTATTACTTTGTAATTTATTATGTGAATTTTTCGATTTATTGATCACGTGCGTAAATCCGTAAAAGTGTTGATATGTGTTTACAAATAATTGATTATTGTGATTATGCATAATGTGTTTTTTTTTTCATCAAGTATTCTCATTCGCCAAATGATTAACTGATAATGATTATTACTGATGAACCGATTCATTCGTAAAGGCTTTATTTTACCGATCGAGTGCGTCAGTGAACGTGTTGATAATGTGATACAATTTATAAGAAAAAGAAAATTTTTAATTTCTCTAATTGTATGTAATGTTGTGCTGTTCAATTCGAGTAATTCTCAGTCGCCAAATAATTAATCGATAACGGTTAATAGTGATGGATCGATAGATTTGGATTTTTATAAATCAATCGAGTGCGTGAGTATTGATAAACGTTAAATTGCGTGATAATTTAAGAAAGAAAATTGATTTATTCGGTGTGGATTCGTCGCATGGAAAAGATTCGTTGCTATCGACGAATGAAATTATCTGTCCGTTTTTTGCAAGGTACAAAGACATCGAATTTTTACAAGGTAAGTGTGTGCATGCGTGTGCGTGTGCGTGTGCGTGCGTGTATGTGTGCATGCATGCGTGCGAGCGCGAATGTGTGTTTATGTCTCGTAGTAAAGCAGCTGATCGCAGCGTGCGCCCCACGTAATCACCCGTGTCGGACAATGAGTTGCGCCGTCCCTGTCTACCTTCTATACTCAGCCTATAATTGATAAACTATTTCTGTTTATAATTTAAAAACTAAGTTTCAGATAAAATTTTAGTAAAGGAAAAATTGTCTTAGAATAAAGTCAGGAATACGCTCCTTTAAGGACAAACAGTTGTTCTGAATTACTTTTATAGCTCGTTGACCGGTGACACGGTGTCAAAGAACGATTACGCGCTGCGAACGTCTGGCAGCGGTTTTCTATTAAAATCCTAAGCGAATATAGCGATCTGTATTTAAAAACCGATGTCTTGTTATTGGCTGACGCATTTGAAAATTTCCGCGAAAGTTGTATCAAAAGTTACAGTCTCGATCCCGCGCATTACTACACCTTGCCAGGTTTCACGTGGGATGCCATGCTAAAATATACGCGCGTAAAATTTGAGTTGCTCACCGACATCGATATGGTTATGTTTATTGAGAACTGTATACGCGGCGGCCTCAGTCAATGTGCAGATACGCGCAGGCCAATAACAAGTACATGCATTCGTACGACTTATCGAAATCATCGTATTTGATATACTACGACGTGAACAATCTGTACGGATGGGCTATGTATCAACCGCTGTCCTATGCCGAATTTCGATGGGTCGAAGACATTGCAAACTTTGACGCGAACGCGATCGCTTCGGATTCGCCTACGGGTTATATTCTCGACGTCGATCTCGAGTATCCGTGTCATCAGCACGACCGATACACCTACCTTTCTGTCCGATACGCAATAAATCACCCAGCACGCGGTAAGATAAACTTCTCGCGACGTTATATGATAAGAAGCGGTACGTCAGCCATTTTCCCAACCTGCAGCAATGTACGCGCCACGGTCTTCGTATCGCAAAAATACACCGCGTACCACAATTTGCTCAATCCGCATAGCTCCGCATAGCTCCGCATAGCTCCGCATAGCTCCGCATAGCTCCGATTACATTAAACTCAACACACATTTTAGAACGTGCGCGAAAAACAATTTCGAAAAAAATTTGTACATTTGATGAACAACGCGGTATTCAGTAAAACAATGGAAAATGTTCGGAATCACGTGGATGTAAAATTAATAACAAAATGGGATGAACGGTATAATGCAGAGGCAATAATTGCGAAACCAAATTTCTACAGCCGCAGTGTCTTTGCGGAACACTTAATCGCCATCGAACTGCATAAACTCGAGGTGAAATTCAACAATCCGATTTATGTATAATCTATACTCGATATATCGAAAATCTGCTTGTACGAATTTCACCACGAGTATATGTCATCGCTGTATCGCGACAAATGTAAGATCATGTACACCGACACAGACAGTCTTGTATAACACATCGAATTCGACGATGTGTACGAGACGATGAAACGCGATATTCGATACGAGCGATTATCCGACGGACAACGCGTATGGTGCCTCTCGTAAATAAAAAAATACCCGGCCTAATAAAGGACGAAAATAACGGTGCGATTATGACGGAATTTGTCGGACTCAGAGCGAAAATGTATGCGGTGAGAGAGTGGCTGATAAAAAGGACATCAAAAAGGCGAAAGGTGTAAAGAGTAACGTCGTAGCGCGAACAATAACGTTCGATGATTACACGCGGTGCTTGAATGAAGAGATCGAAATGACTCGTCGTCAGTCATGTATAAGATCTAAGATACACCAAGTATATACGGTGTCCGAGTCAAAAATCGCTTTAAGTCCGTACGATGACAAACGATACATCGTACCGGATTCGACGGAGATGTTACCGTGAGGACATTGACGGATTCCGTTATAATATACATATATATTTTTTATATTTTATACATATATAGTTGACATATGTAGTTTATACGTATGTCCGTATGTATGTATGTACGTTTGTACGTATGCATGTATGTACGCATATATGTACGTACGTATGTAAGTACGCAATACGTACGTACGTATGAACGCTTGTACGTTTGTACGTATGTATGTATGTCTGTAGGTCGTTTATATGATGTACGTATGTACGTATATCTGTAGGTAATTTATACGTATGTAGTATTTTATGTAGTTTTATATATTATTATAAGTTTCATCGTTGTTACCATACATGTATAGTTTTTTACGAAAATGTAATGGAAGAAAAAAACTCTTTGTATACATTTTATACATTGTATATATATTTTTTAATATGTTGAAAAATAAAACGAATTAAATCACACTTCTTTTGTTTATCCAAGAATTGTGCGATTCATCGAATCCCAGCAATTTGACGTAAACCTTGTCTTCCTTCTTGCGTAGTATTTTCTCCACGAGATACACATCTGGATGAGTTGCGATGCAACTCGTGCTCGTAGAACGCTCCAGCGACGGCTTTTTCGCGATAGTCCTCGAGCAGATAGGTTACGGGATTAGTACGCTGCACTTTAACGATCTTAAACACTTCAGTGATCCAATTTGGCGTGTAACCTTTTTCGAAAACTGTCTTGTACTTGCTCACGCATATCGAATCGCCTACTTTGAATTTTACTGGATCTGCGATCTTTATCGCGCTGTACACCGTCCAAAAGTCTTTTGGCAATCGCGGAAGTTACAGCCTCAACGGATCGCATGCCGATAGATGCTTGCGCGCGTTGTAATCTGACACGAAACACGATAGCGCGTCGACCCATTTGTAAGTGCCATTGAGTGTGAACATCTTCCACATGTCGTTCTTAAGCGTGCGATTGAATCATTCGATGTCTTCAACGATCGATGTCTTCAACACCATATACATGGAATAATGATTAATGTTGTGTTTTTTCAAGAGTTTCTACACATCGGCGTTGTAAAACTCCTTCCCCATATCCGTTTGCAACTTTCTCGGGCATCTTTCGCTCTCTCAAATTATCTTAGCAACAGCGTTAGCCGTCTCGCTTCCAACCTTGCTCTTGAGCGGTACGGCCCAGACGTACTTGCTCAACGCATCGATGACGGTAAGTATGTAGTGATGACCTCTGTTAAAACTCGAGTACGGACGCATCTCAACGATATCAGCCTGCCACAGATCGTCGTATCCTTGAATTATGACACGTCTTCGTGAAAAATTTCTTCTTGCCGAATCGTGCAATTCTTCAACGAGTTGTCGTCTCTCAGAATTAATATTTTTTTTACGTCCATCGGATTTTGAAAATCTCATGTTTCGATGGTATTAATAGTAATATGTGTAAATGAAATATACGATTAAAAAATGTTTTTTCTTCACTGATGTCAATCAATTGGCTCATTTCGTCGATACACGATTAATTCATAATAATATCGGCTTCGCGAAATTCCTCGATGATCGACAGTATCTTGTTGTCGTGAACGTTGTGACCAACTCGGCGCGAAGCATCGAGCAATCGAAGTCGATCCATCAGCTCATTGGAATCGTCCCAATGCAATGAAATCTTGTTGTCATTTAACTTTATGGCGGATATATTGCTCACATCTGCATCCTTTTTACCACTTCTTTTATAGATGTAGATACGAGCGTAGCGATGTAATTACTTATATCCCTTATTGCCCATGATGGGATTATAGGCGCTGTTGTCACGTCTATGAGCATTCGTTGTTAACAGTATACTTTTATAAGTTTGTTTGTCATCTTCGATAAATACAGTCTCATCGGGAAGTCTCTTGAAGATCAATTCGTATAATAGTGTACCATTGCATCTTACACTATCTATGATTATGGAGTCATTTCTGTCAACGTCAAACTTTTTGTCATGAACTGAGAACTTTTTATCATATTACTTTTGTCGAAATAGACACATTAACGATCGCTTTATCTGTGTCGTCACCGAGAAGAAAGCTCATATACTTCCGTCCCAATTATCCTAGTTGACCATGAAGCTCTTCACGACTTCCTGTTTGCGTTTGCAAACTCTGTTTGATGGTTGTTAACGGTTCACTGACGTTTTTTGTTTCAAAAACATCTTCGTTTCGCACAAATAGTGGTATTTTCGGTGATTCTTTCGATAGTTCTATCGGTGTAGAATCGAATGTGAATGAATCTGACGCAGTGTTCAATTGTTTTGTATGTCGCTTTTTAGACGGCGTTTATTTCGACCATCCAACATCCGTCCAATACAAATCTCTGTTAGTAGTATCGTCATCGTCGTCATTGCTTCACGTCATTGTCTTCACGTTTCTTTTTCTTCATATTGATATTCTTTGCAACATTGGTTTTTTTTTAACTGGCTGAGATTCCTCGATATTTTCAACAATTTGTTTTAGAGGTTCGACGATGGGCTTGAAGTGTCTCTCCAACGCTATATCTTCATCTATTTTACCAGTTTTCAAAGTGCGATATTTTTTGCGAATCAAATCGCTCGTTTTCGCAATCTGCTTCGATATCTTCTCGCGATCTTCGATGTTGTCTAGTTGACGTATCGACATCGACTAATGGCATTATGGTATTGCGAACATGTTAAATTCTTTTCTATATCGCCCATTGATAAGCGGATTGTCTATCACTAGGCTTCCGTATTCGCGCTGCCAACAATCGCGGCATAACGCACAGAATTCATCATGTCGATATTCACGTGATCGTTGTAAACATGTTTCAAGTTGGTACTGTTTAAATAAAATCAGCAGGTTAGCATTGTCGCGTATCAGATGTTTAAGCATTTTCGCATACGTCTGATAAAGATAGAAGCAGTCGACGTTCGAGTGGCGACCCATTTTCTTACAGCATCTTGCTTATTGCACGCAACATCGTCGAAGACAAAAATCGAATTGGGACGTTCCTTTTTCGGTGGAATGACGTTACTGTTGTTGGAGAATGTAAAGTAGCCGATTTCGTCGATCGATGTCAACAAAGTTTCGAGATATTGATATTTTGGTGTTGCAACGACTTCGAGTATACGTATATGTTCTCGAAACGTACACCGTGCAGACTCTCGAGCAAGCTTATGAGAACATTGGTTTTACCGCAATTCGACGGATCGCAAATGATAGCGCGTATAATACTCAGTAGCATTTCACCGTGCTTGCGCTTCGTCGCGATATTCCTCATCATTCGCGCTTTCTCATCGCAGTTCATGACGCGTATCGTCAGCGGCTGCCGTACGAATTTCATGTTCGTATGTTCTGCGTTACTTAATTTTAATTGAATGCCTATTTATAGGCGCGCGAAACCGCGAATCAGTCAGTAGCAAAAATGTATCTCGCGCTATCGCATCCCTCTGATTCGGGACTTCAACGCTGAGCAATTGCAAATACCAAAAGTCATAGTGTTACGCGTGTGCGGCGATTATATCAACCACATGTGAAACAAGCTTCCGGAGCATATAAAGGCGGATTTGGAGATTTGAATCTATCGTCGCTATATCGAGCATTATAATCAACCGTGGCAACGCACGACGGTCTCGCACCAAAGATAAAGGATTGTAGCCTATGTCAGCAGCAACGTTGAACGAAAGCTGCATTGGAGATCTGCTCAATCCAGTGATAAACGCGCTTCCTTTCAAGTTACATATTCCCGACTATCAGTTTTGCAGCCCGGGTACCCGGCTGAAAAAGCAATTAGCCAGAGGTAAAACGGGCATAAATCCATTGCGGCGTGCCGTGAACACGACACTGCGTATTCTCGAAGCAAAAATCTCGCCGACAGACACGCGGTGGATAAGATACTCGCCGATAAAGCCCTAAGACGCGTCATCGCGAGAGATTCGAGAGACTCTGGGCAAGAAAGCTGCCGCTACAGCTGTTTGGGTAGCGATGAAAGCCAAGACCAAGATCGGCATAGGTATGAAAGCAAAGATGAGGAAAAAACCGACAAAAAAGAAACGAATACTTCCGACGGCGAAACGAGGTGGCGCGTTACCGATTCTGCAATATTAGGCGTGCTTAGATCCTTGATTGGTGGAGCGGCCAGCGTGGTGAAAGCGGTAAACGACAGGAAAACCGCGCGAAGTCAGCTCGAAGAACTACAACGTCAATTGCGCGATGGAAACGCGGACAGGGACTATATCTCGCTCCGTACAAATACGGACAGGGACTACATCTCCATACAAAGGCGGACGAGGCGCAACAGCGAAAAAAGAAAAAAAGAAAAAAAACGCCAAAGAAACAATAAAAATACCAACGTACAATTGGACCAGATGGCGAGGTGTATGCGCGTACCATACTTCAGAGGTGTTTTCATGCGTAATGCATTACCGATTAGCGGCACGCATCGAAAGCAGAGCGGTATTGTAAATCTGGACGATACGATGGGTCCTGGTACTCATTGGGTAGCGTACGCAAAGAGAAATGATCGTCGTGTATTTCGATAATCTTCGACTGCTCGAGGAATTGGTGCGATATTTCGGAGACAATATTACGAGGATAGAGTACAATCGAACGTCTTATCAGACGAACGATCAGAGCTTTGCCTGTGGTTTCTCCAAACCATCGACAAACAGGAATTTAAAAAGTCCGATAAAACGCCGCGAAGTCTCAGTATTCGTTGAACGCTTTTTCTATCATGTCGCTTACGCTGAGCGGGAAGAGCAGCGTTCTGGCGGCAAACTATTTTTCAGCCATAGATTTAAATGATGATAACTACGAGTTAAGTTTAACAATAAACGCGATAAACGCGAAAAAATTTAACAATTTTGGAGACTTATCACACGATACCGAATGTAAACGCTTTGAACAATACATTTTATTTTGACGAAGACGACGCAGAAATTACGATTCCCAAATGGTCGTATGAACTGCAGGCCATAAATAAATTTTTGAAACATGAGATTTTACGGAAATGTCCGCGACGCGATGCGTTCAATGACAATGCCAATAACACCACGCGCGGCGATGACGAGGTTGGAGAAGACCTGATAGTGCTTCGCGCAAATTACAACACGATGAAGTGTGAGTTAAACGCGCCTACAGAATAAACTTTAATAAGCCCAACAACATTGGATCGTTGGTTTGTTTTTCCGTTGAAGTGTACTGCAACCGCGAAAATAGCACGAATTGGACGTGTCGATCAACATAATGAATGTAAACATTATCCGTGTAAAATGCAACGTGACCGCGGGCGCATACAGCAACAACAAAAGTGTGCAAACGATACACGAATTTTCGCTGAGCGTGCCGCCAGGATATAAGATATCGGAAAGATCGATGCAGATTATTTACCTGCCAGTCATCGCATGGAGCATTACGGAGCTAACGATACGCATTGTTGACCAGAACGGACAATTGCTCGATTTCAGAGGAAAAGACATCAGATTGCACGTACGCCAGCGACAGCAATAACGCGAGCGTGACTTTTGAGATGCTCGTGTTGAACGAAGCGAAGCGCGCAGAGAGATAATCGCATTTTTTACAAAGAAAACACTGACAATACTCGCTCCGGTTGCATCAAGAAGAAGAAGAAGCTCAACATTAAATTTTTGAAATCACTGGGATTCATCGTACGAGCTATCTGAGATGGCCGATATCTTGAAAATCGGAGGTCAACCGATCTTTGACGATCGCATTGTCAAGATAGAAACTCACACATACAATCTATATGTTAATACGACATTTGGACATAGCGATGAAATAAGAATACCCATACAACAGCAAGATTTGTACGTGTTGCCGTCTGAAAGTTTTATCTACTGTTGAAGGCAGATCGACGAAGAATAGGGAGGATCTGATGGATCTGATGTAATATTGGGAAATAATTGCGTCGCGTTCATGTTTTATGAAATTCGATATGAACTCAATGATATAGAGATTGATCGCAATAGAAACGTTGGAGTGATCAATCTTCTAAAGGGCTATACAACGCTGTCAAATGAAAACCTGTAGCTCTGTGGAATGATGAAATTATCTTAAGTGACTATAACGCGAAAACTCTAATAACAGCTGATGGATACTTTAATTTTTGTGTACCGCTCAACATATTATTTGGCTTTTGCGAAGATGTGTAGTAATTAACGCTCGTCATGAATTAATCTTGAGTGCGCAATAATAACAATTGCCTTGTGGGAGATCCTGCGATGGAACCGACACTTGAATTATTCAAAGTACAACGGCGAATGCCTCATGTTATGTTCAACAAAGTCAATAAATTATCCATGATGCGGATTATTGAAAAACGGACGATATCTGAGTATAAGTTTCCGTTCATAGGATCTGTATGAATATCCTTTATTGCCGAACGAAACATTCCTGGGCTGTCAAGACTGCGACTCAGCTCGAGAAGCCGCGATATGTCATCTTTGCTGTGCAGATTAACAGAAAAAATAATATGAAAGCATAAATTTGATTTCGACAATTTTAAATTGACCAACGTGAAACTCAATCTAAATTCAGAATTTTATACGTACGATGATCTGAATCTAGACTTCGACAAACATAGATATGCTGTCTTATGACTTATGCTAACATGTTTTTGCGCTTCCATACATCTTATTATCAAATTGATAAAATACCGTACTGCGAACTGTCGCACAATTATAGCAATTTTGTGAGTTATTGTCTTGCAGCCATTGACTGTTCGCGGCAAAATCTATCAAGAGCGCCATCGATGTGCGATTAGAATTTGAGTTCAAAGAGAATGTGCCGCCTATTGTCTCATCATACATGACCGCGTGATTGAATATAATCCACTGTCCAACGCAAGATAGTGCGCAAGATGACATAAATTGCAACGCTGATATATAATAGAAATAATAAAATCTACGATACATCGAAATCAACCGCAATCTTCTTCTCGACAATAGTCATGCGAGGAAAATGATAGATCCTAGAAAGATTGGCAAAGATCCCTGCGCAAGATTTAGGGGTGAAGACGCGATAATCTTTCATCTTACTAAATTGATGAGTCTATCATATACTAAAATGATAGATCTTACAAAGATTAATAAAGACTCCAACGCAAGGATTGGGTGTGAAGTTTTCGCTGATTTTTTCATTTTGTTATAAATATAATTTTGTATTGTTTTCGTATCTAGTTCTGTGACAGTAGGGGGGGGGCTTCGCCCTCCCATCCCCTCCCCTCTATCATGCGTACAGAGTCACAACGCATGCTCAGTTTGCTGCATTACGTCGCTATGATAGATTTCCTAACCAAAAAAGTCAACTTTAACGCTTAATATCTCGGTTCGCGAGGCAGACCGCCGTTTTTTTGCCAGATTCTTTTATCTATTTATCTATTTAACTATCTATGCGTCCATTTCCTTCGTGTCCGATTGCCACTGTGTCCGATTGTCACTGAAAATAACCTCGATATACACCAGCGGTGCTATCTTTCTGACTCTGCACGGACTTCTCAAACCGCCCTCGTATATATGTGCATGTCATTAGATTGTTGACGTGTTATTTTAAACATGTTATTGCGATATCATTATATACCTCTATGATCGAAAGGATAAAATGTCTGCCCGGTAAGCAGGAGATTCAGGTTCAATTCCTGGCTGAGGCTAATATTTTTCGCAAAAATAATAATTACGAATTTTCACGACTGGTTCGTGGTCGAGCCCCGCCATAATGCACACCCTTCCTTCTATTTGGTTATCTATCCCAATCATTTGGTTTTTATTATTTTTAAATTAAAGATACTATAGTTCGAATTTTATTTTTTTTTTTAAATAGTGGTATATCAAATCATTTATACAAATAAAATATATAATTTGGTTAAGATGGTTAAGAAGCTTATAACTCAATGTTTATAGAACTATAACTTGACGTCAATTATTGATATAAAATCTTTTATACATTATTACATCATTTCAGTTAGCAATGTAAAATAATAAAGTTTTCTGTTTTACAAAATTAAAGCTAGTATCACTTGAGTCAGAATAGGAAGATTCTTCACTGAAAATTCAAATTTTTTTGTAGAAAAGATGTTTGTGTGCTTGTCACAGTTTAAACTTGCCTTCTCTTTCGTTAAGGACACCACGAAATGTCACATCCTTATTGCGCACGGCGCAACGCATTGCACTTATCTCCGATGTGTGTGTGTGTGTGTGTGTGTGTGTGTGTGTGTGTGTGTGTGTGTGTGTGTGTGTGTGTGTGTGTGTGTGTGTGTGTGTGTGTGTGTGTCTCAGCCATGCAGTTAGTTGCCCAGTGTAATTATCATCAGGCGGTTGTTATAATAGAAACATCCTAAGAAAATATACGCAATATCATAGACTTAATCATACAATGTTATATTCTTTTTTTTCCACTCTCCCAGCACACGAAAACACTACGCATAATATATAAGTATATATATATATATATATATATATATATATATATATATATATATATATATATATATATATATAGGTATATATAGGTATATATAGGTATATATATATATATATATATATATATATATATATATATATATAGGTATATATAGGTATATATATATATATATATATATATACAGGGTGTCCCAAAACTGACGCATTTCCTTTTAAGAGCAGATTCTTTGGAACATTCTAAGACGAAAATTCTAATGCGAAAATGTCGAGGCTATAATAGTTTTTAAATTATTGGCGATTAAAGGTCACTAATCACAGAGCTGATATTTCGCGCGCTCAGACATGGTAATATGACAAGTGATAAAGGTTCCACCACGAAGGTCCTCTTACAACATCGAGAATATCACAGAAATATACAATGACATTCTTATTAAGAAATTATTTCTGATTCGGAACTTCTTTGTGTATTACACAATTAATATCGCAACATAACATCGTGAAATATCTGTTCAATAACGACATATTGTACTATTGTTGTAACTGTAAAAAAAAAATTATTACAATGTTTATTTACCTCATATGGTAATGTCAAAATGGCACAACTAGTTCAGGTAAAAAAAATTATTACGGTTTATCGCTTATGTATATTTATTAAAATAATTATTAATAAAAATATAAGTCAATAATTTAATATAAGTGCATTAAAGTCAAATGCTATGCTCTTCTTCATCTTTTTTTAAAAAAATAATTTTGTAATAATCTTTTATACAAATTTTATATATTATTACAATCATTTGAGTTCAGTTGGCAATGTGGAAATAAAGTCTTCTTTTTTAAGGAATTAGAACTAGTATCACTTGGGTCAGAATAGGAAAACTCTCCATTGAAAATTCAAATTTTTTTTTTTTAATTAAAACTATTTCCACATGATTTAGAGTAAAAAGACTCTTCAATGAAGATACAAAGATTCATACTATTTAAGTTTTATTTTCTTAAAATAAAAGATATTGCCAGTTATTTAATTTTTAATACAAATAATATTTATCACTAGGGTTTGATAGAATAAGATGATTTTTATACAAAATTTTTATAGTAAGATATAACTTGGCGCCAGTTATTAATATCAAATCTTTTATATAAATAATAATGATGACGTTTCTAATATTTACGAATCGGACTTTGTGTAGCAATATCTCCACTCATAGGACACGTATGTCCCTTTACTTGACACCTTTTTTTATCTTTTTTTAAAAAGGTAATTTTTGAATGATATCATGGATTTTGTTAAGCATCTTTTTATATTTGAAGAGTACGCTTATGCTTGACATCTTTATATAACAAATATAATTGACATTTTTTTATAAAACAAATATTTCTGTTAAACAATCTGTCTATATAATGGCTTAATACACATGTTTAGTAACAATTTTTTGTAAAAACTGTAACGATACGCCCGAATCACCTCCCTCTCCGTAATTAAATTATAATGTAAAACGGCGTAAATTATATTTAAAATTTCCTTGACCGATCATCCGTCGGAGCATCGACACGGCGATCCTCCGCGATCTCACCGTCGATAAAGTATAAAATAACTGATTCGTGTAAAATAACTGATGCGAGAATGTACGAGAACAGCGTGTAAACCAACAATCCACGCGTTGGGCCTCCATCACCGCTGGCCCCTATCGATCGCGCCACCAAACATATTCGTGGAATCGCCAAGCCTGTTCAGCGAAATTCGCAGATCGTTCGGCAAAATCATCTGCAACCTCAGAATCCGAGTTTGGCCGACATGTTCCGTTTCAATTTACGACCAATTCGGGTATATTAGCTCACTCCAATGGATGATTTTCGCCTTTTATCAGCGAGGCAGCAGAGAATCCAGTGCTGATCTCGGTGAATACCCATCCTAATATCTGAAAGTGATCCTAGGACACTATCTAGAAAATCAGGAGCTCCTGACAGATCGCTTCCACCGAAGCACACAAGCTTCATTACAAGCTAAGGCCACCAGAGCAGACCCTTACGTGCAACATCAGTCGCTGTCGGTGACAGAAATAGGGAGCTTCCTGTCTCCGAGCCACAGCAAAATCTAAATCCTATTCTGGCCCGAAAAACCGTCCGAAAAGAACTATGACGAGACTTTGACAATTACCAACTAATCGGCCATGCGACAAACACCGCGTACGACGAAGCCCCGTGCATCGTCTCGCATCGCACGCCTATGACCACGACGCGTTGAATTCTCGGAAGAACCACGAGTCAAAGCTATTGTACGATTTTCGGAATCCGCGAACATTTTCGGCGAACAACGAATGCAATTCCAAGACTGAAATCGAAATCATATCTAATCGTGTACATAAATATCGTCTCAACAAAAAGAAAATAGTAAAACCAATCAGTAGCTATAAATAGTGTCTAATCTTTAAGAATATACTTGTAAATATTACATCCAAATTCTCTTCTATACTTTATTTTCTATCAAACTCTCTTCTATATTTTATTTTCTATCAATACTCTCTCTTTTCCTGACAATCCGACTAACGCTATCCCGCAAATCTATGAGAGCGAGTCGCGAACCGACGTGTAATCGTTTTAAAATAATATATAAATATCTTTAACGCCTTTAGGCCATTACTTTTTTATAACTTATGCATCATCAATTTCAATCTAAGTGCTAGATGTTCCTTCTCTACACATATTCATATAATGATCCTTTTCGAATATAAGTTCCATGATGAAAAATAGCATTTATATCTTTATATGCTTGTCCAGCTATTAATATCTTGATTGTTGGTACAGCACACAAACTAAATTTATGTATTTTTAGTATCTTTACAAATTTACCATCTTGTGAAAAAAAATGATAAAAAAAATAAAATAATAAAAAATATTTTAAATTTCATATTATGTTAAAATTTTATATTAAACTTTATCAATATTTACAAATTGCTGTTAAATAATTTTCTATTATTAAAATCTGAGAAAGTTTATGTATTTTAGTGTTACTTTTAATAATATCAAATTTTTGCACAAATAATAATATAGCTTCTTTTCTAATACAAAAATTTTTTTATAAAATCTATTTTTAGTATAAAAATGCAAAATAATGGGAATTGTATTGTAACGAAGCATTTTCAGATGCTTCGTTACTAGCGCGCGCTATGCGGCTCACATCATCCGGAGCCGCCCGAACATCCCCGACCACAACCGAACGATACACGCGCGCTTCTGATCTGTCACGCGTCGGCGGCGTGACCGATCAGCTGTTTTGGCTTGACAGCTCTTAACAAATTACGCGTCGACACGTAGCACAAAAATGGGTACAAATACCTGGCGAATTTTTCGTAAAGAATCCAGACTTGTCCAATCATCCGACCCGTCCGCTTCCAAAAAGCATCGATCCGACCTGAACAGCGCGAGAAGATTCTCGCGACGAATACCGAGCGTTCTCAGTATTCCCGTTCTTTCCTTCTCGAAAAATCGGAGTTTCTCGGATTTTTCTTACACGAAATACCGAGCGTTCTCAGTATTCTCGTTTCCTTCTTATCCAAAAAGTCGGAGCGCTCTCGGACTTTCTACGGAATATCGGACGCTCGAATATCGATATTCTGTATTTCCGCATATTCGAAAGTCGGAGCATTCTCGGATTTTCCGGCGATATACGCAAAGCACGTGTCACTGCGAGCGTCCACCGTTGCCTAGCAACCCGTGCGTCTCAACGCTTAACACAACGCGGACTCGGTTGCTTAGTACTGTGTATACGACTTACGCACGATCTAGCGACTATCCTCCATTGCATTCATGATTCAACCGCGCTACGAATATTACCGCTCACAAAGCGGCAAGCGAAACCCATACACGAACGGCTACGCTGAAACTAACTATTTCGAGCAATTAAAATCAGGCGACTGCGATTCTTTCCCGAACCCGGCATTCGATGAGCATCTCCGAGCTCACGTCTCCGCATCCGTAGCGTAGGTTGTCCGACCGCGCAGGGACGTATCGTTACAGTATAAAACACGTACATTAATAGTAATTTAATTAATAAACGCATAAGTTTATAAGATTATCATTATAATAAATAGTACTTTAGGTTTTAAATTATAAAGCACCTTCGTGTTAACTAATATTTACAATCAATGCTAATGATAAATATATAGACAATCATAATAATTATATTATAATATTATAAAAAAAGTAATATGTAATATTATTTTACAGACTTTTTATGACGGGTATTTTATGACAATTTTATGACAAAATCTTGGTCTTGATCATGAATTAAGATCCATTTCTTGATTGATAGAAATGAACATTAAATATTATGTGACAACCTCTTATTTCTCTATCATAGAATGTCAATTTCGGAACGTGTCACGCTGACAATCAATTTTCGAACACAGATGAGCTAAGTTAGTTAAGCCAGTACCTCTCACGGCAAAAATTCTAGCCATACAAAGGCGACGACAACGTTATGTAAATGTAAATTTCCAGATTTGAACTTTGGATTGCAATATCTCTGCTTATAGGACATGTAGACGAAAAATCACTCTTGTTATATAATGTAAACCCAAGCAATCAATTGCGCCTATCAAAAACTTGATCGGTTCAGCCGTTAATGAAATCTTATACAATGAATCGAGGGGAATCGATTTTTAATTTCCACTCGTGTTTCCGCGTAGATTGATAAACACCATTTAATTTACAATGATTGTTTATTGTCTGTGTGTTTTTAGTACACCGTTCACAAATATGATTGTCGTGTGAGATGTAATAATCGTTGTATTATAAGTTGTATATTGCGCGACGACGTCTGGAGACCGAAGCTCTGAGTCGTGCTGTATAACGACGCTTAGAGGCCAAAGCTCTGAATCGCACTATGATTGTTGATGTCACATGGATACGACAACGCCTGGAGAGCTCTTGAGTCATACCGCTACTGATATCTCACTTGTCGTTGAATGTGTGTCGCTTAAAATGTATCATTTGTATTGCTCACTTGTATCATTTGTATCGCTGGCCAGCTACCAAAAAAATGAGAAGGATGTTCTTCAAAGATTCGATTTATATAAAATTTCCGTCCTTCATCGTTCGCCCTATCGCTGACGATCTCACGGTCACAAAAATTGTGATTCGCTCGCGGGTCGCGGAGGGAGGGGGGAGCATCGTCTCAGTGGTGAATGCAGTTCGAATGGCGTAATAATCATACAAAGGCATCGAAATGTGATATGCTGTCATACGCGTATACACATGTAGGTAAGTGTGCCACGCGCTCGGGTCTGTCGCCATGTTCATGCATGTCTTAGAATTGAGATATGCAACATACTCCCCCCATTGAGAGGGTTATCGATCAACAAGATACATCTAAATCTAAATAGATGTAGATACAAATTCTTTACAATATTGTTTATCGTAATATACATGTTGATTATCGCTCAATCGGAAGAGGATTTTACAATTCTCGTTATTTTTCCGGATGCAGTCTTGATCATTCGGGTTACGCCGTCTTTATCTGGATGCAATTTTATGATCCTGCCTAACGCCCATTGAGTACATGGTAGAGTTTTGTTCTTAATAACCATGACGGCAATGTCGAGTGGGCCGTCTTTACGCCATTTATTGCGGACTTGCAATTCGTTTAGGTATTCCAGGCTTCAACGTGTCCAGAGGTCTTGCCACATCTTAGATATATGCTGCCAAATAGACAGCCGATTGTCTGGAACAGTAGTCAGATTGTTCTCCGGCAGAGTGGTTATTAGCTTGCCAATGAGGTAATGAGCAGGAGATAGCATTAGTAAGTCGTTCGGGTATGATGAAACAGAAGTAATTAATCTAGAATTTAAAATACCCTCGACTTCGGTAGTAAACGTATTTAATTCTTCGAAGGTAAATAAGAAATCTCCTATTACACGCTTGAAATGATGTTTAAATAGTTTTACGATAGATTACCACAAGTCACCAAAGTGAGGTGCGGCGGAAGGACTGAAGTATCAATTGATGCCAGTATTCGCTTGCAAATTTGTTTACAAGATCCTTATGCTCCTTGAAATTAATTAAGGTGTACAGTTCTTTAAGTTAGTTATTCGCGCCTACAAAATTAGTACCGTTGTCCGAATAGATGTATTCCAGATAACCTCGTCTCGTGGTAAACGACGCAACGCACCAAGAAAGCTCTCAGATATTCGTCTACTATCTCCAAAATCGCCTTTATTGTCGTACATATATAAACTTTGATGCGCATTCGATTATGAAATTTCCTTTCTTTAATATAAAACGGACCGCAAAAGTCAATGCCCGTATGCATGAAAGGAAGAGACGCGCGTACACGAGACTCTCGAAAATCTCCCATCTTATATTGTGCCGGCATGGTGTTGAAAACAATGTGCACACGCGCGCACGATTTTTCGTACTTGATTTCGACTGTCCAGAAGCCAGAATTTTTGACGCAGAATGTATAAAGTTGTCTGAATATGGCAATGTTTTTCGTGTATCTCACGAATAATACAATCGATTAAGCGGCATTGATTAGGAAGTAAAATAGGATGTTTTTGTGTGAACGCGAGATCCGACCTTCAAAAACGCCCACCAACACGTATTAAACCATGCTCGTCGATGAACGGATTTAGATTAACAAATTTGCTCCTTCGTTGAACCTTTACTTAATTCTTTAATTTCGTTAGAGAATCGAATGGCCTAAAGTAATCTTAACACTCGAATTTCTGCTTCATTAATTTCTTCCGCGCATAATGAACCGGTATATTTACTAGTGAGGCGAACACGAAGACAATATGCAATTATTCTAAATAATTTAAAATAGGATGAGTATTGTTGAGAATACTGAAATCGGTGAATACGGCTGTCAAATGTTTCTTTTTAATTCGGATATCTCGGATTTATTTGTAAAACCTCGTTGAGCCATTCAAACTCTTCCTAAACTACCCAGGAAGGTCCCATATTCGATTCCGCAGAAAATCGTAAGGCAATTGTCTTCTTGATATCGCGTCCACCGGATTATCTACCATTTTAAGGTGCTGCCATTCGTGCGAACCGATTAATTCGCGAACGTTCACGACGCGATTGGCTACGTAAGTTTTTAACAAATGCGGAGATGTTTTTAACCAGTGCAAGACGATAATCGAATCGCACCAAAAAATGGTTTTGTTAATAACATCTGATACACTGTTCGCTTCATGATATAATTGAACCAGTAATACGCGCCACAAAGCTCAAGTCGCGAAAGTGAGTGTTTTTAAGGGCGCGACTAGCGCATAATAATTTACTCTTAACTATAACATTCCCTTGCCGCATGAATGTATGTAGATACACGATGTTTTTAGAGTTCACATTCAGTGCCCAATTAGCATGTAACGCGCTAGATGCTAAGTCGTTGATTATGTATTCATCGTTATAAATCCATTATCTAATGATAAAACCGCCGCGCGACAACAAAGCGATTAATTCGTCCCTAATTGCACGGGCCTCTTCAATAGTCAGTCTCAGCGCCGGTTAACAAATCGTCCACATATAAGTGGGACTTGAGAACTTTGGCAGAGTTGCGTTAAATTTCCATTCTAATGATAATAATCGCTTGAGTCCATTCTAATGATAATAATCGCAATGGTTCACGACTCACCAAGACGCTTACTCGTATGTCAAAACGATAGACAAACTACGTAACGACTGCTACTCGAGAGACCGTTCTTACGAAATGTGCTTCACATTCGATTTCCTCTTCGGATTGTGGTTTATTTGACGTGACCTCTTCGACCGTCCAGAACTTAACTATTAGATTTTCTAAACGCGTAGAATAATAAATCATTGATTTTGATGGATTTTGTGATGGCACATCATCTGCGACCATCCAATCAAAACACATCTTTTGTAAATTATCTTGATCGACAGTGAACAACGATAATAATGTTGTGGAATCAATTAACAGATCGAACGCGGGACATGAAATTCTGGATCTGCGAGTCTAATGTTTGAAGGTAGTTTAATCAAGTTACGCGAAAAAATTTCGGATGGAACTAAACCCATGATAATTAACATCGTGAGAAAGGTTAAATCTTTACAGAAATTGTCGTGTATAGATTGTATAGTAATTTGTACTATGCCCTTCGACTCAGTGTTCATGCTATTAATTGCAATTATCGGTAATGAATGGGCGACTACATATACAATTACATTTAAACCTTTCACGATCAATTCCGAAATAAAATTCGCAGTAGCGCACGTATCCAACAAAGCACGGCATTTGATTAGCTTATGTTCGTTATCCCGTATATATACCGTGACGTGACATTCTGGAGTCACAAAAAGCATTTACTTTGATAAGAAAAGTTGGAGGGTCCTGCGGCCGCCTCTTCGGGGAGAAAGAACGCAAACGGAATTCAGAGTGGCGCGAGCCACTTATATTTTCGCGAGGCTTTCTTTATCTATCTCTACTTTCATTAGTATTGGTTTCCACCTTGTTTCTCGTTTGCGATAAAATAGTGCGAAGTTGATAACTACTGAGATCCCGAAGTGAGACGAGATGCCTGTCAACGACCAGATTCCCCCGGTGACGATAAAGATGCCGAATCGAGCACCGGAAAACGAACAGGTGGTACTCCTCTATTAAATTGCCAATATTTATACACGGAATTGTCATTGCTGCAGTAATTTCATGGCAGAAAACTATAAGGTTGACCGGCACTACAACGCGGAGGTGAGAGAGCAATAAGAGGAAAAGCGCGACTCCACGCGATGCTGCGAGGAGACCCCCGGAGGTAAAGAGGCTAGTCAAAGAGTTGAGGGAGGAAGCGATGTCGAACCGGGGGAGACAACTACCTCCCGCCGGAGAATCGAATCATTGCGGAGAAACCCCACGGATCGCAGCCAAGCCGAAAAAAAAACAACCGCTCTTTAAAGTTCTCGCGGAGTCAGAAGATCGCGGGCCATCTAGAGCCCGCGCAAAAATAAGAAATATACAGGCTGATCGCGCCGTGACGCCAATCTAAGAGAAAAAAGGGAGGGGAGTAATGATCATGTCATGTCGCCACAAGATCTCAAAAGGCACTTTCCGTTGTGTAGTGGCAGGATGCGGAAGGAACTATCCCGGAGGAATTCAGGGAAGGACGGAAGGAGATCGAGGTGCCGTCGTCGGTAAGGCAAATCAAAATTTTGTAAAGTGTTTTGTTAACTTCGCCGGAAAGATTCGGGAGGACCGCGCGGGAAAGGGCTGCCGCTTTCGCGGGGAAGGCGTTCCCAGTGATGAGAAATTTCACGTAAAGGTCGCTTTATTTTCTTGGCGGACCAGCTACGTAACAAGTTTTTCGGTATTTTTTTTTTTGCGTTCTCTCTCACTTGTCATCGCGGAAAGTTTCGGGATAATTGCGTATTTGTCTCGTCCTTGTTTTGCTGTCTTGCGTAAATTTCATGCTGTGAACGAGATAACGTAGATTGATGTAAGTTATTAGATCATAGGCGTCAAATGACGCCTACTGTGAGCTCGAATCGGTCAGACAAAAGCTAAATTTTGTTGAAAATCGCCGCGTGCATCTGCGAGTCGGATGCCGTATCATTGTTTGTATACGAATCATTTGTAATACAGTGAGGTAGTATCGTTGATGATATATATCATATATATATATATATATATATATATATATATACCAAAATTAAGTGCAATCTCCAGTATCTTATCTTTCTACACATTTTCCTACAATACGTCTTGGCAATTGCTTAAATTTTCGCATGCATATAAAGAATATTTAATTTTGCAAACTAAACAATTGCGCGACGTATTTAATATAAATGTTCAATTTAAAGAAAAAATTAGTTTTCTTTTGATGGGGAGTTCGCTCTTATCTCTCTCTGATTCTACTGCCTTTAGCCTTTCACGTTTCGATGCACAAACCGCGGATTTGTACAAAAACTCGTACATTTAATCGAGTTTAAGAAATGTATCTCTTTCGAGAGTCGTTTCCCATCTTTCTAATGTGTTTTTCGGTAACTTGCTTTCTAAAATATGCACGACCATTTCGGGCTCGACGGAAACGCCCAGCGCGTTTAATGATGCGATGTATTGTTGTGTGTCGTCCGCGAGTTTAGACAAACCGCTTGAAGTTTCTTTATCTAATACGGGCAAGTTCAAGATCAGAGAAAGGTGCCGCAATAGTAAAATTCATTTTACTTTATAAGAACGTTCGAGGAGTTCCCATGCTTTAGAATAATTTATTTCATCTATTTCAAAAATTCGTACCTTGCTAGCGGCTTCGCCGATTAACGCCGATTTCAGGTAATGCAATTTGCCTACGTCGGATAAATCGGTTTGCGAACCTCATCATGCTACTAAATGTATTTCTAAACGACAGCCAACTTTCGAATTTGTCATTAAAAATAGTCAGTAAATAAATCGGTAGTGACGCTTCGGATAATTTAATGCGTTGTTTCTTAGTGGAGCGAGCATTATGTCACCGAATCGACCGAGACTCATCAGTTAACGCGCTTGTACTTGCCTCCGACAGATTAGACGTGTGCAAAATGTTTTCAATTCTACCTGCTAATAAATAATACTGATCTTGTATATTCATAAATTCGGTTTCATGTGCTTCATGCTCTAACACGGCGAGTTTGTCATTGTAATCTTCGAATGCGTGATACAAGTCTGTCAAACGATTCAAACGCAATTATAACGCGGTATTGTCTAGCTTGCCCTTGTCGAGGATATTATTTAAATTCGTTATTTGAGACTTCAAAGACGTCTGTCTATGTATAAATAACTTTATTCTATCAGCCATTGTAACACTATTAAAATGAAATCGAACGACTTACTGTAAAATAAGTTTATTCGGCTATAAACCTTCGTGGATTTCGTGTGACGTATGCCCGATGCTTTCGTTGACCCGGACTTCGTGAATGAGGTAGATGATCGTCTCCATTACGTTGGATTGCCTTGCACGTGGTTTCGTAAATCTGGGGTCGTGAGTCCCCACCTCACAGGAGGCACCAAAAATGTACAATCGAAGGAAAGTTTTAATTTCCACTCGTGTTTCCGCGTAGATTGATGAACATCATTTAATTTACAATGGTTGTTTATTACATGGGTCTGTATGTTTTTGGTACACCGTTCACAAATATGATTGTCGTGTGAAATGTAATGATTGTTGTATAAGCGCGACGATGCCTGAGGGCCAAGGTTCTGAGTATTATGATTATTAATGTCGCATGGGTACGACAACGCCTGAAAAGCGTAACTCTTGAGTCTTACCGCTACTGATATCTCACTTGTCGCTAAATGTGTGTCGCTTAATATATATTGCTGACTAGTTATCGAAAAAATGAGAGGGATATTCTTCAAAGACCCGATTTATATACGATTTTCGCCCTCCACCGTTCGCCCTATCGCTGACGGTCTCGCGGTCACAAAAATTGTAGTTCGCTCGTGGGTCGCGGGGGGGCATCGTCTCAGCGGTGGACGCAATTCAAACGGCGTAATAATCATACAAAGACATCGAAGTGTGATACGCCGCCATACGCGTATACACATGTAGGTGAGTGCGCCAACGTGCTCGGGTCCGTCGCCACGATCAACCATGGCTTAGAATTGAGATACACAACAGATCCGATAATCTCAGATACTCGTAAATTGCCGGCTCGCGTAGTTACACGGTAGTGTTTTGGTTGTCTGTATAACTTGACACCCGAAACACTACCGTCTCATGATATTACAAAAAGAAAAGTTGCATGTGTTTTACTACACACGCGTGCAACATTTGCACCCAAAAGATTGCATCCAAAAGACGAAGTATGAAGAACGTTTTGTAAAAATTTTCTCAAAAAAGTAGATCAAAATCCGAAATTTCCTTCTCGTCTGATATTCAGTAATGAATTGTTATTCACACGAGAAGGAATTTATAATTCGTACAATATGCATTTGTAGAGCAAAGAAAATCCCAGAGCCACTCAGAAGTTTTCAGACTCATTGGAAGATAAATCTGTGGGCTGGAATCATGAAAAAATCAAATTCTGGGTTATTCTTCCGATTATTCTTCCGAACACTTTAACTGGAGAAACATACGTTTTAAAAAATAATTTCTCAGTTTTTAAAAAATAATTTCTCAGATTTCTTAGAAGATGCCATTATTAGAAAAAAACAGAATTGTATTCCAACAAGATGGTGCTGGACCACACAACACCAGAATTATAACACATTATTTCAACGAACAGTTTCCTGAACGATGGATATGGGCCAATATGTTGGCCTGCAAGGTCACCGAATCTGAATTCCTTAGATTTCTTTTTATGGGGATTGTAAGTAATTTATAAAACGCTTCCCGAGAATGTCGATAATTTAGATAGATTGCGACATGCTATTTGGACCATTGAAGAAGATGTAATAGAGGATATCCAGAAGAATTTATTAAAACGCATGAGAGCTTGCGCTAGAATGGGCGGTGGTCACTTTGAGTATCTATAATTATTTTTAATTCTAAATCCGCTCTTTCCAAAGCAACGAAAAACAATTCGCTCTTTTCAGAGCGACCAACATACTTGTACATGAAACATCTTATGTGCAATAAAAATTTTTAAGTTGTATCATTGTATAGCAAATACGCGGTAGTAGTCTGACTTATCAATCTAAAGTAATTTATGTCGATAAATCAGATATTACCATCATCTAGAGATTTACGCAGTTCATTGTAACAACATAAACTGAATAATTATCGTCGCCAAGAAATCTCCGCGTCAAGGACGTATACGTGTTTTCTTTTCTTCGAATCGCCAAATAATTAACCGGTAGTGATTAATAGAAATAAAATAATGTTTACTCATAAGTGTTTCATTTTATCGTTCAAGTTTGTAAATAAACTCAGAAATGTGTCCATGACATGTAATGATACAACTTAGAAAAAAAAAAAAATTGTTTATGATTATTTGAAGATTGACACCTAAAACGCGAAATGTGGCTTGTTGTTTATACACGGAAGGCTCCATCCTTGTTATTTATCTGTTAACATTAAATCCATACAAGGTAAATAAACGAGAGCGAGAGAGAGAGAGAGAGAGAGAGAGAGAGAGAGAGAGAGAGAGAGAGAGAGGTGTGGTGTGTGTGCGTGTGTGCGCACGTGCGCATGTGCGTGAGTGTAGTGCGTGCGTATGTGTATGAGAACGTGCATGCATCTGTGGCATGTATCAATCAGTGAACTCTATATCATAGTGTAACAATACTCGCGTGTAGCGATCAGCTGATCGCAGCGAGTGTCCTATGTAATCGCCCGCGATGGTGAGTTGCGCCTATCTTCTGTACGCGGCCTGTAATTCGCAAACTGTTTTCTCTGATAATTAAAAAACTAAACTTCTGATAAAAATTTGGTAATGGAAAAATTGCCTTAAAAGGGACCTGTCACAACTGTCCAAACCGATTTGATTTTCTTTAAAATATGTTATTAAACATAAAAATCTAAAAGACACATTTTTTATTTTTTATTTTTTTATATCTGCCCAGTCTAAATTTTAAAAGATGAAACAACCCCTCAAAAGCTAAGTATATATTTGATTCCCGTCAGTTATCAACGAAATGATGAGATATATAAAAAAATGCTTTAGACAAAACTTTTATAATTTTTTATGTACTTTAGACGATTTGGTTCGCTTCGTGGATCGCGGTATTATAAGTGAAGCGTAGATGTTCGTCTCATCGCTTGTGTTCGCTCCCCATATATTACGAAATCATCGTTTTAATTATTCAATTCGTCAGACATTCTGTCAGATTACAATGCAGCGCGTAGGGGAGCATGAAGCACTGTTTTATATCGAGAGTCGGTAAGGAACGGGTAACGGGTGCTGCATGGAATTGTGTACGAGAGAATTTCTTTGGGGTGTCCTCGGATATAAAACAGAGATCTTGCATTCGGCAGTTTCCTGATTAATAAATGAAATTCGGTATCCGGTATCGATAAGCGCGACCACCAGTTAGTCACGAATGCTAATCCGAACATGTGGCCGTGGCGTAAATGCGGAGCCGAGGTTCGTTCGCGCTTGTCCCGACCTCGACAGCTTTTCCCGCCGATGGATGGCATTCTCGAGTATAGACTCCGTCACATCCGCATTGCAGGCAGAATTTACGCGGACGACGCGGAGGAATTTACGCTGACAGTTGAAACGCGTGTGTTCGCGTTGTTTGCAGCGCCAGCAATGCTCTGCTCGGTTACCATACACGGCGACCGTAACTGGTTTCGGGTGCGGAGAGGGGTTGCGCTTCGCGATCGTCGTTGTCGTCTTTCGTTGACGGATTTCCTCGAAATCTGCCGCCAGGTCTTGAAGCATCGCGAGATCGACAGCGTCGTGGCGACGGATATACATTTTATACTCCGGGTGCATATTTCCATATAATTGCTCCGCTTGTGCAGCCATCGAGAAACCCCCGGTGCGACGCATTATATCGTTTGTACTTCGTACTTGCAATATTGTTCGTCCAATTTTTGAACGCAGGCGGAGATATCTTTCAATAATTGGTTGCGGTAACGGCGTGGACAGTACTGCGCTCGGAATGCATCGCAAAACTATTCCCACGTACTCCAGTTATGTCGGTGATTTCGGTACCATAAAAGTGATTCCCTCGTAATAATTCCGGGAGAACCGAGCATGTGGCCATCGTAGCCATACGCGATACTTAATTCCTCGACCCGCTCCAGGAACGCCCATGAATCTTTGCCATCGAAGTGGCAGTCCCACTTTCTGATTTGATTATCTTCACAGTGGTCTGCCCTGAATCGTTCTCGATATTTTATTTAATGGGAACTGGTGCGTCGGACGACTCGGCCACGTTGGCAGTGTTTTCTGCCTTTACAAGTTGCTTTAGATGTTGCCGCAATACTTCCACTGTCCTGGAGGTGTTGTGACGGCGCGCGGCGTTCCGCTTTTTCCCTTCTAGTTCTTCTAGCCCTGCAAATTTCCTTCTAGTTCCTCTTTCTTAAGCCGATGAACCCAGTAGTTGACATTTCTTCGATATTTTATTTCTCTGTTTCCGGTTCCTGTTCGGGTACATAAAACGGTTGCATGATCGGTTCGCGGCTCGGTCTCACGGTTTCGTGGGATAGCGTCAATTGGATTGCCAGGATGAGAAAGTTTTGAGAAATAAAATAGAGAAGATTTTGTGTGAACTATATACAAATATATTCTTAAATGATAGAAATTATGTACAGTTGACTGACTTGATTTTACAAACTTCGTTTTGACTGCTATTTACAATATATACACGATTGGATATGATTTCGGTTTTAATCTTGGAATCTCGGTCATTGTTCGCCGTTGAAAATATTCGCAGATATTCCGGGAATCGTATAATAGCTTGACTCGCGGCTTTCCGAGAATTCGGCGTGTTGCGATCGTGGGCGCGCGGCGTGGGAGAATTTTGTCACACATAGTGTTGGACGCGATTACCGATCAGCTGCTAACCGTCAAAAGTATTGTCAAAGTCTTTTTCAGGCGTATTTTCAAGCTAGAATCGGGACTTAGACTTTGCTGCGATTCGGAGAACAGGAAGCAGAACAGAAAGACTTCCTGTTCTGTCACCAACAGCGACGGATTTTGCACACAAGGGCCTGCTTCGGGAGCCAAGCTAAGAAGCGCCTTAGCTTGAGAAAAAACTTGCGTGCTTCGAAGACGAAAGCGATCTGCCAGAAGCTCCTTTCTAGGTAGCGCCCTAGGATCGTTTACTGGTATCTGGACAGGTACTCACCGAGATCAGCTGGATTGGTTGCTGTCTCGTCGGGAACAGGTCAAATTCATCCATCGGAGTCAGTTAAAATAGAGTCGACCGTAAATCGGAAAGATTCGGGTACAAATCGACCAAACTCGGATTCTGGAGCTGACTCCGCTGGGGATGATTCCGCCGAGAGATTTGCGAAATTCGCCGAATGGGCTCGGCGATTCCACGGATATGTTCGGTGACGTGATCGGTAGCGGGGTCAGCGGCGGTGGCCCAACGTGCGGATTATTATGATACACGCGTTGTTCACGTGAATTTCAACTCTTCACGTCGGTTATTCTACATACTTCGGAGGATCTAATTATGCGGGGGGGGGCAATTCGGGCATTTCGTTACAATAATGATGATAATTTTTATTCCTTTTATTCATTTATGTATGATAACATATAATATAATTACATATGTAAAAACATACATTTCTTCATTCATTCTTTATACGTTATATTGTTATGGTATTTTAAGTTTAAAATTATTTTTGTTCGCTTACGCTTTAACATACTATAACAAAGTAACTTTACTGATTATAAGTACAAATCTGCTAATATTTATACATTGAATTTATTGATACTTATCTTTAAGAATGCACTTAAGTTTAAAAAATGTCACGTTTGAAAAACGTTCCGACGAAAGGTAAATGATAACACATTTTTGACATAATGATGATATGGTTAATGAAATTATTATTATTTCTTATATCAAAAACATGTATTTTAAGAGTATTATTATTTATTTTTCATATGAAAATCACGTCTTTCGACATGCTTTCCTCAAAACATTAAGAGTATTCTTTAAATGGCTAAGTGATATATAATAACATAATTATTTTACAACTAATTTTACTCGACTTTTTTGTGACGAAAATGGAACTTTTTCTTTGTACTTCCGCCATTTTGCTAAAAATCAATTTTTTGGCAAAAACGACTACGTATTTCTGTAGATATTTGAGTAAAAAAAATAAAAAAAACTTTTTTGTTCTAGACCAAAAACTACGACACTTGTGTTGCTAGCTGCGGAACACCGTGCCAATTTTACCTTCACGCTGCTCTATATCCGCCATTTTAATAATTAAGACTAAAAACTTTTTTTTTACTTTTTTATATGTATAATAAAATTATAAAATTCATTTTTTAATAGCGTAATTCGTTACATTTATAAACTTTCCTAAAAATAGATCTCATTTATGACCGGTTACATAGAAGTTACCTTTTAATGTATCATAATAATAAAATATATGAAGAGTGAATAAAAGAAGTGAATGTTTTTACAGATATAATTAAAGGAAAACAATGAAAATTATTTTTAAAGTTATTATCATTTGTAACGCATAAAGCAGAAAAATAATTTTACCATGCAAGCGCTACATAAAAACACAAACGGTGTATATAGCGACGTTTTCAGGTTATCAGGTTTTCAGGTTATTTCTGAAAGATGTGATTTTGTAAAATAATTTTATCATATACGGTTGAATTTGGTTGAATAAAATTCTCTTTAATTTTTATTTCTTAAAAAAAATTAAATTACGTAAAAATAATAATGGGGAGTGGGGATAGTTTGAAAAATAAATTTTTGAAATTTAAATCCACAGTTATAAAGTTATAAGCATACGCCCGAGTCATCCCCCATAATTAGATCGGAATAGAAATGGCGTAAATTAATTCTCCGAGCGACGATCCTCCGACGGTATCGACACGGTGATCCTCAGTGATCTCACCGTCGAACAAATTCGCGTCGACCAACGGACGCTATAATTCACGTGAACAGCGCGTGTATAATAACAATCCGCACATTGGGTCATCGCCGCCCCGCTATCGACCGCGCCACCGAACAGATAAAATCGCCGAGCTCGTTTGGCGAAATTCGCGGGCCATTCGGAGTCAACACCAGAGCCCGAATTCAGCCGATCTGTTCCCGATTCGTCCCGATTTACGGCTCGAATATATTAGCTGACTCCGACGGATGATTTTCGTCTTTTCCCGGCGAGACAGTAATCAGTCCAGCGCTGTTCTCGGCAATATCTCTCCAGATACTGTTTGCGATCCTAGAGCTCTATCTAGAAAGCCAAGATCGCTCTTTCCTCCTAAGTCTGCAAGCATAATCACGAACTAAGGCGCTTTTTAGTTTGCAGGTACTTGCGTGCGAAATCCATCGCTGTTAGGTGATGGAGCAGGCAGCATCTTGTCTTCGAGCTACAAGCAAATCGAAGTCCTATTCCGGGCCGAAAATCCGTCCCAAAAAGACATTGATGTGACAGATAACAACTAACCAGCAACGCGTCAAATACCGCGTGCGCCGAGCCCCGCACACAATCGCGATGCGCCGAATCCTCGGAAAAGCCGCGAATCGAGCTATTGAACGATTCTTAGAATTCGCGAATACTTTCGACGAACTATGCCCAAAATTCCGAGACTCTAAACCGTGTATATATTATAAATAACGACCAAACAAAATTTTAGAAACTAATCGGTGACTTGTACACAATTTTCTATCTTAGAATACAGTAAAATACATATATATATATGTGTGTGTGTGTGTGTGTATTTTACTGTATTTTTACTGTATTCTAAGATAGAAAATATATATATATATATATATATATATATATATATATATACAGGATGTTTTACTTTAAGTATTGATATGGTCGATTATCTCGCGAATCGATGATTTTATTGAATAATTTTTTGAACGAAAGTTGCATGGCTTGAAGAGGGACACATGGAAATGTGAACGTGACCTTGAGTGACCTTGTCAAAATCAGGTCAAAGTCATTAATATTTTTTTAAATGGAAACCCCTATTTTTTTATTACATATTCTTGTAGTTTATCTCGAAAGCTTTCCAAAACACTATAATAAAGTTACTTTTCCTTAAGTACTTGTTAAGTTATAAGGCAAGACCGATCACTAATCCAGCGAACTAAGGCAAGATCAATTCGAATATGTCTTTAGCCGTTGATAAGATGTTCAAATGGAACTCCATTTTCTTGCAGACATAGCCTCAATCGTTTCTTAAAATTTTCTACTGTTGAAATTAAAATATTTTGGAGGAATGCTACGACAAACATTAGTTATTCGATTTTTCATGTCTCCTTCAAATGTCGACGGAGTTTCGTAAACAATATTTTTTATGTAGTCCCACAAAAAAAATCACACGAAGTTAAATCAGGAGACCGTGAAGACCATCGAATATATTCATACCTCCCTATCCATCTTCCATGAAAGATGTTATTGAGGTATTCCGTCACAATACGATGAGAATGGGGGGCGCACCATCTTGCTGTCACCACATTTTTTGTCGAGTAGCAAGATTAACCTCTTCTAAAAGCTCAGGCAATTTATTCTGCCTAAAAGAAAGAAAGGTAAGTTTCCCCATTTAAGCGGTTATCAAAAAAGTATGGATCAATCAAATATCCATTTACAATTCCACACCAAGTATTTAAATTTCGATGTTGATTATCAACATTGAATCCAGTGAGAATTGTATGTGGATCAATAATGTGGATCAATGACAGTTATCCCTGTTGAGTTGTCCATTGTTATGAAATGAGGCTTTGTCATTGAAGAGAACATACTGGAAAAAAGTTGGATCTTCTTTTATCATTCGTAATGCTCAAAATTGTCTTCTTAGCCTCATATCATTTTCACTTATATCTTGGATTAAAGTGATATAGTAAGGATGGAATTTATGCCTTTGTAAAATCTTCCACACAGTGACATAAGGAATTCCTAAATTACGTTGCAGTTCTCTAGTCAAAATATGAGGATTCAAGTTTATCATTGCTAGCACTGCTTAATACACGCGGATCATTAACACGTCATCTTTAGCATTTATTTGCTTGCCGTTTCTCTTACGGATTCTTTTACGCTCTCGTAATAATATTCTCGTAATAATATTCTTCTTATCTGCATTGCATTTGGATGTCGTCTAAATGGATATCTATTACAATACAATCTTTCTACTCTACAATTATTTTGTCCAGCTTCACCAAACACAAGAATAATATCAATGATTTCATTTGAACTGTAAGCGACCATTTTGAAAAAAGCTTTGAGAAGCTGAAAAAGCTTACTAATGTAAAAAAAATTGAAAGAAAAAGCTATACGAAAAAAAAAGGAAAGTTGAATCGTTCAATTGGGAAGGATTGGACTCAATTCCGTGCGCGTAAGCATATGTCAAGCAGTGTGGATAGATCGCGGAGACGCGCGCGCGAGAAGAATCCCGCTCACACGCGCATGCGTACATGAATAATGCCGGCGGTACTGTAACTTTCAAGCTCCATAACTCGAAAAGTACTCAATGAAATGTAACTTTATTTTAGTGTTTTGGAAAGCTCTCGAGATAAGCTACAAGAATATGTAATAAAAAATAGGGATTTCCATTTAAAAAAACATTAATGACCTTGACCTGATTTTGACAAGGTCACTCAAGGTCAAGTCCACATTTCCATCATGTGTCCCTCTTTAAGCCATGCAACTTTCGTTCAAAAAATATTTTAATAAAATCATCGACTCGTAAGATAATCGACCATATCACTAAAAATGAAATACTCATATATATAAGAAAATATGTAAATATTATTGTATCACAAAATTGTTTTACTCAATCTACGTTTTTATCACAAAGAATTAAATAGTAACAATACAAAATAAATAATAAAATTTTATTTAAATAAAAAAATGTTCATGTAAAAACATATATATATATATATATATATATATATATATATATACATAAAATATGAATATATATGTATCCATATATATATATATATATATATATATATATATATATATATATAAAATTGTAACTATCATATTAAACAATAAATCTTGCCTTTATTTACATTATTTAAATAATTTAATTATTAGTTTTACATTTTCATTATTTTCCTTATTTGACCTGAACAGCGTCAAGTGTTTTTACATAAAAATTTTTTTTATTTAAATAAAATTTTATTATTTATTTTGTACTGTTACTATTTAATTCTTTGTGATAAAAATGTAGATTGAGTAAAGCAATTTTATGATATAATAATATTTTAAAGCTAAATAATTACCACCACTTGGGTTAGAAAAAGAAGAGTCTTGAATGGATAGAAAGACATACATATAATTTAGTTTTTATTATTTTTAAATTAAAGATACTACTACTTGGGTTGTATTTTTTAAAATAGTAGTATATATCTTTTATAAAATTGAAATACCAGGTGTATGCATAAGTTTTTTCCGGTTTTTTAGTAAAAAAAGACACGTAATTTTCAAGGGAAATTAATTTTTTTTTTATTCAAAATATTGGCCATCGGCTTCTACACATTTCGCCCATCTTTCAGGTAATTTATGAATACCATGCCAGAAAAACTGCTTGTCTTTTGCGGCAAACCATTCGTCGAGCCATTTTCCAACTTTCTCGAAATTGCTGAAGTGCTGCTCTGCGAGCGCGTGCCCCATTGATGCGAAGAGGTGATAGTCAGATGGCGCCAAGTCTGGGGGGTGCGGAAGGATGTCCCATCCAAGCAATTTCAAGGTGTCTTTCACTGGTTTTGCTGTGTGAGACGGCGCATTGTCGTGTAACAAAATCACTTTGCCATGTCTTCTGGCCCATTCCGGTCGTCTTTCGATTAATGCGTGGTTTAAATTAATCATTTGTTGGCGATAGCGTTGTGTATTAACGGTTTCGCCGGGCTTCAAGAGTTCATAATACACAATACCGCTCTGGTCCCACCAGACACAGAGCATGGTCTTCTTGCCGAAGCGATTTGGCCTTGGTGTTGATGGACCGGCTTCGCCAGGTGAAAGCCACGATTTTTTCCGCTTCGGGTTTTCAAAATAAATCCATTTTTCGTCACCCGTCACAATTCGATACAAAAATGATTTCCTTTCGTGGCGTTGAAGCAGCATTTCACAAGTGACTTTGCGATTTTCCATTTGACGTTCATTCAAATCGTGTGGGACCCATTTACCGAGTTTATTGATCTTTCCCATTGCTCGTAAACGTCTGCTGATTGTTTCTTGTGATACATGTAATGCTTCTGCTAATTGCCGTTGAGTTTGAGTTGGGTCATCATCCAATAACTCCTGCAATTGCTCGTCTTCGCATTTTTGTGGTCTACCAGAGCGATCACTGTCTTTCACATTAAAATCACCACTTTTAAATTGTCGAAACCATGTCTCACATGTTCTAATCGATGGAGCGTGTTCACCATATGTTTCTACCAGCAAACAATGATTTTCAACAGCCTTTTTCTTTTGATTAAATAAAAAAAGCAATGCATGCCGCAAATGTTCTTTTTCAGGCACAAAACTCGACATGATCACTGAACAATAAAACAAAAACGCTAGTTTTTGGCGGACTCAACTTGTGTGTGTGTTTGTAGTTTTAAATGTCAGACGAACAAAATGATGTATGTGTCAAATTAATACGCTGCGTACTTTTCGCTGGCGACATCTCTTAGTTAAACCGGAAAAAACCTATGCATACACCTGGTATATAATTTGACTAAGGTGGACTTGTAGCTCAATGTTTATAGAACTATAACTTGACGCCAATTATTGATATCAAATCTTTTATACAAATTTTATATATTGTTACAATCATTTAAGTTTGCAACGTAGAAACAAAATTTTCTGTTTTAAAGAATTAAAACTAGTATCATTTGGGTTAGTATAGGAAGACTCTTCAATGAATACAAAGATCACAGAGATATTAGCACTTAAATTTTATTTTTTAATCACATTTATTTTTTGATCACAACTAGAATTGAGTTTAGATATGGCAATTTTGTAACATAATTTTTAATTTTTTTTTTTAAATTAAAACTACTACTCATGGATTAGAGTAAAAAGATTCTTCAATAAAGATACAGAGATATGCACTTAGATTCTATTTCTTTAAAATAAAAGATATTGTCAGTTAGATTCTACTTTTTTAACTTGATACAATATTTTCTTTTTTTTCAAGCGTCGACTATACTTGATACTCTTTTTTTATCTTCTTTAAAAAAGTGGTGGTAAAACTCCCCTTTAGGGGAGTCAACTCCGATGATCTTGACCTTGACATATGTTGATCCTCAAGGTCAGTGACCTTCAAAAAGTTTTAGCCGTCACTCGCCCTTCGTTAAAAAGTTATTAACAAAAGAAGTTTGAAAAATACAATAATTTATGTTAGTGCTGAAGGCATAATTTGCTAATGTATATTTACCCCCCCCCCCTACAGAGACTCCACTACCGAAAAATCTAACCTAACCCCTTTCTCATCTTTATGTTGAAATGAACCATTTTCAACACGAAAGATGAGAAAGGATTAGCAAATTATGCACTATATAAATTCAGCACTAATATAAATTATGATATTTCTTTACATTAGGGGACATAATCCCGATGATCTTGACCTTGATACCTGTTATAAAAGTGAGAGTACTGATTAACTTTTCCTTGTAAACTAATAGGCAGTCTCGCTTAATTTTCGAGATATACTTATATAAAGCTTACTTTTAAAATGTTATTATTCTGTTTATATGACATCTTGTATATAATGGAAAGTGTACATACATACATATATATATATATATATATATATATATATATATGTTATTTTAAGGTAGCATTTATATTTTGATGGTCTTTCAATTATTTATTAGGTATTAGTCATGCGTCATTTATATCATCAACATGTGTTTTTACGAGTTTCTCAACGTTATCGATAATAAAAATAAATTGCTAAATTATTATTATTATTATTTTAACTATCAACTATCTGTGATATTAGTTGGGTTAGGTTAGGTTAGATCTTTCGGTAGTGGAGCCCCCTCCCGTAGGGAGGGCGGAACATACTGTCTCCAAGCATACACTTCAATGTGAAGCGATGTTCCACATGGGTTTACAACTTTCTGCACGAAGTTCAATTCAAATCTATATGTTGATACATTGATAAAAATTAAATTTCAATCCATATAAAAAAAATACATCAAGTTTGAATACCAAACTATTTTTTCTTTTAAAAACACAAATTAAAATACAAATTTTCTGCTTTAAAACAAATTCTCTGCTTTAAATTACAAATCTATTTTATAAGAAAATGATTTTTGTTTTTAAAGCAGAGAATTTGTGTTTTTGTCCTGTGGCGATTACATCGTTGCATGCATTGCCATCCGAATCAGCTCATTAGAATAGATACTTGCGATATTCTCGGGTTTTAATTTTTCTCGATTTTTATCATACATGTTACCAGTGTATTATCTTTGTAACATTTAACGCTATTTTCCTTTGTAACATAATTTAAACATTTAACGATTCGAGACAAGTAACAATAACAAATAGGTTCTCCTTCAATACTTATTATTATTAAAAAAAACTTGTTATTCGGAATTAAGATATTTTGTTTATGAGAAAGATCTCGAAGGAGAAAGCGATAGCAAGCTGATTTGAAATAACGAACGGACCAGAGATTCGACCGACGGACATCGACGCGAACGGACGTGTATTTTAAGCAAGAATTAAAGACACTTTGTAGAAAATCGGACTTTGTTCTTCCGACACCTTCGCATATCCGATCCCGCGCAATAAATGCTAAAGTATGTACACATAGCGCAACACACGTAGATTTCTCGCTTTATTTTGATTACATTCGGTCGATGGCATTCTCATAGTCAATATTTATTTCCACGTTGTACTGTTATCATGTTGCTTCACGAACTTATTTTTTTGTTAATAACTTTTTAACGAAGTGACCGCTATCTAAAACCTTCTCAAGATCACTCAGGGTAGTGACTCTGACAACATATGTTAAGGTCGTTATTAGAGGGGGCTCCGTTTTTCTACATATTTACTATATATACCATATATACTATACTATATATATATATATATATATATATATATATATATATACACATATAATTTACCATAAAAATTTACTAACATTTATATAGGTATATCTCAAAAATTATATGAGACCGCCAATTAAGTTATAAGAAAAAGTTGATCAGTAACCTCTATAACAAATATCAAGGTCAAGATCATCGGAGCTGTGTTCCCTAATGTAAAGATTTCTAAATTATTCCCTAATGTAAAGATATCTAAATTATTATGTTCTTCAAACTTCTTTTGTTAATAACTTTTTAATCGGCGAGCGACGACTAAAACTTTTTGAAGGTCATTCAGGACCATGACCTTGACAACATATGTCAAGACCAAGGAGCTGACTCCCTTAAAGGGTAGTTTTACCAAAGTGATTGTACAGGAAACATCTTGTATGTAATCACACTATTCTACTGTATTGGAAATTTTAAATTTTATATAGCAATTTTAAGATCAAACTAACGTACATAAGACTGACTTGACGCACCTGGATCAGATTAAAACTACTTTTGAGGGAATTCTAAAATGACAAGCAAAATCTTGCGGAAAACATCCACATCTGTACATCTATACATATATGGATATATTCATATACATATATGTACGAGGGTAGTCTGAAAAGTTTTGAGCCTTAACATGACGTTACTCGTTACTCAAAACCATTCTAGTACTATTAGGTGTACAAAAAAGTTCTGAGCTTTAGATTTCATACAGCCGAAATAACAATTTAAATTTTATATATCTTCCCGCCCTTTTGCGGTTTTGAAGCGTTGACATTTAGCCTTCTAAAATGCCATACGGTTTGGCGTTTGATGCACATAACCTCAAAAATCAGTAGTGTTCACGATGGCAACAAAAGAGCATATTCGATTTTCCATCCACTTCGCGTTTCATTTGAAGAAAAATGCTGCTGAAGCCACTGCAATGATTTGTGCTGCATATGGAGAGAACGCTGTAAGTCATACTACATGTAAAAGATGGTATCAAAAATTTCGCCAAGGAGATTTCAGTCTTGAAGATGAACCGCGTGCTGGACGCCCTCAAAAGATTGAAACGGACGAATTGCAAGCACTGCTGGATATAAACTCTGCGCAAACTGAAAAGGAGCTTGCAGAACAGCTTGGTGTTACGCAGCAAACCATTTCCGTACGTTTACATACGATGGGAAAGGTTCAGAAGGAAGGCAGATGGGTTCCGCATGAATTATCCGAAGACAACAAAAATCGTCGGCGTGACACTGCACTCACTTTGCTTTCAAAGTTCCGGAAAAAAGATTTTCTGCACAAAATCATTACAGGCGATGAAAAGTGGATTCTTTACGATAACCCTAAACGTAGAAAACCATGGGTTGATCCTGGTCAACCTTCGACATCGACGCCAAAGTCCAATATCTACGCCAAGAAGGTTTTGCTCTGTATCTGGTGGGATTGGAAAGGTGTGTTGTATTACGAGTTGTTACAACCGGGTGAAACAATCACGGCAGACCGCTACCAACAACAATTGACCAATTTGAGCGATGCATTACAAGAAAAGAGGCCATTTACTGGCCAAGGACGTCGTAAAGTGATCTTGCTTCATGACAATGCTCGACCACATGTTGCGAAAGCGACTCAGGACCATATCTTTGCATTAGGCTGGGAACTTCTCCCGCACGCGGCGTATAGCCCAGACATGGCGCCTTCCGATTACTACCTATTCCGGTCGCTGCAGCATCATTTGGCTGATACACATTTCGTGAGATTTGAAGAGATATGAAAATGCATTAATGACTTTATCGCTTCGAAGCCGGTGAGCTTCTATCGTCAAGGAATTCGCAAACTACCCGAAAGATGGCAAAAGGTCGTTGATGCAAACGGGGAATATTTCGCTGATTAATATTTTTTTGTTTGTTTTTTAATAAAGATTGAATTTTACAAAAAAAAGCTCAGAACTTTTTTGTACACCTAATACAATAGTATATGCTTTGAAAGACTTTTGTGAAAATTTCAGCCATTTTGGACGCTCAGTTGTTGTTTGACGTTTGTGTCAGTCGATGTCAGTGTTTTTGTAAAAATGGAAAAAAATTGAATATCGTGCCGTGATTAAATTCTTATATTTGAAAGGCAATACGCCTGCGCAAATTAAAATCGAGTTGGACGCTGTTTACGGGGACTCTACCCCATCATTTGCCACCGTAAAAAGATGGGCAGCTGAATTTAAACGTGGTCGTACCAACTTGGCTGATGATGAACATTCAGAACGGCGACCACTGCTGATAACATCGAAAATGTTCACCAAATGGCATTGGACGACCGTCGAATCAAGGTTAGAGAGATAGCAGAGGCTATGGGCATATCGAAAGAACGCGTTTGTCATATATTGACTGAAGAATTGGATATGCGCAAGCTATCCGCGCGTTGGGTGCCGCGCTTGCTCACTTGGGATCAAAACGAATGAATTCGAATGAACATTTCCAAGGCCCTGTTGGAGCGGTTCAAGCGAAACGAGTCAGATTTTTTGCGTCGATTCATAACTGTAGATGAAACTTGGATCCACCACTACATTCTAGAGACAAAAGAACAGTCAAAACAGTGGACTGCAAAGGGTGAACCTGCTCCGAAAAAGATGAAGACAGTTCCATCAGCTGGGAAGGTAATGGCGACTGTTTTTTGGGATAGTCACGGAATTGTGTGTATCGACTATCTTGAAAAAGATAAAATAATAACGGGAGCGTATTACGCATCATTACTTGATAAGTTGAAGGCAGAAATTGCAAAAAAAACAGCCGCATTTGAAGAAGAAGAAAGTGCTGTTCCATCAAGACAACGCACCTGCTCACACTTCGGCGGTCGCCATGGCCAAAATTCACGAACTGCACGTCGAATTGGTTGATCACCCACCGTATTCACCAGATCTGACCTCCAACGAGTTTTTCCTGTTTCCTAAGCTTAAAGTTTCACTTGGAGGACAGAGATTTTTATCAAACGAGGAGGTCATCGCATACGTAAACGCCTATTTTGCGGAGCAAGACGCCAACTACTATTTGGAGGGGTTAAAGAGGTTAGAGTATCGATGGGAAAAGTGTATCGACTTAAAAAGAGATTATGTTGAAAAATAAAACTATATTTGACCAAAAAAATACTTGTTTCTATGTTAGGCTCAAAACGTTTCAGACTACCCTCGTATATACACTCATATATATTTATCAAACTATTTTGCTACATTATTTACCTATGTCAAGCTAATACAATCAAACATCAGCACAATGAAACTGGACCTATTCAATTAAGTAAGGATTAGAGGTAGTTATTAAAAGAACAACATTTGAAACTTTATATTTTAATGGTATATATTATAGCATTTCGACTATAGTAATAGAGATTGTGTCTGCTTGTGGTGAAATATATGTGGTGATATATTTTTATTCTTGATGCTAGTAGGTTTGAATTAATTGGAGGTTGTTTCAATAGGAATGGATCAATTTTTTTTTTTTTATGTAGCCCTGCTAGCTTAAGGGAATGCTGTACTGACGAGCGAACTCCGACGAAAATGTTCACACATTTGCATATCTATACATGCATCTACACATACATAGATACATTTATGTATATATACATAACATACACTCATACATACATTTCTGTACACACATGATACACATATGAACAAATTTTTGTGATACTCCCTTGATGGTAAGTATCTAAGCCTAATTCTAAGAACTCAACGTTACTTTTTCATGTAATCTTTTAGTCTAACAATATCAGTTTTGTAAGTACAGGCTGTAAAAGTTTCATATAAAACAAATATTTACGCGACTTGACAACGACTTTGAACGCCATTTTAAGGTACCAAATGATAAAAAAGATCTAAATTTAAAAATTTTTTTCTCGTTCTTGATACGAAATTTACATGCTAAGTACGTATTAATGCATAAACTTTAATTGTGGAAAAGGATTTCCAGATCTATAAAGTTAATAAAAAATGAGAGCAATACAAATATTACTGCATTTTATCGGTAATACAGACAAGTTTAGCATCACCTTAACATTAAGCTAGCAGCGCAACGTGTTTTTTTTTTCCCAATACCATACGGGGTATAAAATTTTTATTAGTGATACAAATTAGTATACAATGGATACTGAAAAACTGAAAATAATCGAATAGGTCTGATTTGAGTTTGCTGATTTGATCCTGTTAGCTTAAGATATATTATTTACTTCTAATAGAAAAAGATGAAAAATAGTCGGAACGTATAACATTCATAAAAAATTTCGATGAAAAAAACATACTTATATCTCGAAAAAGAATATCGGATCTATGATCTTTCTTCATCTTTAGAAAAAATAGAATATGTTATAAAAATACGACCACCTATTTCAGTATTACTCTGCGTATATCATATAATACTAAAATTTTTTTGAAAATTGTAGGAAAAAGATATAAAAAGTAATAATTTATTATCATTACATACAAATTTTTCATAATACATAATTAAAAGCACAATAATTATATCATTTTATTGACAACTAAATTGACAATAGTTATTGATATCAAATCTTTTATATAGTTTAGTTTTAGCATATATATATATATCACATTATATATCATATGTATGCATTGTATATCACATTATTTTAATATCAAATTATTTTATATATTAGATGTTTTTATATTTTATATAAATACATGTATCATGATTCTATTAAATTTTATATTTTTGTTAACAACTATAAGTTGATAATTTGTATAATTTTCGATTGATCAAATCTTTTTATTTTTATAAGTTTTTTTCCTTTAATTTATGAAACTGTAAATTGACACTTTCCTGTTATCATATTTTGTATCAATTAGAAATTGATTTATCCTTTAATATGGTTCTTATAAAATAAACTTTTGTACATGAAAATTTTCCTACAAAATATTTTTTTTACAGAAATTAAAAATAATGAGAAGTATGAACTTGTGATTTCATATTTTATCTTTCTTTTCAAATTTAACTAACAAGAATTTACAAATAATTTCAGTATTCTACAATGCATAAGTTTACTGAGATGTGAAAACTTGACGTATCCAGATCGTATTAAAACATATACGCATACACGCATTCTTAATTGTTTTATAAATATAATACATTAATACTCTTATAAAAAAATATTACATAAAAGTATCTTTTGAAAATTAAGATTTTATTACTTTCCAAAATTTTTGGATATATTCAAAAAGAAACACATACAAATTTAATAAATAATATAAATAATAAATTAATATCAATATAAATAAAAAGTATTAAAACTTATTCAACATTTGACTTAATTAGCTGTTATTATATCCATCTACCATCTAGGTGTATGCATAAGTTTTTTCCGATTTTTTAGTAAAAAAAGACACATAATTTTCAAGGGAAATTAATTTTTTTTTTATTCAAAATATTGGCCATCGGTTTCTACACATTTTGCCCATCTTTCAGGTAATTTATGAATACCATGCCAGAAAAACTGCTTGTCTTTTGCGGCAAACCATTCGTCGAGCCATTTTCCAACTTCCTCGAAATTGCTGAAATGCTGCTCTGCGAGCGCGTGCCCCATTGATGCGAAGAGGTGATAGTCAGATGGCGCCAGGTCTGGGGAGTACGGCGGGTGCGGAAGGATGTCCCATCCAAGCGATTTCAAGGTGTCTTTCACTGGTTTTGCTGTGTGAGACGGCGCATTGTCGTGTAACAAAATTACTTTGCCATGTCTTCTGGCCCATTCCGGTCGTCTTTCGATTAATGCGTGGTTTAAATTAATCATTTGTTGGCGATAGCGTTGTGTATTAACGGTTTCGCCGGGCTTCAAGAGTTCATAATACACAATACCGCTCTGGTTCCACCAGACACAGAGCATGATCTTCTTGCCGAAGCGATTTGGCCTTGGTGTTGATGGATCGGCTTCGCCAGGTGAAAGTCACGATTTTTTCCGCTTCGGGTTTTCAAAATAAATCCATTTTTCGTCACCCGTCATAATTCGATACAAAAATGATTTCCTTTCGTAGCGTTGAAGCAGCATTTCACAAGTGACTTTGCGATTTTCCATTTGACGTTCATTCAAATCGTGTGGGAGCCATTTACCGAGTTTATTGATCTTTCCCATTGCTCGTAAACGTCTGCTGATTGTTTCTTGTGATACATGTAATGCTTCTGCTAATTGCCGTTGAGTTTGAGTTGGGTCATCATCCAATAACTCCTGCAATTGCTCGTCTTTGCATTTTTGTGGTCTACCAGAGCGATCACTGTCTTTCACATTGAAATCACCACTTTTAAATTGTCGAAACCATGTCTCACATGTTCTAATCAATGGAGCGTGTTCACTATATGTTTCTACCAGCAAACGATGACTTTCAACAGCCTTTTTCTTTTGATTAAATAAAAAAGGCAATGCGTGCCGCAAATATTCTTTTTCAGGCACAAAACTCGACATGATCACTGAACGATAAAACAAAGACGCTAGTTTTTGGCGAACTCAACTTGTGTGTGTTTGTAGTTTTAAATGTCAGGCGAACAAAATGATGTATGTGTCAAATTAATACGCTGCGTACTTTTTGCTGGCGACATCTCTTAGTTAAACCGGAAAAAACTTATGCATACACCTGGTATTGTACTATTACTCAATAATTGTTGAAAATAGAAAATATTTTAATCAAGCGCAAATCAGGCGTGCCGAGTTTTTGAATATTAACAAAATAATATACATTGTACAATACTGAAAATATTTGTGAAGTTAAATTCTTCTTAGTTAAATTTTTCATAATATATAAGATTGTATATGAAAATATAATATTATATTCAATTTTACAGATAACTACAAATTAGTAAGTTTTTAATTTAGTAAACATAAATATAATAACTATACTAAATTTTATTGACGATTACAAATTGGTGCTAATTTTGAATATTAAATCTTCTGTATAATGTAATTTTAATATTTAACTTTGCACATCAAAATTTTTTATAGTATACAAATACAAGTACAATTATATTAGATTTTTCCAATTATATTAGAACTTTAAGTTTTTAACTTTTTAAGTTGATATTAGTTTTTATAAAATCTTTTTATAAGCGTCTTTTCTTATTTTGTAAGATTAGAAGTCCATGTCAGTTTTCAAAATTAAATCTTTTATAGAAATAATAAAATTTATTTACTGATTTATTTACTGATATGGAGATATTTATAAATAAAATAAACTTTCTGCAGAAAATAATTACGAACATCGTAAAGTTAACATCATTTTCTTATGTTTTTTTTTTTTTGAAAGGTAATTTTTGGATTTACTATTGCTATCTAAAATATTTTCATTGTTTTTAATAGAATGTTTCGGAACAATTATTATTAAATTCAAAAGGCATAACTTCGAATCGATTCCTTTTGAAATTTTAAGGTCATTGATGTATTTTTACATACATGTAACTTCCCTTTTTCACTATTATAAATATTCATTACGACAAATTTGATAATCTAACTAATATGACCCTCAAATATATAATCTTAGTTACAAAAACTTAGATATATATATAACTTTAATCTTTTGTTAAAGATAAAAAATAAATATTCCATTGTTTATCATCTTGCTTTAGATAAAAGCGTATAATGTAAAATTTGATACGTATAAAAGAACACTCACTTATTGCCCTAATATCAATACAAGAGATACTTGAAGCTGTTGTCCTATACTTCAGTATATTTTAAATGATACCAAGTTGTATACGACAGAAATAATCTCTAAATAATGTAAAAAAACTGATTCTTTTAAGTTCTATCACTCTTTTTGTGTGATACACATGAATATTATAGCGTTTTCTGCGATAAATTTTAAACGCAAGAATAATTAATGAAATCATACGATTGGCTTTAAATTATTATCAAACTGATTATAACCATACTTGAACTCAAAAACTTAACACCCGAAAAGATATATTGAAAACATTGTATGAATTATATGAAAATTATATTTCATAGTAAATTTAATAATTTAATATTTTATATTTTTTATCTTTACATATTTTTCAAACTTGAATTCATGATAAATATTTAGTTTGATCGATCTTAAGTTAATTCAAACTTACAACTTGAAAATGCTAGTTATGAACACATACTTGAATGAAAAACATTTGAAGGATATTTACATAAAAGTGAAAACTGTTTTAAACCAATATAATAATCATATCTATATAACAAAAAAATTTAGAATATTATTAATTTATGGATATATAATTATGGATTTTGTATTTAAGATCATGTGATACTCACATCAATTTAAGTCACCAAACTTATCATGTTATGTATATATACAGTATCATATAACAAATATCATACAATAAAAAAACTTAAATGACCTTAAAATCTCAAATGAATGATCTTGAAAAAAATATTCTATTCATGATTTAAATTTATGCTCTTCTGAAATAAATAGTTGTTTCTAAACATTATATTCTTTTTTCAAGAATAATGAAAGTATTTTATATGGTAATAATAAATGGATCTATAAATTTAGTATACTCAAGAATATTATTAATTATAAAAAATATAATTATAGGAAAAACCTGCATGCAATCAATTTATTGTTAAAGTAGAAACCTTTTGCCATCGTTGACATCCTGTTTAACTTCGGATACATCCAATGTCAAAATTCTGTTGAAACTATTTGTTTCGGAACTATTTAGTGTTACCATACCGTTGAGTCCCAAAAATTCATTCCTGTTATAAATGTACAACAAATGTAAAGTTGCATAAATTATCTTACAAATTAAATTCTGAAGAAAATAATTTAAGATGATTATTTTATATCAAGAGAAGTGAGGTTTCAATTTATAAATTGTTACTAATTCAATAAAAATACAATATATTTTAGAGATAATTCCATTAAAAGATACTTTGTATTATATTTATTTGTATCATAATTGTTAATATTTACAATCTATTAATAATTTAAATTATTGAAAATACTAAATTTATCATAATCATATTTCAAATCATAATTAATGACAATTTAGCACTTACTTATTCTCATTTCGTCGACAGCTGCAAATGCAGGCAGCAACTAGAGCGAGAAATGACAATAGAGCGCCAACTGAGATAACCCAGTAACACCAGGCGTCTTCCTCTTCGAGAAAAGAATGTATCATATTATAAATTTTCTGCTAAGCGCGTTTCTGTATTTTAAAATGAGGCAGACTGAGAACGATACTGTTAGTCTCGCGCGGGTAACCACATAACCTTAACCTCAATGTGATTATGAACACACCCAAAAGTACTATTATCCATACTATCTACCACACTAATTTGATTGAGTTCCTTTACGACAAAATTTATCATTCGCATGATCAATGTCTATCTCTTTCAGATTGCACTTTCTTTAGAATTTCTTTATTCAACAAACCTCTACTTTTTTTTATCGAGTGAATGCTTTCAAATCCATAAAAAGATTTAAACACAAGATTTTACAATTATCAATTCTCACATTTGCTTTATTTTTATATAATTTTTCATATTTCTTAATAATTAATGATCGCAAAATAGCATAATGCAGCTCAGCTAAGAAAAGTACAGAGCGATCATAATCGAATCATGAAGTCTATTTTCTTGCACTGGACTGCACCAGAGTGCATTTAGAAATAATCCGAGTGCACCCAGGTATCATTTTATCCTTGTTTAATATTCGATGAAAAACACGGATAAAATGATACATCCTAGAGACACTATAATCAGGGGGTCAATCATGTAACTTTTCCCCTAGGGCGGAAATGTGAAAAGTGAAAAGTTTCACGTGAACTTACGATCACATATGATTTTGCGGGATCATGTAACTCTCTCAAACGTGAAAATGTGAAATTTTTTACGTGAACTTTTTCGCCATGTACCTTAGTGGCGGAAAGGCGAAAATCTAGGGAATTAATAAATTTGCTTCGGAATTAGAGAAGATTAGGGCTGCGTTAGGATTAAATGTACGTAGTACATATACAATTGGTTATTAAAAGATGTATATAATACTGTATCAATAATTTTCATTAGCTATAAAACCTATGAAACTATGTTTCATGATTTCACTTTCCACGCATCCAAGCTATATACATAATCGCTGTACATAAAAAGTTTCACGTGAAATGTCAAGGTGTGAAAAATAAAAAGTAAAAAGTGAAAAATAAAAAGTGAAAAATTTTACGTAAAGTTACATGATTGACTCCCAAAGACTGGCCACGAAGAGACAACTTTTGATTGGTCCGCCATTTTTTGGCTATTCCCACTTATTTTCAAATACATTAACTACATTAATCTTAAATTGTAATATTATAATTTAAAAACATAAGCATTTTAAAGGTAATAAAATGTGTATATTTATAAAATTTTATTTTACATAATTATATTACTAATTTATTAATATATATCCTTTAATTTTAACGATTTTAAATTTATTTATTTTTTTTTTTCGCTATTTATCTTTTTCAACACAAGAGCAAAAATTAATATAATACTATTATACTACTGTTACACTATAATATTTTTAACTTTTTGATACACAATTGTCAAAACGATCTTCTGTGAAATCAATACAATGACAGCTATTCACAAAGTTAGCGCAACGAGAGACTCCATCGCGGAAAAGCGTCAACAATAAACTTTAAGAAAATTTTGAGACATGCAAGATGTTATGCCTTTTTTAAAAAAAAAATTATTATACATATTTATTATTATTATAAACAAACTTTATTATAATATAAAATAAAATTAAAGTAAAAAAACATCCACTCATTTTTTATATTGATTTATTACAATTAATTAATTTATGACTATATTTTGCAATTTTAGGATCTCTATTATTTAATAATATATTAATAAATTCTAAATCTAATTGACTCTTGAAATTGTAATAATAGTGAATAAAAAAGGCGCTAAGAGTTAAAACGTGATTATTGGTGCGTAACAATTTATTAACAAAAGCACTTATTGTATCTCAGACAAATTCCTTAATCTAACATTAATTCGGTATCTTTTTGTAAGTTGAGACTATTTGCTTGACATTTAATGTGCAGCATCTCAGAGACAAGTCTCTTCGCAAGAAAATGCTCCCTATCCAGGATCTTGACATTCTCCCAGTCAAATTCGTGGTTATGTTGCAACCTGTGTTCCGTAATGACAGAAGAAGTTGCACTGTTTCTATTGATGTGATTTCGATGTTCAGAAATCCTTGTTTTTAACTGCCGAGATGTCTGTTCCACATAAGAGGCGTTGCAATTCAAACACGAAATTTTATAGATTTTTGTTTTGTATGGTTGGGAGAGGATCTTTTTGTACTTTAATTATTTCTCCAAGTTTCTTAAAGGGATCCTAAAGTGACAGGAATTATTGACACATTACAGTGCACCAAAGAACTTCTTATTGGCTTGACAGATTGCAAAATCCTTTTAGGCAATTAAAATACGCACAAAAAGAATATGCAGGACAATCAATTTAACAAGTAAATAAGAAAAAAATGAAAAAATTCACGTAATTTTAGCTCGTACAGCTGTTATATCAGATCTTCGTTTCCTTAATACAAAAATTCTACAGCTCATATATACAAAATGAGTTCCGCACTTCAGACTAGATGAATAAACAATACTATATTTTTGGATTTATGATTGAAAGGTTAGAAAAAAAGTTTGAGACTTGAACAGATTGTGTATGATTTTACGCGTATATATATGCTTGGCGCAGATATAAAATGATAAGTAGAGCAGTAATTGTAGTTGACAGATCTTGCAATAGATGGCGTTGCAGAGGAAAGATTGTAGGGAGAAGATATCCTATATATGGCCAGCGTGAACAGTGTCATCGTTCATGCCTTCTGTGTGCGTACGGTCGCCAGGTCAATAGGAGGAGAGGATAATTACTCAACTCACTGGCACTAAGAAAATTCAATAACACTTTATTGTCTTGAGGTGTCGTGCTGATATTACAATATATGTAAACTCTGATTCGAGATGTCTTGCCCGAGAGCAGTTTTAAGACTCCTCATGTTCAAAACCCAAAAGGAACGAAATCGCGCCAAAGCGTTCGTAAATTCGCTCTCTCTACGCCATGACGTACACAACTTATGTAGGGAGGGATCGCTAAAAGAAAAAGGACGCTGAGCCTACAAAATAAAGACAAACAATCTATGGGATCGATAAAACGTTCAATAAGCTTGCTTGCTAGAATAAAGTGAATTTAATTTTTTATCGAAATCGACTATCCCGCACTTCTTTTTTGTGCTATGTTTCAATTGCACAAAAGGATTTTGTAATCTGTAAAGCCAATTCAAAGATGTCGGCTTTAATGTGTCATATAATTTGTGTCAACATATAATTTTTACTTTAGATATATATATATATATATATATATATATATATATAAATTCCCATTTTATATATATATATATATATATATATATATATAAGTTTTACAGTCTCGTATGGACAAAATGATATAGTTCCGCACTTTGAATTAGTTTAAAGAACAATACTGAGCTTATAAAATTACAATTTGAAGCCTAACAAAAAAGATCTATGCATCAACAGTATGCGTATAACCATTTCTCACTTCGACGGAATGAGAATGAAGGACTCTGATTAGTCCATGCTTTACACGTTATACAAGGGAGAAACATGATGTCTTATTTCGACGAATATAAAAGTTTTGCAGCTTTGTATGTACAAAATGATACAGTTCTGCACTTCGGATTAATTTAAAGAACAATACTGAGCTTGAAAGAACAATACTTGCAAAATTACAATCAAAAGCCTAACAAAAAAGATCTAAGCATCAACAGTATGCGTATAATTATTTCTCATTTCGACATCGTCCGTCTTTTTTTTCGTGTACTCATCTTTTTCTTTCATCAGAATCAGATTGCAACGTCATCTACCATAAAATCACGGCTTCTTTAAAATAATCCGAAGTGCGGAACTATATCATTTTGTACATGCAAAGCTGCAAAACTTTTATATTCGTCGAAATAAGACATCGTGTTTCTGTCTTGCATAACATATAAGGCAAATTGTAACTTAACTGTAAGTATAAATTGTAACTTAGAAAAGAAATTTTCGCAAAAAATATATCTGTCGTACGTTTTGTTAACTATTTCAATCATGTATACAATAGAAATATCAGAATCGAAAGGGTAATCGACGAAGTTCTATGTTGGTAGAGTGACAATGTATGAGACTTGTATGAGACGAGCGAAAAGCCTCGGATTCGATCCCCAGCCACTCTCCGCTATCCGCTCATACCTCTTTTTTTTATCTTTCTTACAACATAAAATATACGACTGATATCTGAAAAATTTAATTAGAATAAAAAATTTTTAATAACATTTTATTTGCAAGATAAAAACGTTATGGCGCTGTATTTGTGAATTTTTATCATGGTGCGGGTGTATCTTTAAAAATATGAACAATTTATATATCATTGGACATTACAAATATATAATGTAATATATTTGTACATTATTTATATATATATATATATATATATATATATATAAATATTATAAATATATTTTACATATTTGTAATGTCCAATGATATATAAATTGTTCATATAAAAATTCACAAATATACAGCGTTTATAACGTTTATAACGTTTTTATTTTGCAAATAAAATGTTATTAAAAATTTTTTATTCTAATTAAATTTGTCAGACATTAGTCATATACTTTATGTTGTAAGAAAGATAAAAAAAAGAAGAATATGAGCAAATAGCATATCTCCTAACGGAAAGTGGCTGGGGATCAAACTCCAGCTTTTCGCACAGAAAGTCTCATACATTGCACTACGAAGTTCTACCAACGTAGAACTTCGTTGGTCATCGTTTCGATTCTGATATTTTTATCGTATACATGATTGAAATAGTTAACAAAACGTGCAACAGATATTTACGAAAAGGACTATACTTTATTGTATTATTACACACACAATTTATTACATAATTTATTCTCTTTTTTACTGTCGCACATCAAATTTATTTCAGATAAATTTATTTCTCGAAATCGACCGCTGTAATATAGGACCGATGCGAGGCGTACACACCACACATCACACACACACACACGCGCGCGCGCGCACCCACACACGCATACACACACAAACGAGGCACGTACATATGCGCTCAGCGCTCGGCACGTTTGGCCGAAGAGAATAGAAATATCATCCTATTCTCTCGCATCTGAGTGCCGTGAATACAGAATAGGAATATCGTTAACTATCTACTTATTCTTTTTAATTCATATTATATATATCAACAATAACGAGCGGTGACCAGGTAACGTCGAAGACGCTCGACGATTGCACGGTGCATGAAGCGCGAAAGAGTACGATAATATTTCTATTTCCTTCTCATACGCGTCGAGAGCGCGAGAGAGTACAACGATATTCCTATTCTTTACTCACAGCGTATCGGTGCGAGAGAGTAGGATGATTTCTGTTCTCTTCTGCCAACCCAATGTTGCTGAGCGCCGAGCGCACATGTACGTGTCTCGTCTTGCGTGTGTCTGCCTCGCAGCCGATTTCGAGAAATAAATTTATTCGAAATAAATTTGATGTGCGATAGTAAAGAGAATGAATTATGTAATAAATTGTAAGTAACAATGAAGTGTAGTCCTTTTCGCAAATGTCTGTATATGCACGTTTTGTTAACTATATAATATTTCGTGCATACATCAAAAATGTCAGAATCAAAACGATAGTCAACGGAATTCTGCATTGGTATTATATTTACATTTTAATAATATTTTATTATAAATATTATATGTATATATATATATATATATATATATATATATATATATATAAAATTACATATTATTGGACATTACAAATATATAATATATATATTAATAATATACATATATATATATATATATATATATATATATATATATTTGTACTATATATATATATATATATATATATATATATATATATATATATATATATAGTATGAATTAAAAAGAATAAGCAGATATGAAAATAATGTGTGAATTCAAAAATTGTTATATGCTTTACTTGTCATATTCATAATGACCTGTTATATAATTATAATTTTATAAAATTATAATAATTGAACAGTCTAATAAATGAGTGAGAATAAGTACGAAATTATTTTCTTATTACAATCTTATATATATTTCGACTCTTAGAAATGAAAAATTTATATTTCAGATTTAATTAATTATAAATTTAACTAGTTGCGCATATTTTTGCTTATATCGAACAAAAAGGAGAGAGAAAGAAGAAATAATATAATTTGATTATTTCATTTATCGTTCAATAAATGTCTTGTCGAATTTGTAAGTAATTACTCAAAACTGTGAATTTCTTAAAGATTTTCAAAACATATATTATACATTTATACTGAGAAAATAATTTTATAGACATTCTTATTTATTACACAATTATAATTTTTATATATAAAATTATATACAATTATATATAACGATTTTTGTTTCTCTTCATGCATTGTTAATGTCTGTTTATTTTTTTTAATTCTTTCGCTATACTACGTTAGCAATAATGAATGATAATCAAAAGACGCTGGATCACGCACATAATAACCGCATACTGCGCGAAAGAATATGATAATATTTCTATTTCCTTCTCACACGCGTCGCGAGCGCGAGAGAGTACGATATTCCTATTCTCTACTCACGGCACTTCGGTGCAAGAGAGTAGGATGATATTTCTATTCTCTTCGGCCAACATTGCCGAGCGCCATGTCTCATCTTTTGTGTGCGTGCCTTGACACGTGAACCCGCCGCGATATGATCAAAACAATTAGAATTGAGACAGAGCGTGACACGAAGTTACGTGCTCGGAAGAAAGCGCTTTTTTCATAACTATTTTATCCACAATTATATTCTTATAATTAGTGCAATGGTGAAAAGTGTTTCGTCAATGTCAGAAGCGTCTATTTGGACGATACTGATAAAAATTATATTCAGAAACATCTGTTCTAGACGGTATTTGCAAAACGAATGCCAGAAGCGTCAGTTCTGGCAGTACTGGTTATAACAAATAAATAATTTGTAAACAATCAGAAAGACAAAAAAAATTATCAATTGTATTCTCATGAGAATAAAGAAATCCATTCTATATTTCATATTACAGTATAATCCGAATAATAAAAATCAGAAGCGTTTATTTGGATGGTACTAAAAATTATAATAAGAAGTGTCTGTTTGACATTACTGACAAAAATGTATGCCCGGACGATACCGATTATTACTAATGCATTATTTGTAAACAATTGGAGAGATACCTACACACACACACACACACACACACACACACACACACACACACACACACACACACACACACACACACACACACACACACACACACACACACACACACACACACACACACACACACACACACACACACACACACACACACACACACACACACACACACACACACACACACACACACACACACACACACACACACACACACACACACACACACACACACACACATCTTTTAAAATTACATATATAAATCTAATATGTAATGTATATATATATGCGCGCGCGCGCGCGTATGTTGTGTGTGTGTGTGTGTGTGTGTGTGCGCGCGCGTGTGTGTGTGTGTGTGTGTGTGTGTGTGTGTGTGTGTGCGTGCGTGCGTGCATGTGTGTGTGCGCGCGCGCGCGCGTGCGTGCGTGCATGTGTGTGTGTTGTTCTTTTCTTTTTTTTTATTGACTCATCCTATGTTATAGGTGTGTTAATTTCGAATTCACTTCTCAATAATTCTTTCTATACTTAATTTTCCTTCTTTTACTAAAGTCTAAGCAAAGATACGCCATATATAATATTTAACATAAAATATAACGAATTTTCAGTTCGATATCCATTTTTTTATTTATGTTTATATAAATTTTGCACACTATAGAGTATTTAAATTGTTGTGTTGGCCTTTGACAAATTTATACCACAGTACTGTGATTATGGCATGTATAATTCTTTTGAATCGCCATATTATTGAGTGTGCATTTTTGTCATGCGCAAGTGACAACCATTTCACGGATATTGAGCAGAGTGAATCTACTGTATCTATCTATTTATACTGTGGCAGGACTTCCGAGATAGCTACACAGATGAGATACATTCCTGCGTAAACGAACGACGAACTGCGCTGCAGTCACTTTCGCAGACGGAGTAAACGGACGATATCTGCGATAGTGACTGCATAAACGAATACACCCTCTTTTTTTCTCGTAGGATTTAGCCAAAACATAGCGGATCAGAATCTCTGATTGGCGGATCAGAGTCGTAGACAATCTTTGATTATAGTGTCTCTAATACATCCGATGTTTCTGAACTTAGCCCAGTATAAGCACAGTATAAGAGTGCTATTACATGCATCGTACGACAAATTTTTCACGTATTGATTGACTGGCAGAATAGAGAAATTTTTAAGTCTCTAGAAACTTTTTATCTTGCAATCAATCAAAACGCTTGAAAAATTTGTCGTACGACAAATGTAATACCAGCCTAGGGGCGTTCCGTTTCATGCATGATGCGCATGAACGCATAGAAATCTGTTCCGTTTTTTCTTCATGCGCACTCCCTGCGTGCATAAGTCAGCTTAGCGCTAACCGCATGACTTCGCCTCTTCTGGTGTTTAAAAATTTATTTATAAATATATATTCTTAATTTTAGCTGTTGCATATGTCTTATTTAATTGTGTATAAATGATTATACCAAACATAAAAAACATATTTCGAACAAGACAAATATCTCATATATTTAATACGATCAACAAATATATAAACGAACAAATAAAATATATAAATTTATAAACACTTCTCACATAAAATATGACAATAAAAATTTATATAACATATAACCTTCACAACTTTATATATATAAAATTAAATTATCTACAAGAATTGCATACGTAATCAGGATATTGATGTTGAAACTATTTAAAGCATATGACAATGTGATAACATTTACTAATCGGAGATCTGTATACTTTTATATTGTTACGTCCAGATTCCGGAATTATTAGTTAAAGGTCGAAGGGATGAGGCAAGAAAGGATGCACCGAATATCCTCTCGCAAGTGGCCGCTCTGGAGCATGCCTGCGAGTCGAACAGGTACAGCCGATATGGATCAACGTCTTGAGAAAGACGCTATGACTCCGACTGCGTGACGTACGTCCGTCGGTCCGTTAATTTAGGCAAGAGAATTTAATCTCTTTTGCCTGCGTTAAGACCATATGCGATCCCCGAGAGCGGGCGAGAACGAGCGTGACGAGAGGGTTAAATTATTAATGAATAAATTAATTTATCGTTAAAGTAATCATTTAAATAATTAAAATGAAACGAACAAAGTACAAAATTAAAACACAAAATACTTAACATAAAGAAGAAATGATATGCATAGTGATTACTCGGTAGATAACGGTTAATATCATTTCGAATAGGCGCATGAGAGTGGAATAAATTGCATGTAAGTGTAACACGCGGGTGTTATAAAAGCGCGGAGGTCGTCGAGTATGGCAGTGGAATAAGGCTCTACGTTAAAATATTTAAGGCCATGCCCGGTTTTTATAATATAAATAAATGAACAAAAAAATAATAGAATATTTTAAACAAACAATTTTACAAATAATGTAAGTATAAAAGTGTTAAACCTTAAGCACGGTAAGCTCAGAGAGGTAAGTAAGAGGGAGGGAAGCAAGGGGAAACAATCGATATTTAAGTGGTGATGAGTAAATCATATTAATCCATGTGATATACTTACTACTGCGATGATTATAAAGAAATGTCGTTGCAGGTTGATCGGCTAGAAGCAAGCGGGAGTCGGGACCAGCGGCTAGCGGTTCTCCACAGGGTGCTCACGGGGCCTCACAGCAGAGTGGAAAAGAGCACAGGCGCAAAAGAAACACTCCCGCTCGAATTTAATAAAATGAAGATTAAAAGAAATTACTGGTTTATTTACCTGTCCCGATACTAAAGTTTAATAACTAAATCTACGGTTATTTTGGCGAGAATCGACGAAGCTAAACCGAGAGTAAAAGCGAATGCGAACGAACGCGCAGGTACACGAATGTCTGAAAAAGGTTTAAGATTGCTCGTGAAAAAAAAACTAACCAATCAGAGCGCGTGAAAAGCGCGGTCGGTCAAAGAGCAAGTGCGAAGTGCGAAGTGCGTTTCTTCCGGGGAGGGTCTTGGTAAAAAGCTATTGCGGAGTGGGGCTTCGGTTCGGAAATTAAGAATATCTCGCGGATCTTTAACGAATAGGAATTAGCAAGTCATTAGGGATATGGGGGGGAGTTAGCCTATCATAGTTCAGAATTTTGGAAAAAGAGTCCGATTGGTACGGGGAGAATTTTTAGGGATGATAGTTAGGTAGTGGACCTGAGCCTTTATCAACATATGACATTATCTAAATATTTGTGGCCGAATGAGTGATCGGCGGATTAAATAACTGACGCCACGAAGGCGGCTATTCGAGTACGCAGCCTCTCATGAGGAAAAACAGATACCTACTCTGACGATTTATGATTTTCCGTCGTCGCCAGTGCACTAAGGATTTCTTTGTGTTCGGCATATGACTCAAGTGTTATTTTAGCTTAGTTGCAATTCAATCGGATTTTATAGTTTATTTATTAGTTCGAAAAGCGAACCCTCAACAGTCTGAGGTTCAGTCTGAGGTGTTCGGCAGACTGGCGTCCACAGAGCTAGAGCTCGTAAAAATTATTTTAGTTTACAGAATGATTTTTTTTTATGCTTTTAATGCTTATCGGAGCTCGCCCGTTCGCTCCGAAAAGAGAGAAGAATCGTGAAGTCTGCCGGACGTGACACCCCCCCGCCTTAGACAAATGTTGGGGGTAGACAACATTTGCAAAAAAGAAAAAGGAAAATATAATGATTCTTTTCTTTTTCTTTTCTTTTTATATTAATGAATTTAGGTTTTATCGCTTACATGAGCATCCTGAAAGAAAAATTTTTCTTTTTCCTGCAGAAAAGAGGAGAGAAAAAGATTTTATCATTATTATCATTATTTTATCATTATTATTATTATTCTCTCGTCTTTCCTATGCCTTTATATATATACTTTTCCGCTGAGGTCTGTTCTTAAAACTGAACCAATACATACATACATTAATAATTATATGAAAGGAAAAAGAAAAATGCGATAAATACGCTACAATTAAAATTCACAGATATATAAAAAGAATGATTTTCGGTACAGTAACAACAGACCCTATTTGACAGAGTTAATTAATATATCTTAGCATTAATACGCATATGAACACACATACACACACACACACACACACACACACACACACACACATAATAACAATAATATACGTGAATAAGAGAAATATAATTAGATATCCTACCAGTCTCTAAAAAGAAAAAAAATAAAAATTTTTCTTTTTGTACTAAATTTTTTTTTTCTTAAATCTTGTTTTATTGTATTGTTTAAAAAAAAGCAGATATGCTGTGCGAATTCTGGGCAACTTAGTATTATTAAAACTTAATCCCTATGTTAATCTCACACAAACAATGGCATACAAGTAATGGCAAATGTATATATATATATATATATATATATAGTAGTAAAGTATATAAGTATATAGTAGAGTATATAATAATAAGTATAAGAGTATATAATAGTGTAAATGTTTAATATGTAACTTATATATTTTAATTATTCAGATTGACGGAAGTGTATTTCCGATCAAATATTGCTCGAAGCGAGCATGTCCGGCTTGGACCAGCGTTTGGCACAGGTTTACAAATCCATTTCCTGCCTTATGTTTAACGGTCATTGATACGAGGGCTGCGCCGTCGGCAAAGGGGTGGACAATTTGAATCCATCTCTCCTTCCGCCAAGATTCGACAGGGTCCTCGTATTCTGCGGCATTCTGCCACAGGTCGCAAAGGATGCGGGAAGCCAGGTGAGCTAGCCCGCAGATAAGAGCTTGCCACGATAGCTCGCGAAATACATTCTCCAGGAAATACATATCTGAGTACCTCCTGTAAACGACTCGCCCCCAGTCACGAAGGATGATATTGGCTGTTTGAGTGTTGGGGAAATCTGCGGTAACGAGGCTTCTCCGCCATGCGTTTCCCTCTTTAATAGCTACTATCGTCCTGTTTCACGTCACTCAGGTAGCGCAGTTGGTCCAGTTTTATAATCATCCTCTGATGTAACTCCTGGTGGAGCTTTTCCAATGCCGTTTCGCCGTTTTTTAGCTGGACCCAAAAAAGTAGCGGCGATTCCACTCGCAGAATTTTCACGTCCAAACGTCCGTGTGTTAAGAAATAGTGTCATGTGATTTGATTTCCATTTTTGTTGTTCTAAAAGAAAGATTTGATTATAGCAAACAATAATATATAAGTAGTATGTGGGTAGTCCATGTCCGTCCATGCCCGTCAAAACAAACCCTCACCACTTCCCCACTGGTGCCAGGGGCGTGGCCTCCCGCTGTCAAAAAACTGTCAGTCACGTGGGAATGGAGCGTTCTGATTGGTCGATGGGCATGGTAGGTGATAATTACGTAATTAGTGGGATCGTTCTGATTGGCTGAAATCTGCCCGGCGCGTGATTGGCTCTGCCCATAGTGCCCCATGTGTGTGATTGGTTGTCGAAATGCCAGACGAAAAAGAAGGGGAAGGAGGAGAAAGTGTCTGGGACCGTTCGAAGTCCGAAAACAAAATGGCGTCTGCGAAAAAGAAAGATGGAGGGTGTGTGAAGGGAATATACTTGACGAGAATGGAATGCGGTTTTTATGACACGAGGGATGGAGCGAGAAGAAGAAAATTGATTTTTTGCGAGTTTTTATTACGTGTATATGGGCTATGATGAATCACGTTTTCTAGGACGGAAGGTTTCTCGGCGCCTCATAGCTAACGAATTTAAATAAATTTCTCGAATTGTTTGGCATTTTTTGTATGGAGGAAATGAATAAACGTTTTGAAGACGAGAGGTTTTCGAAGTGTAATAACCGTTAGAGTTATAATATTTACCGAGTCGTATGATATTTGGGGGAGGAAAACAGGAACGGCCAGGTTCGCACTAGAAATTTCTGACGACGACGAATTTGGAGTTATGCGAGGCTTTTATCCTATGACAAACACGTGGGTTGAAAAAATTTTCTTTCGACGCAATGATAACTTTGCAGGAATACTGAAGGGTGAGTGAGAGAGAGAGAGAGAGAGAGAGAGAGAGAGAGAGAGAGAGAGAGAGACATGTCAAGAAAGCATAGAGATACTAGGAGACAATAGGAAAACACGTTCGTGCAGGTCCGCGTAAATGGCTTTCAAAAAAAGGAAAGGAGTTGAAAAATTTAGGATAAAGGAAAAGATAAAGAAACGACGTAAATTTGAATTTATGTTATCAAGTATAAGCTAAATTTATTGTACATTTTTCACATATATATGAATATGTTTTGTTACAAAATTAAATACATGATTCAGTTATTATATAAAAATTATAACTCTCGATTCATTAAAATTATATTAGTAATTTCCTTAAATTTTAGTGTAATTAATTCTAAAAATACAATATTAAAATATGTATCCAAAAATGGTAAATTATTTATTTGCGTTCTCACAGCATCTTCGATATCCTTTTGGTTGTCTTGGAGAGTGAGTTTGATGATATCGACGTCAATGTAATTGTTAGGTAGACATAATTCTATCTTCTTGATCAAATAACGCACTCGTTAACAGTATTGATGACAGATGCTAGCTGGTTTATACGAGCATCGACACATTTGATGGTATTCTCCATTTCTTGAAAAGTAGCTTGCTGCATTACAACTGCGACGGAGTAAGTTTTCCTTTTTTTCGATGGTGGTTGTTCCTCCGCTTTCAAGTCTGCTTGCGTATTTCTAGTACTGCTTTCTTTAGGAAAATTTTCATTTTCCTTATACGTCATCAATATAGCTTTCGCTCCGTAGGCAGAGGTGAAGTTGATGAATGATGAATATGTTTGCAAATGTGATAGGATTTGCTGTTGTTGCTTCCATTAAAATACGCGTTCATATCCCAAATACTCTCTTGAAATTGCTGCCACGTGTCCGGATCAAAGCTGATTCCTTCTGCAGAATTACCATTCAATTTGACGATAGGCTCAAAGATACTCTCCTTAGATAATTGTAATCCCACGTGTAATTTCTTCGTATGAGAGGTATTGAGAGGGTACGTTGTAGAAAGCAACAAATTTTGTTGCACATTTTGCACAGAGTTCTTGAATATCTTGCGAATATTTTCTATTTTAGCGGGATTCGCAGCTTCTTGTGGTCCGGCCATATTACTTGATGAGAGAATTTTGAATAAATGTTCACTTTTAACAAACGAAAACTTGGAGGGATATTTTCGAAGTGGACGCTTCGAATGTCGATACTCAAGTGAAGCAATGTACCGATATGTACACCAATACCTACTTATATAGCATCTCCCCTCCCTTCGAAATAAGTAAAAAAGTACATTCTATAAATAATAATCAAACCGAAGATTCTAGAAGAAACGCATCTCTTCGCTTTGTCTCTGCTCTTTTTCAAGGAAAAACTTTTCTCGAATAACAGAATTATTACAGATTCGATCATGTTCAAACACGCGTGTGTCTTGGATGTTAGATGAGAAAACTTTTTAAATAAATAAATTATTAAACATTCGAGTTAACTATAATTTGACGCTACTCTTTTTTCAACAAGGAAAGAATTTTCTCGAATAAACCAAATATTGCAAGTTCGATCACGTTCGAACATGCTTGGATATTAGATGAGAAAATTAAAAAAAATCGTCGAAAAAATCATACAAAAATTATTTCAAGAAAAAGAAATTATTGAAATATACAATAGAATTATGAGTAAGAAATATTTTATAAATGTTAAATTTGAAAAAGCGAGAACTTTCCTCAAACTTAAATAACTATTCATTTGGACGCGACATATGTCTGGCGCCATTTATGCGTTAGTAAACAAAAAAAGATGAAATCGAAAAAGGATCAAGTCTAGATACAAGGAATACAAATTTTCAAGAAAAAATGGTTTATTACTCGGGCTGAGATAACATTCTTACTTCCCTTTCTCCCTGAAACTACAGAATAGTTCTAGAATTTTTATCTCTTTTCCGTACAGAAAAGGTAGAATTTTCCCTATATATAGTGCGTTTTGCGCTATCTAAAACTATTTCTAAGTTTAACTCTAAAACTATTTCTAAGTTTAACTCTTTCGTGCTTCACTTCAATTTTGTCATGCGAGTTTTAAAAATTTCAGATTATTTTGTGCGAATAAAGGTGCAAAAAAGTGGGCAGTAAAGTAATTAGAAGAAGCGTAAAGTTAGCTGGATCAATGCTGGATACTCGCATAAACGCGGCGAAATTTTTAACTAAAATATCCAACGTTTCGCTCGATGCTAACTATTTGCTTTTCACACGTTTTTCGTGCGAATGTTCTGATACAATATTGGGAGTATTGTATCAGTCAGGATACTTTGGTATTGACGCGCGGTTACTCCGGATTGCCGGAGAAATAATTGAGTCGCGACGTGCAGCTGGACACAAGGAGGAGAATGTGGGTGGACACATCCAAAATCTCCTTTCGCATCTCCATAATGGTAAGCATCGCACTATTATTTCTATATATAAGTAATTCGAATAACAAACTCGGTTTAGCTAATTTTTAATAATAAATTGTAGAAGAAAATGCTCGTCAAAGAGTTACTACGTTGGTGTATCCTCTCACGCAGATTCGGAGGCGACGCGCGGAGGAAGAGCCAGAAGCAGGACCAGCGCGTAAGTAATATCACTAAAAAACTAGACAGGAGTAATATTAAAAATATAATTTTTTACAATTTTCTAAGATTAAAATATTAAATGCTTTTAGGAAGGGCACGTGTTGAATTAACGCAGGAGGAGGAAGCGCCTCCAGAAATTATCCAGCTTTCGTCTGATAGGTTTACATTTTGAAATAAATAGGAGGAGAAGGAAGAGGAGGAGGAGGAGGAGGAGGAAAGAGAACAAGCACGAGGTAGAAATTTTAACCATTTACTATTAATCGGGAAAAATTCGCGCCGGTTTAGAAATTTCGAGATATTAGGAAGGGAGGCGATATTCCGTTTGCGTCCGCTACTCGAAGGAGTCGAGCTGTATAATTGGCTTGAAAACGCATTCGCTGAAATTCATGCTTATGCGTTGCATACCTCCGAACCGCATGATTACGTGGGATTTTCATTCAATTCGGAAGATTTAACGCACGGTCCGGTGGGATTATCATTTCGATCGGCACGCGACTTAACTCATGAGGACATTTGACGTCTTGTGAGTTCAGTAGCGCAAAGCCCCGGTGGTCTCGATATCGCGCAGAATTTTAACGTACGCGTTTTCAATGTCACGGCATCCAGAGGTCGCGGGCGCGTTTCGAATAAACTTACACGGGAAGACGTTGCGAAACGTTCGAACAATCTCCAATTCGGATAATTTGTGTTTTCCCCGCTCTCTCGTAGCCGCGCAAATTTATCATGAACGCGGAACGTTGCGAGCGGGGGAACTTCGCGAGCGATGGAATGCGGTAAGACGTCAGAATTCCTCGTTACGCGATCTCGTGCAGGATTTGACGAGGAGGGCTGGCGTTACCATTCCATCGGAGGGTTGCGGGATTCGGGAAATAGAATGTTTCCAACGCTTTTTCGCCGCATCCGATATAGCGACTGTTGTTTATAATTTTGCCACTTTCGGACGCGGCGAGAGACCTTTATTCGACGGAACCGCGGTACTCGCCTCTCTAGAACGCGAGCCCTTATACCGATTAAATATTATATATTACGAACGTCAACATCATTATAACCTATTTTAAATTTAAAAGCGACCGCGGGAAGTAGAAGAGGTTATTGCATATCATGCAATATCGGATATCGCGAGAAAAGAAGTCATCGCTGCTCAAATAAATGTTCTCGGTGTAACAACGTGCCGCCATATAATCAGCGCGAAATCGTAGAACTTGTTAGGTGTGAGACTTGCAAACGTTCGTTCTTTGGAAACGCATGCTTCGCGACAAAGTATGACGAAAAAACTCCGGCGAGTGTCTGTAATATCATTCGACTTTGCGAAGGTTGCGGACGGGTTATAAAAGTGACAAAAAAACACGAATGTGGCGTTTCTTTTCATAAAATTTGCAGTTCGCAAAAATCGCTAAATCATCTTTGCTACATGCAACCTCTCTCTCATGAAGACAGATCTTCTGCTATTGAGTCCGACGAGGATTCTTCTGTAATTACGAAAGAGAGCGAGCAGAATAACGAAGATGAACGGGAACGCGAAAAGGGACGAACGGCATCCGTGTTTTATGATTTTGAGACGCGTCAAGATCAATCGCTTGAGGGAACCGATATAAAAATTCACGTCCCGACTCTCTGCGTCGCGCAACAGATTTGCGATTCGTGCGCGGGGATAGATAATTTGTCGGTGCGCTGCGACTGGTGTGGAGTACGCGAATTTGTTTTTCGGGAGGATCCTGTAAAACAATTTGTCGAATTTGTAACACGCCCTACAAAACATTTTACTCGGATCATTTATATAGCGCATAACGCGAAATCGTTTGACACACAGTTTATCCTGCGGTACATTGTTGAAAATTACTCTGGATTAGAATCTCGTATAATTTTGACCGGAACAAAAATTATAGTCTTATCAGCAAATCATACAAAATTTATCGATAATATTAATTATATGCCGATGCGTTTGTCAGAATTACCGAAAGCCTTCGGGTTACCGAATACTTGTGACAAAGATGTTTTTCCTCATTTATTTAATACTATTGATAATCAAATATATGTCGGGTCGTTACCGGATGTTCATTATTACTCGCCCGAAACAATGCAAACAGAGGATCGCGAACATTTTCTTGCATGGCACGCGAAAATGACAGAAAAAAATACCGTATTTGATTTTCAACGCGAAATACTCGAATATTGTCGCACTGATATCCTTCGACGAGCATGCATGGCCTTCAGAAAAATATTCTTAGAGCGGGGAAACGTGTGTCCATTCGAGAAATGTGCAACTATCGCTTTAACGTGCATGAGAGTTTTTCGAAAAAACTTTTTGCGCGAAGGAGAAATAGGAATCATTCTATCGGATAGATACCGATTTGAAGATAATCAGTCGCGCAAAGCTGTGCAATGGCTAATTTTGAAGGAACGCGAGATCGGTTATCAAATAATTCACGCGGGACACGGACGCGAGTATCGATTAGCGGAAGGCATGCTTGTCGATGGGTATTACGAATGCGAAAATGGAGGTGAGACGCAACGTCATGTTTTACAATTTCATGGATGCTTTTTTCACGGATGCCCATCTTGTTATCCAATAAATCGCGATAAAACGCTCGGGAATTTTAAAGATACGATTGACACGCGTTATGAACGAACGGTTGCAACATCTTGGCGGTTACGTCAGCAGGAATATATCCTAACGGAAAAATGGGAGTGCGTTTTTGACGAAGAAATGCGCTAGAATCGAGAGATACGCGAATTTCTTGAAAATCACCCTATGGTACAAATCTCACCTCTCGATCTTCATGACGCATTTTTTGGCGGACGCACCGGTAATATTGTGACTCGATACGAGGTTTCGGGTACCGAGAAGATACGCTACGTAGACATATGTTCTCTGTACCCGTACGTACTCAAGACTGGAGTTTTTCCAATCGGTCATCCAGATATTTATGTAGGCGAGAAATGCAATAGTTTAATTGGAATTGCGCCAAATTTTAATTTCAGTCCAGTCGAGGGTCTTGTACGTTCTCGAGTACTCCCTCCGCGTGATCTTTTCCATCCGGTACTGCCGTATCGCGTACGCGGTAAATTATTATTCGTTCTTTGTCGTACATGCTGTGAAACATTTTCTCGCGATACATGCTCTCACGACGATCCTGCAGAGCGTGAATTCGAGGGCACATGGGTGTCCTGTGAATTATACAAAGCAATCGAAAAAGGATATCTCGTGACACGGGTAGATGAGATTTGGCAATACAAATCCATGCGATATAATCCCGAAACAGGGTGGATTGTTTGCCGGGTATATCAACACCTTTTTACAGCTAAAGCAAGAGGCGAGTGGATGGCCGAACGAGTGCGAGAACGACGATGTTGCTAAAGAACTTTACCTGAGGGAGTATGAAGCAACCAAAGGTATCATTCTTAATAAAAACAACATCGTACATAATTCCGGTTTACGCTCCGACGCCAAACTCTGTTTCAATTCGTTTTGGGGAAAATTCGGCCAGCGAAGTAACTTGCCGAATACGGAAATAATAAGAATCCCTCAACATTTCGCCGAATTGTTGTCAAGCCCTGAACACGAGATAATCGGCATATTGCTCGTCAACGAGGATGTAATACATGTTTCATGGCGGTTAAAGAGCGAAGCGGTGGTACCTTCACCAATAACGAATGTAGTGATAGCGGCGTACACGACGGCACAAGCGCGTTTAAAATTATACGAATATTTGGAAAAATTAGACCGGCGTATTATATTATGATACAGATTCTTGTATATATACGAGCAGCGGTGATCCCAACGAGTACAAACTGCGTACAGGTAATTTTGGGGTGATAATGGGTGGGTAATTTTTTGGATGATTGACGAACTCGAGAGTTATAGATGTGGTAGCTTCATCGAGGCGTTTGTATCTGGCGGACCAAAATTTTACGCGTACGTGGTACGGACGGATGCAAATATGAAATATGTAGACGGACGCAAATATGAAATATGAAGATAAAGGGAATTAAATTAAATTTTGAAAACTCGCGGCTGCTTAATTTTAACAGTATTTATAATTTATTATTAAATGGAAATGGATATTAAAGGAAAGAGAGGAGAGAGAAGAGATAAATCTGCGATTTAAAGCAATTCGTCGCACCGCGTTTCACGAGGTAATAACGCGAAACGAAGTAAAAACACGTGCTCCAGTTTTATTAAAATGTAGATTTATCGACAATCGCCTTTCTTATCTGTATGGTTTTACGTGATATAATATTTACTTAAAATTAAGTTAGGTTAAGGCTCGAATTTTTCCCATCTTCATGCGAATGTAAATATGTATATGTTTATAAAAATTATGTAAAAATTAAGTTTATGTTTGTAAAAATTAAGTTTATTTTATTTTAGTTATTAAATTTAAGAGAAAAATGTAACTCGAAAAATGTTTATTATTCAAAGTTTCGATTAGAAAACGTTTTGTAAAATTAAAAATGTGAATTTGTGTTTACTTTTAGTTATTAAGAGATCACAGCGCATCACCGCGGTTCTAGGGATTCCTGACCCTTTACATAAAAATGGAATAGAGATATACAAAAACAACATTTTAGCTCCAGGTAATGCAACACTTTTTTTGATGTGTGTATAATAAAAATGTTTATTTTTTTAATTGTAAAAAAAGTATAATAAACCTTTTGTAAAATTAAATTTTTTAAACTCCCAATTTTTCCCCATTATTATAACTTTTTATTAAAATTAATTTTTTATACAGAAAAAATTTTGAATTTTTGATGGAGAATAAAATACTTTGTAAAAGAAAAAAGTATAAATTTTTACGTACACAAGTAAGTATTCACTTTTTCTGCGAGCAAGTTTCTTCGACTTAGCATTCGAGGAGCACCGCGTACAAGCTCGTTAGCGCCGCTCTCGCGGTGAACGCTCGCACTAGCGTACGAGCGAGGCTTGTCGCGGTCGAGTGTGAGCTCGTTACGCGAAGAGGCGCGAGCACACCCCCGCCGCGGAGGGGCCCTTCCGCGAGTAAACTAGTCTCAAAAATCTCAAAAATCTCTCTGAGAAAAAATCAAGAATCTCAAATGTCCCATCCCATTGTTTATTAAGCTAAGTATGACGCGCAAGAGATTCATTTCGCGAAATGGATGTGCGCTGGAAACATCCATGGACGTCGATCGTGTGCGGACCGACAGGATGCGGGAAAACAATCTTTGTAAAGAGATTTCTTCGTCATTTACTCGTTACGTCAGATGTCTGTTTTGAGAGAATTTTGTTTTATTACGCCGAGTGGCAGGATGCTTATCAGCAGCTTCAATACAAAACTCGAGATTCCGCAATCGAATTTCACGAGGGATTACCACGTCCGGAAGATTATTCTAACGATCCATCTCGTGCGAAATTGATAATAATTGACGATCTTATGAAGGAATCGTCCTCGAGCGAAGCGTAGATCTGTTTACTAAGGGAAGTCATCATAAGAATCTCAGCGTAATTCTTATCACGCAAAATCTCTTTCATCAGGGACGTGGATAATGCGATATATCTCTCAACGCGAATTACTTTGTGGTTTTCAAAAATCCACGAGATCGCACGCAAATTCGTCATCTCGCTTGTCAAGTCCGAACGATCCAAAGTTCCTCGAGGAAGCGTATCACGAAGCCATGTCTCAACCTCACGGATATTTATTACTCGATCTGAAACAATCGACTCCCGAAGAGTATTATTTACGCACATGCATATTTCCCGATGATATGACGAACTACGTTTACGTATCGCGCAGATCCTTTTCCGGAAGTTTCGTATAAAAGTATCGTACTCGCATTTTTTCGCGACAGTCGCGCAACTTCTTCGCGATGAACAAGAGAACGTCTTTGGTTAATGCGAGAAAAACCGCAGAACGTTCGATCGGTAAGAAAAATATCTGTTTTCTCAAAGCGCTGTATTATTTGAACAAAAATCAGCGCGTTTTTTTCTTACGCCAGGCGGACGAAAAATTTATTCGTTATATCTGCAAGTGCGTTTTCAATACTCTTAAGGGTAACGTTCCGCTCGTATGCGCTGAAAAAAATCGTCTAAGCAAATATAAAACAACTTTGCGTCGCATAGCGAGAAAAGTCAGTAATTGGAAAAGTAAGAAAAGGCTATTACTACAGCGAGGCGGATTTTTACCGTATCTCATCGGACCTATACTATCGTTTCTATTTTCGAAAATTATCGGTGGATAATCAGAGAGAGAGAGAGAGAGAGAGAGAGAGAGAGAGAGAGAGAGAGAGAGAGAGAGAAAGAGAGAAACAGGTAAACTGAGTTATGGAAAGGGCAAAGAAGATGGTCTTGATTTCCACGGAAAATCTCGAAAGAATGCAGCACTGCTTCCGACAACATCAGCAATCGGTAATAGACACGAGGGAAAATTCCACGCGGCAGAATTCGGAGACGATACACGATACAAAATTTAAATTCCGTACAAACACCCGGAACGACTTTGTCACAACTCGATTCCGATATGAGCAGGATTCTTAATTCACCCACCCCGCGCGATGTAAGTGAGAAATGGAAATTGTATAAAGAAGTACTTTGACGATATCTCCATTTTGATAAATCGCAAAAGGAAGATTCGATGCGTAACGCTGTCGATGAGAACAATTCAGATGCGCGGGAGGTAGACGTAGCGGAACCGGCGCGCGAATCACAAACGCCAAGCAAACTTTCTCATCTCGACGAGTATGTAAGTAATATACTACGGGCCGACTCTTTGCGTAAGCGCGAGCGGCAAAGCGTCGAAAAAATATTAGAAAATGTGCCGAAAATTTTTCGTGTCAAGGCGCGTTTACTTTTGAAACATTTAATTGATAAAGCAGTATCCGCGAGAATTATTTGAGACGAGGAAGGAATCGTGACTATCGACGATAACGTTACAGAAGATTCGAATATCACGGAACTGATAAACGATGCGATGCGTGAGAGAAAAACTGAAAGCAATAGGAAAAGGTCAGTTTGCGCGATTACTGCGTACGACAAATACCCTGGTTGTACTCGTAGGAAATAAGGAATTGTTAGCCACATTTGTCAAGATATTATCATCACCACGAGCGAGTTCCACTCCGAGAAAACTTTCGACGCCATCGACGACGAGGAGGAGAGTACGACACGCGAGAAAGGGACAAAAACGCAAGACCGGTGAAGAAGAGCGAGCGAACTACGCATTGTTTCTTTCGCCTCGTTTTCGTAAAGCCGATACCCCTATAATGTTCATGAAAGATTCTCCACAGACGAGAAAGAGACGCTTATTCGATTGGTGTAAATTGAAATGACCGGGTTTGAAAATTTGTACTACGATCCAGCGCATTATGCGGGATATTCGGCAACGGATAACCTGTCGCGTGCAGCTAAACCGAATTTCTCTCGTAAAGAAGTAGCTCGGTGACTTAAATCGCAAGACGCGTACACGCTGCACCGTCCGTCGAAACGAAAATTTCCACGATTACGTTACAACGTGACGAATATCGATGATCTGTGGGAGGCAGATTTGATCGAACTCCGTAATTTCAAAAGTTACAACGACGGATTTTCTTATCTTCTCGTGATTATCGACGTACTTAAATTTGTCTGGATAGAATCATTGCGAGATAAAACGAATAATTGCGTGACAAGGACCTTCCAAAATATTCTCTCGAGAAGCGATGGTCGAGTACCCGTGTACTTACAAACCGACAAGGGCAAAGAATTTATCGCGCGGCCGTTGCAAGATTTTCTGAAAGAAAAAGGCATACGTTATCGAGTACCTCGCAATCCGGACATCAAAACTACCGTCGTTGAACGCTTCAATAGAACGTTGAAGGAGTGAATGTGGCGCTATTTTACGCATAAAAATACGCGGCGTTACATCGAAGTGTTGCAAGATATCGTGCGCGCTTACAATCACACTCGTCATTCGTCCATCAGGATACAACCGGCGGCCGTTACGAGAAAAAATACTCGCATCGCACGCGAAAATATGGAGCGGCGTAGGAGGGGAGAGAAAGGGGATACCGAAAGTAATAGAAAGGCTAAATTCGATGTTAACGATCTCGTTCGTATCAGTAGAGCAAAAGCTACTTTCGAGAAAGGATACGAAGCGGTGGAGCGAGGAGATATTTCGAGTTTGTCGCGTTCTCCATTGGCGAAGACCCCGTGTGTACGAATTGTGTGATTTATCGGGAGAACACATCGATGAGATTTTTTATAAACAAGCATTAGCACGAGTCGATAAAAATTTGGCGGAAGAAGAATTTATCGTCGAACGCGTGATAAAGAGCAGAGGACGCGATGCTAATAAACAGCTGCTAGTTGGCTGGTGAGGATATCCCAGTAAATTTGACAGTTGGATTCCCGCTTCGAGTTTAACTTTTCTCCAAGATGGAGGAGGAACAATTTTTCATGATTCTTCCGAGCAATAGCAGTATTTTCTAGGAAATACATGCTCTTCTTTCACCACACAATTATTTCACAATATACATTTATTCGGAGAATGGGAAATCGTGCTTAGCGAGATTCAATTTCCCTTCAGTCTTTTTCACGTACGTCAAAACGATAATAAGATTAGATTTGTCGATTTGAAGAGTGTAAAGGATGAGAAGAATGCTGATAAGTTTACGGTGAAAGAATCACACTTACGGCCAGGTATTTATGAAAATAAAGAGGATCTTATCTACGCGATTAATAGAGAGTGTAGATATGTCGATTCGCATTTTACTTTCGAACTACAAAAAGGCTTTGGTGGTAATGTCCTCATAAGCATCGAATGTGACGAAAACTGCATTCTCGTTCATTATATAAATCTGCCTGCTAATATTTTTCAAATATTGGGGAAAATCAACATCAATGATGCCAGCCTTTTTTACCATCCAAATTACCTAATTCCAACGATTTAATTCTGTTTTTCAAACTCGATTTTATCGCCGGCGGTGGAGGACGCGTTATATCTTCCTTGACTATAGAACCCTGTAGTCTATGGCACGGTATCCCCGATAAAATGTACGTTTATTGATATTTGCGAGCCTTACATAACCGGCGATACGCGAAGTCCGTTTCTTCGAATCATTCCAGTCGAAATACCCGGCTGTAATTACACGTACGGGACGAATCTGGTAAAATATTTCTCCATTCTGCAATATACTCCACTGCGTCAACGAAATTCCGTAAAATTGAAATAGATATAAAAGATCATCGTGGAGAAAAAATGCTATTCGTATCCGGAATCCGTTGAGTGACATTACACTTTAGACGTGTCCATTAATTACCATTTGCGGTTGAAAGTTTACGGAGCTTTGAGAAAAAAACTAATCCTGCATGGAATACGACGAGTGTTACGAAATGCAGAACGGTGGTGGAGGTAAAGGAGGAGGAATTCCTCGAATTTTCGGTTCAGCCTATCAACGTGGTCATGGGATCGGAAGTTTCCTCGGAGGATTATTTAGAAAAGTCTTCGTTATCTAAGCAGGGGAATTTTACGTGCTGGAGGTGGCGTGATAGAGGATGTTGAAAACAACACTCCGTTCAAGGAAGCAGTCAAAACGCGACTCAAGGAATCGGGGGGAAATCTCAAGAGAAAAGCCAAAGAAAATATAAGTAACTTGATGAGGGGGTCGGGATGTAAAACATCCGCGAAAATACGAGTCGCTCAGTTTCCCTTCGGAGGGCACGACGCACGCACCGGTAAATCCGGGAGAAGCGCGGTTCGTAAACGCAGACAAGTCGATAAAAAAAAAGAAATCATCGAAAATCGGCGTGAAAAAAACGATTTAAAAAAAATCATCGAGGAGGAAAGCGGGAAAAAATAAAAAGCAACGAAATATCGACGAAATAGCGGGAAAAAGCACACTGTATCCGATATATTCGCTTAATCGATGTGAGTGCGATTCGTAAATTTGAAAGATATGTCCTTTCTTCATACTCACTCGAGTGAATGTTTAAAGAGCGAGCTTGATCTTTTCAGTTTACCTCCTACTCAAATCAGTATCGAGAGTTCACAATGAGTTTATTACAAACCGGTAACCTCGCTCGCGGACGACGCACCTATAGAATTCGTACCCGGCGAAGATTATCTAGATCTCACGCATACCATGCTAAGCCTTCGCGTACGAGTAGAAAGTTTACCCGGCCCTGGAACATCGGCAGGAGGAGGAAACAAAGTAGGTTCTGTAAATCAGCTACTACATTCGATGTTCAACCAGATCGACGTGTATTTCAATCAAAAACTCATATCACCCCTAAACAATGTCTACGCGTACCGCGCGTACATCGAAGCATTGTTAAATTATTCTTCACCGGTGTTGTACCCCGGATGGGCTACAACGATAATATTAGGGATAGTCGGGTTCGTTGAGCCTAAGGAGTTGGGACTCCGAGCAGGATCAAAAGAATGGAAAGGAAATCTTCTCGAAATCACACTTTCTTTATTTTTTCTGGTTTATTTAATCAATGCACTATTTCGTGGATTTAGTATTGCTTATTTTATTTCCTTCACACACGGTTAAACGTCGGCGGGCGGCTCGGCGCGTATCGCGTTACTCTGGCGGCCGTCGACCGAGTATGTCACCTGAGACGCTGATAGTACGGCTCGCGTGAACTTCGCCATGCTCGTGTAATATCTTGCGCGATAATTATAATAATGATTCCGAACGGCACGTTATTCTTGACTCTCTGCCACTCCGCCTTGTGTAACCGATTATATAGTTTGATCGATGCCCGATCAGCATTCTGATCGATTGCGTCGATCGGTTGCGTGATATTGATTAATCAATATTACGCTCGATTTGATCACCAAGTTTAGGAATTTGCTGATAGACTTTTTCGCAATGTTCTCGCGTGATGCATTTCTGCGGTCTTTCGAAAGACTGGCCGCAATTTCGGTGGTTACACATTTGTGTCGTCTTTCGAAAGACTGTTCGAGATTCATGTGACCTAATTTTGTTGTCATGCGGACTACTTTTATTATTAGTTATTATTTTATTGTTGGTTGTAGATCTAGCTACAACATCCCCCCCTCCCTGTTAGTAAAAGAAAACGGAGGTACGAAGTTTTCGCTTTTTACATAATTTTTCGTTTTTTTTTTCCAATACATTTTTTGGTATAATCGTTTGCTTAGAATCGAATACTTTCGCTTATTCTAACGGCGCGATCTACATTGCGTGAGTTATTATTTCATTTTGTTTTTTCTTTCTTATGACAATTATTATTGTTGCGATAACAATGCTTATTAGTAATGAGCTGCTAATTGATATAGGATATACAAAGTGTTTTTGTTGGAAAAAAGGTATCTCGTTATTGTTTATTTCGTTTTTCATGTCATTCAATTTCTTTGTTAATTCTGTCAGGTCTGTTGCGTCTTGTATAACTTTTAATTTTATTTTTTCTGTCTTATTTACCTTGAAAGTTTCGCTTAATAATGTAATGTTATATTTTGATAAATACGTTTTTATTTCCTTTCCCTTATTGGTGCTTGTCGATTTTATTGTTGCGTGATGTGACTATTTTGCAATTGTCTGATAGCGTTATTTTTCCTGTATTTATAATGGTTGTACGCGTTTCTTTATTATTTTTGCATGAAATTGTAATAGTTTGTTTCGCTGGTGTGGAATATAACCAAGAATATGAATTGCTTAAGGCTATCCATATGCTATTTTTTATTGTTACGTATTTAATATTACAATTGTTATAACAGTTGTCATTTTCTATATATATATATATATATATATATATATATATATTTCGCATAGCGGGTCGGTTTTTACATTTCTAATTGGAAAGATTTGTTCGCACAAGTAATTTGTATTTATTTGCTTGCATTGTTTTAACTTTTCGTGAGTCAGTTTTGCGTACGTGTGTCTGTTAGTATCCAAAGCGATTAATGGATTGTTCGTTTCAATTAATGCGGATATGTTTTGCTTGTATGGTACCGGTAGTGGTATTACATTTAATATTTCGTATAGCGGAAGTGCAATTAATGGGAAATGTAGGATTGTGTAGACGTCTGTTTTGTCGCAGTGCGCGTTCATTGTCGTTACTTTTTCTATTGTATGCCAATCCTCTTCCCTTATTTTAAATGGGAAATATGATCCTTGTGGTATTTGTGTGATTGCTTCTTTAAGATTTTTTATTATTTCCTCTAACGGTATTAGTCGCGGGTGTAGTATTCCATTTTTTATCGCAGTTAGGTATTCTAGTGTATCTTCTGCGTTTTGTGTCACTGCCGCAAGTATTGCGTTGGTGATTATAAAGTGTTCTTTTATATTTTCGCTACTTATTTCCGTTGTTAGCGTCATTTCTAATTTTTTGATTGCGTTCGCTAAAATGTTTTCGTTATTCTGGATTATTTCTTCATGGTTACTTATATGCGCTATTGTCGCGTTTATGATTTTGATTTGGTTCTTTATTATGTGCTCTGTCGTTTGTTGTTTGTTGTCTAGGATACTTAGTTGCTCATTGATTAATTTTCTATCTTCATTGTCCATTGTTCCAAATAATGTTTTGGCAATAGTTCCTATTCCATCTATTAGTCCTCGTTTTGTTTTTGTATCTTGTGCTTTATACAGAGCGTTTATTCTTTTTGTTAAATGTTTTAACCGCTGGTAATTGTTTTCAATTATGGTATTATAGTTCTGACATGACCCCTTGTTTGTGAGGTGTAACATAGTGCATATATTTTGCGTTTTTAGAATGTATTCTTCTATTTGCTCTGTTCGCTTTTCGATTGGCGAAATATCTATTTTTATCACTATCTTCCAGAATGACTCGATTATGTTCAGTTTTCCTATTTCTTCGAAGTATATTCCGGGGTGATGCTCGAAGTTTTCTACTTCAAATGGTAGTTTTTTCTCTTCTTCTCCATTGATTATCCATATCTTTATTCTGCAATGTAAAAAAAATTCTTATTTCTCATGAAAATTTTTCGGTGCTCGATTTCGGCGTTTTTTTTTATCATATTCTCAGGTGTAATGTTACTTTATTCTGAATTCGTTATCTTAGTTAAAAAGATTCTCCTGTGAACCTGTTGAGCTTGCTTTTTTATACGTATATCATTTCTCTCGGTGTCTTATTTATTATATCGGTGTGACCCTTCTAATATTTCATTCTTTTTTGCGATGAGCTCTCTGGCTGCATTTCGTCAGTTGTCGAAGTGTCTCTCTTGCGTTGACAATGGGTCATCAAGGCAATTTTAATCCTCCAATGTTTGATGACGATTTCGCGGCGGAAGCTTCGTCTGATGACGAAGGCTTCGCTATTGAAGTTGACGATAGTGACGTTGAGGATTTTATGGACCATGGTGACGCCCAGGCCCATTTTCGACGTGTGCGCGAATGGTTGACGATTGTCAACCGTTTTTATGTTAATGGTGTGTTCTATGTGTGTGGCGAGTGCATATGGTTCGCCACCAATGAGGCTCCCGGCAGGGTTTTTGAGTTACCCTGGTCCGTGGAGCTTTACGAGCTTCTTGTTTCTATGCCGGACGCTATACGCGCTGATGTGGTGGTGGAGGACGAGGAGGTGGAAGCTCCGGACGATCCCGTCGAGGTAGACGAGGTTGATATGGAGGATGACCCCGCGGCCGACCCCGCGCAAGCGAGGGACCGCTCTCCTGGGGTTTAAGAATTTTTAATGTGATTTGTAGTGTAGTTTATAGTGTAGTTGTTAGTTTTTTAGTGTAGTGTAGCTCTGGATATTGCTGGGATTATTTTCCGGACCTGCTGAGATTCTTCTCCGGTGAGTCCCAATGTTTTTTGTTTTTATCTTCTTTATTATTATTTCTATTATTATTTTGTATTATGCGCTTTTTTCTTTCTTTTAATTTTCAATGAACGGTTTAATTCGGTTCGCGTGCACGTTTATCGTTCGGCGGCCCATTTTTATTTTATAATTCAAATCGCTCAATTTTTCTAAAATTGTGTAGGGTCCGATCCATAACGCGTCTAGTTTTTTCGATCTCCCCCGCCGAACTGTTTCGTCGTGTAATAGAACTTTTTCTCCTATTTCAAATGTGCGTAGTTTTGTCTTTCGGTCGTAGGTTTCCTTCGCTTTTTGTTTTTCTTCTTTTACGTTTTCCTTCGCTATCTGATTCGCGGCTCGTATTCTTTCACGGAGTTCTTGCGCATAATCATCGTATGTGTACGATGATTTCGGTGAGCTCGTTAGGGCCGTAGGTAGTGGTGCCTGGTGCCCGTATACCAGTTCGAACGGCGTGAATCCCGTAGCGGTGTGCGGTGTCGTATTATATGCGAACATCGCGTACGGTATCCATTCGTCCCAGTCTGTCTGATCATTATTAATATAATGTCGTAGATATTCGGTTAATGTCCGATGTGATCTTTCGAGTGCTCCGTTTGTTTCTGGATGATAGGCTGTCGTTTGCAGTTTTTGTATTTTTAATAATTTGCACGTATTTTTAAATAATTCACTTGTAAAGTTTGTTCCTTGATCGGTCAGGATTTTGTCTGGGATTCCATATTCTAATATAATTTTTGTGACAAACTCTTTTGCTACTGTTGTCGCCTCTTGATTTTGTATTGGTATTCCTTTACTAAATTTTGTTAAACTGTCCTGAAATGTCAATACGTACTTGTTTTCCATTGTTGTTATAGGCAAAGGTCCTACAATATCTAAAGCGCATTTTTCAAATGGTTTTGTTGGCGTATCTGTTATCATTAACGGTGCCTTAGCGCATCGTTGTAATTTATTTTTCTGGCAATCTTCACATTTTGAGATGTATTGCTCAACATCTCTTTTTAATCCTGGCCAGTTGTGGTGTAATCGTATTCTATTTATTGTTCGTTCAACGCCCTGGTGTCCTCCTATAGGTGCGTTGTGGTATTCATATAATATTTGTTTCTTTTCTTTTTCGTTATATTGTTTTTCTGACGCGACGTCGTCAGTTTGCTTTTTTGTTATTGCTGCTATGTTACGGCTTAATGCGTCAGCATTAGCGTTTGCTTTCCCAGCTTTATGTATTATTTCGTAATCGAATTCTTCCAATTTTAATCTCCATCTGATTAAACGTGATCCGGGATCTGTTACGTTAAATAACCATATTAACGGTTTATGATCGGTAATTATTTTAAATTTTGTCCCGTATAAATAAGGTCTGAAATGTTTTACTGCCCATACTATTGCGAGTAGTTCCTTCTCAGTCGTATTATAATTCTGTTCTGCTCGTGATAGTACACGGCTGGCGTACGCGACGGGTTGGTCTTGACCTACCTCGCCTTGCGATAAGACGGCTCCTATTGCATAGTCTGATGCATCCGTGGTTAGGAGGAATTCTTTCGTGAAGTCTGGATATTTTAATATCGGTGCCGTCGTTAATTTATTTTTTAACGTATCAAATGCGTTTTGCTGTTTTTCGGTCCATTCGAATTTTTCTCCCTTTTTTGTGAGTTTTGTTAAAGGTTTTGCTATTCGTGAGAAGTCTTCGATAAACTTCCGGTAGTATCCGGCTAATCCGATATGATTGCACATCCTTTACCTTTTTGGGCATAGGAAAATTCTTTACGGCGTGCAATTTCGATGGATCTGGCGAAATTCCATTTTCCGTAATTATGTGTCCTAAATAAATTACTTCTTTTCTTAAAAATTCGCACTTGTCCGGTTGGAGCTTTAAATTGTTCTCTCTTAATCTTTGGAGAACTAATTTTAATCTTTTGTTATGTTCTATTAGGCTAGGACCGTTATATTACAATATCATCAAGATACACTAGACATTTAATTCCTTGCAACCCTGTTAAAATTGAATTCATTAATCGTTGGAAGGTTGCAGGTGCGTTTTTTAGATCAAATGGCATTCTATTAAATTCATAATGACCGTGTGGTGTAGAGAATGCCGTTTTATTTTTATCTCGCTCCGTCATTGATATCTGGTGGTAACCTGATGCGAGATCCAGTGTCGTAAAGTATTTCGCGTTGCCCAGCTGATCAAGTATATCCGTTATATTGGGCAACGGGAATGAATCTCCGATTGTGAGATCATTTAATTTTCTGAAGTCTATCACGATTCGTAATTTTGTTTTCCCTGACGCGTCTGTTTTCTTGGGCACGACTAGTAGTGGTGCGTTCCATTGGCTGATGCTTGGTCTGATAATTTCTTGTTTTAACATTTCTTGAATTTGTTTATTTACCTCATCTTTGTGTTTTTCCGGTAAACGATAAGGTCGTACGTTTACTGGTGATGAATCTGTTCGTACAGATATTTCATGCTTAATCTTTGTTGTGCATGATAATGTATCCCCTTCTAGGTGGAACACATCATTGTATTCGTGACATAATTTTAATATAGATTTTCGTTCTTCCTCATTTAAATGTTCTGTGCGCAAAGAATTGTTTATTTGCTCTTCTCGAGCTATTAATTTTGTCTCTTTATTTTTTGTCTGTATTGCGTTCACAGATTCTTGTTTTATTTTTTCTTGTATATTTATTTCTTCTATTATCACTTGTGGTACTTGCACGATTTTTTCTTCTTCTGTAATATTTATTATACTTATTGGGCACGTATAATTTCGTGGTTCAACTAGGCAGCATCCAATAAAAATTCCAGGTATCATTTCCTCTGGTTTCGTCAATCCAATTATATTTTGGTTAGTCGTGACTTGCACGATTGTTTCGCTGCGCGGCCCTAAGGTTACGCGCCTTATGGGTACAGTCTGAATTTCGTATTTTGAAATTGTACTAAATTTGTTTTTGGGTTGAATGCAGTCATGTATTTCCAAATAAAATCTGCTCCTAGGATTGCATCGTATTCCATTGGCGCATTATCTCGCACTATGTATACGGGGTGTCGTATCTTTTTTCGCGACAGTTGCACCGTAATATGTGCTTTGCCCAATGTTATTATTTCATGTTCTGTTATGCCTGTTAGCTTAGTTTTTTCTTCATAGATTAGGACATGGTCTAGAACATGTTTCAGTTTTATTATTGTTGCTGATGCTCCTGTATCAAACAAGAAATTTATTTTTCTACCTTTGGCTTCTGCAATCGGTAATGTAATCGCATTTAATCCAGTGTTGACGAGCGATGTCCCCTTGACGTGTGCCACGCGATACTCTGACGCGGGACGCGGGACGGTCGATTTATCTTCGCCGGTTTCGCTCTTTTTATCTTTAAAGTTCTTCGCGGAATTTTCTCTTCGCGAATTCGAAAAAATTTTTCCGGAATTTTTGCTGTTTTCCGGTTTTCCATTTAATGTCCAACATTCGTGTCTTAAATGTCCTATCTTTTTGCAATAGCTACACTGTTTTTCAATTGTATTTATTCGCGGTTGTCTTTCTGGCTTAGGCAGGGTATATCTGTTTGAAAAACGGCTAATCGTGTCCGTAATGATCGATTTTTCCGCATTTTTCACAACGCGGACTAGGTGTATGCGTTTTAAATACTGGTCGGTTTCGATAGGTTAGCGTTCGCATGCTAGGTCGTCGCGTTTTTTCTTCCGCGGTTGCTCCTGCGATTGCTTCCTGTATTGTTTGATATCGCTGTGATCGTACAATTAATTTAATTTCGTCGTGTAAACCGTTCTGGTAATTGTAGAGCGCCTGCTCTTTTATATTTTCTAAGATCGCGCGTTGTTGTTCGACCGTATGATTTTTTCCTTCTTCCATGGATTCGTATAATTCCATGGCTATATTATCTGTTCGTCTGCCGAATTCTTGTGCATTCTCGTTTGGTTTTTGTTTGAGCGAATTAAATTCGAGTTGCAAATGTGCGGTACTTCGTTTGCTCAAATATTCCTTTTCTAATTCCCGTTTTAATTGTTCGAAGTTTATTATATCTCGCGTTCGGAAATCCATCATGGCCTTGCCTTTGAATTTAGTGCAAAGGATAGCTTCTAATAGAGAATGTTCATCCGCGGGATGTATATTTTTTATCGCGTACGTACTTGCGTTTAGAAATTCGTACACGCGTCCTCGTGACGTGCCGTCGATCGACTTTTTTCCGTTCATTTCTCTTGAACGACCGACACGACTTTGGAGTACTACCCCCGACTTTTTCCGTTCACTTTTGAACGATCGACTTGTCAGGTAACATAGACTGAATCTTTTCTGAGGTAACATAGGCTGAATCCCACTTCTGAGATTGAAAGATATCTATTAGATTCGTTAACCCGACTGGATTTGAACTCGGGATCCCTCGTCTACCAATCCGACACTTAGTCTGCACCACGACGGCTCCTCTCTGGGATCATGTTACGCGCGTCTTTCAGTGTGAGGAATGTCAGTGCATTTCCCGGCTGGTTTCGTATATCTTGATACGTCCGTAAGTTAGATCTAACGGGTGCGGTAGAAAATCTTGTGATATTCTCGTTCGTTCGCCCATAGGCAATTGTGTTTGCCGGCTCAATCCGTTGACTTGCACACGGAGATCGCGTATTTCATCCATTAATTCTCGAAGGAGAGTGTTATCGGGCGGTGCGTCGATTGTGACGCGGCGGTTCGTTCGACTTTCTTGTGGTCCATGTCTTTCGACCGAATGTCGTAGTTGTGAAATTTCGTTGTCGATTTCATTCTGTTGTTCGACAGGTGAGTGAGCCATTTCGTTCATTAAAGATTGGTATATATTAAAAGAATTAAATAGGCTTCCGTCTCGTAAGTTTGTGTGTATGTTTTTTCGCGCTTGTACGTGTGTGTTAATGAGAGAGTCGGTGTCGTTCGGTTCGAGCAAGCTGTAATCTCTTTCGTTGTATGGAAATTCGCGTTCAGTTATTACGTAGACGTCTTCGTCGCTATCGTATTGTAGTACGCGGCGCACGTTATCGCGTATTTCTTTTAATGCGTTTCTCGCGGTATTTAACGCGGAGACAGTATGTGGAAAGTTTACAGAATTATTTATTGACCGCGCTTTTGGCCAAGTCGCAACGCTGTTTGCTACGCTGTCCTTCGCTGCGGACATTCGCCCTTTTAAAATATAATTTTTCGGACTTACATTAGTAGATAAATCGCATACGCTCGCATGGTCGCTGCTTGTGCTGGCGTGTCAGTTGGCTGCGTGTAGTAGTGCGTGTCGGTGAAGCGTCCTTGCTGCCTGGTATCGTTGTACACGGTCAGCGCTGGCTGGCTCTCGGTGCTCGTGGACTCTCTGGGTGTTGCTCCGCTGCCACTGGACACTCGTTGTCGTAGGTCGGCACTCTACTAATATTGCACTGTACACTTGACACAATTTCGTGGGCGGCTTATTTTCTGACGGGGCCTTTTCCGTCCGCCTGTTTTCTACAGGTCTTGTATTTTTCTGCTTATCGGAAATTTGAATCTTCTGCCTGCTTGTAATTTATTATTACAGGTCTTATCTCCTTTCTTCAAGAAAAAAAAAAATTTTCCTTCTTCTGCCCGTAATGCAGTACGTCGGGACTTACTTGATTGATTCTGCTGGCTCGATTAACGATGATCCTCTCAAGTTGTTGTTCTTGGGGATGGTTTTGACAATCCCACCGCTGCCACCAAAATGTTGTACCCCGGATGGGCTACAACGATAATATTAGGGATAGTCGGGTTCGTTGAGCCTAAGGAGTTGGGACTCTGAGCAGGATCAAAAGAATGGAAAGGAAATCTTCTCGAAATCACTAACACACTTTCTTTATTTTTTTTCTGATTTATTTAATCAATGCACTATTTCGTGGATTTAGTATTGCTTATTTTATTTCCTTCACACACGGTTAAACTTCGGCGGGCGGCTCGGCGCGTATCGCGTTACTCTGGCGGCCGTCGACCGAGTATGTCACCTGAGACGCTGATAGTACGGCTCGCGTGAACTTCGCCGTGCTCGTGTAATATCTTGCGTGATAATTATAATAATGATTCCGAACGGCACGTTATTCTTGACTCTCTGCCACTCCGCCTTGTGTAACCGATTATATAGTTTGATCGATGCCCGATCAGCATTCTGATCGATTGCGTCGATCGGTTGCGTGATATTGATTAATCAATATTACGCTCGATTTGATCATCAAGTTTAGGAATTTGCTGATAGGCTTTTTCGCAATGTTCTCGCGTGATGCATTTCTGCGGTCTTTCGAAAGACTGGCCGCAATTTCGGTGGTTACACATTTGTGTCGTCTTTCGAAAGACTGTTCGAGATTCATGTGACCTAATTTTGTTGTCATGCGGATTACTTTTATTATTAGTTATTATTTTATTGTTGGTTGTAGATCTAGCTACAACACCGGCAAAAACTTCGCATCTGACTTCTTGTCTGTGAGACACGGACGGACCCGGTTATATGGACGCGCTATTAGAATTGGACAACCTCAATCAAGCTCTCGTAAGACGCGCACGCATCCAAGGAGAACATTCGCTAGATATAATAGACCATCTTCATTGCGACGTCTTTAATCAGGATAAATTTTTAATTAACGGGGTGGAGATTAGAATGAGACTCGTTCGCTCGAGAAATGCATTTTGTCTCATGGAAGGCAATTTAACGTCGAAAATACGTATTCTAGATGCTAGTTTGCTCATAAGAAGAGCAAAAATAAGTCCTGCAGTGTTACTCGAACATGCGAGAATGTTGAGTAAATCAACCGCCAAGTATCCCCTGACGCGAGTCGAAGTTAAAACATTCACGATTCACGCCGGAGTGGTAGGAGAATCGATTGATAACGCAATACTCGGGCAACTTCCGAAGCGCGTAATAGTCGGATTCGTCGATAACAAAACGTTTAACGGTGACAAAAAGCTAAATCCATTTAATTTCAAAAATACGGTATAAATTTCTTCTCGTTATATGCCGATGGCGTGTAAATTCCGAGCAGACCACTGCAACCAAATTTCTCAAAAAACCGCTTTACACCGAAACTTATAACACCTTCTTCTCGGGAACCGGCATCCATTTTCTAAACGAGGGGAATTCTATAAGCCGAGAAGATTATGCCAAAGGTTTCACGCTTTTCGCTTTCGACCTCACTCCCGATCTATCGGCAAATTGCGCGGGACATTGGAATCTTGTCAAACATGGAAGTTTACGATTAGAAGTGCGATTTGAAAAAGCTATTACGCTATAACGATTAATTGTATCGTTTACGCAGAGTTCGATAACGTATTAGAAATTGATTCCTCGCGTCAAATTATCGTTGATTTTAGTGGATAAGATATACTCGAATTTCTCCCCCTCCCACCACTATCTACTTTTCATTTCTATTTCTCCAAAAGCGTAACGAAAAATAGCCACAGTTTTGCTTTAGACGCGAACGTCGTCACTTCGAGCAAAACAGATTAAAAGTTCTACGCATCATGGATATAGTTATCGATGTACAAGGTTTCCGTGACGCTGAGGAGAAGTTTATACCGAAGGAAGTGGCGGTTGTCGCCGTTAACGAAGCATTCATAAGCCACTGCATTATATTGCCTCCATATCCATTTGTTGAAAAATGTACACGAAAAATACAGACGAGAAAACAACTGGCTCTCCCGAAACTTCCACGGAATCGAGTGGTTTGACGGAACAATCAATTCCAAATATTTCATGGCGGAACTGCGTGAAATTACAGGACAAGCGCGTTACATATACACCAGAGGCCGAAAGAAGATACATTATTTGCAAAACACACTCGTGAGAAACATATATAATCTAGAAGGAATCTCTCCCTTATTCAAAAACCTGTCGGAAGGCGAAGAGCATGAATTACGCTGCAGTCATCACGGATTTTATCGAAATTCCGACAAATTTCATTGCGCGTTATGCAATGCATGCAAATTGAGATGCAAAACTGGATGCGCGTTATGCAATGCATGCAAATTGAGATGCAAAACTGGATGCAATCGCAAGAAAGGAACTGCGACATAAGCAGCATTAATTCTTTTACCGATGAAGGCTCCGATGACAGCGATGCAGAAAGCGGAGTTTTTATGATAAAACGAAATTTTCCGAATCTCGTTACGTGGAGAAATAAGAGATTAGAAACAGAACAAGCGAGGTGCGAACAAATAAAAGCGGGGAAAGAAGTTCTATCGAAACTCACGCATGAAAAAAAGGAAGTTCCTATAATCCTCACAAGAAGATAAAAATATAACAATACCGACGAGCCAGGAAACAATTCAAACATCATTCCTCACCGCGAAAGATGAATTCGCTCGAAATCTTACGAGCGTTGCATCATTTCAGTGTCGGACATGCGGGTGTGTATCCTGCCGACAGAATCCCGAGAGTGTAGACGAAGTCGACGGCCATCGTCGCGAACACCGATAATCACGATCGTCCTGGACAACACTGGGTGGTTGCTTTCTACATAGACAAGCATGGAGAAGGCACGTTTTCGATAACTATGGACTACCGCCCTTGGATTCTAAATTCAATCTATGACTCTGACGAAATTCTACTACCCATAAATGGAACATTGTACGATTATAAGGTACATTTTCTCAGACTTGCGGGCAATATTGCTGCGTATTTCTTTATTATTTGTCTCGCGGTTATAAGCTTAAACAGTTTTTCAAAATATTCAGCGAAGATTATAAAGATAATGGTAGATAATGGTAAATAAAGATAATGGTGGAATTGTACTAATCGTACAATTATTTCGTAAAATCTTTCTTCATGGAAAAATGAAATGCGAAAAATCTCATGTAACGTGTTGTCATATACAAATTTGTACTTTTAAGAATAATTAAATTAAATTAAAGAAACATTATTATAAATTGGTATAATATGTATAAATATAATATGTATAATGATATAACAATAAACTTAATTTTTTTGTAACATAAATTTCAATCTTTGTCCATTTTACTTCCTTTCCCATCGATCTAAAACCAATCTTAACCACATAACTCCAGGCTAGAAATATCTAATCATTTTTCAGATATTTTTCGTTTATTTGCCATAGAATTAAGGAAAATAAGCTCGCTAGTGTATAACTCCAAATGTTAGAAAAATCTAGAGCCTTACATCTAGAAAATTTTTTCAATCCACGTGTTTGTCATAGGATAAAAGCCTCGTATAACTCCAAATTCGTCGTCGTCGTCAGAAACTTTTAGTACGAACCTGTCCGTTCCTGTTTTCCTCCCCCAAATACCATACGACTCGGTAAATAACTCTAACAATTATTACACTCCGAAAACCTCTCGTCTTCAAAACGTTTATACATTTCCTCCATACAAAAAATGTCAACTTGAGAAATTTATTTAAATTCGTTAGTTATGAGGCGCCGAGAAACCTTCTGTCCTAAGAAAACGACATATCCCATATACACGTAATAAAAACCCGCAAAAAATCAATTTTCTTCTCCTCGCTCCATACCTCGTGTCATAAAAATCGCATTTCATTCTTGTCAAATATATTCCCTTCACACACCAACCATTCTTTCTTTTTCGCAGACGCAATTTGTTTTCGGACCCTGAACGGTCCCAGACACTTTCTCCCCCTTCCTCTTCTTTTTTGTCTGGCATTTCGACAATCAATCACACACATGGGGCACTATGGGCAGAGCCAATCACGCGCCGGGCAGTTTTGGCTTCAGCCAATCAGAACGGCCCCACTAATTACGTAATTATCACCTGCCACGCCCACCGACCAATCAGAACGCTCCATTCCCACGTAACTGACAGTTTTTTGACAACGAGAGGCCACGCCCCTGGCGTCAGTGAGGAAGTGGTAGGGGTTTGTTTTGTCGGGCCATGGCTACCCACATACTACTTATATATATATATATATATATATATATATATATATATATATATATATAGGAAATATTGTTAGATAGGAAAAAGATGGTTTTTTTTTTTATTAATATTGTTTCTAGTCTGCAGTCCGTGTAAGTGGGAATGCAAGTGTGGAGGTTTCTTTAGAGAGGGAAGGGTATACGGTTGCAGATCTTGTTGATTCGATTGTTCGATTGTGTTAGTTTTTTGCTCATCTCGGCTGGAGCCGTGGATTCGGGATTTTCTAGCTTGTTCCTCTTTTTTCCTAAGTGTAATAGAAGTTGGGTTAATGAGTCCCATATGACTCCTATCAGATATATTGACCATCCATACACGGTGTGCAAAGCATATCCGTGCACGAGAGTATCTAGTATTAATTTTATTATTCTCCCTACTAAGTATATTCCAATGACTCCGGCGCTGATGTTTCCGAAGATCAAAAATTTACTGCAAAATTTCTGTCATGCAGATTCAGCTATTTTTGTTATAGATGCTTCATCCATTAAATTAGAGAACGACTCTCCGTTCAAAGACGCCGGTTGTCCCATCATTCCTGTGACTATAGTGTTGAGTACTGCCGGCCTCTCGGAACATTATATGATCGCGAAGATCTTCAAGATCGCTATCGGTGTATATTCCGCTCGTTGCGAGCGCTCCAAGACTAATATATTTCCATGTCAATTTAGTCATAGGTATGATGGTCGTTGGTTGCATCCATCGGTTTTGGCATTAATTTATTATATATCATGCATCTCCTAAGAGATACATAGCAGATGTAAACGAACATGTTACTTGAGTCCCTTGAATATGCAGCAAAAGAATATGAGTCTGCGGGGTTAAAAAATAAGTATCGTTTCCTCGAATTACAGATAGCTGTCATAGCAATCATTGTTTCGTGCAAGTTTCACTTCGACGGGTACACATTTAACGATGTGAATTACTTCACTCGCCAATAAAACCAAATAAGAAGGGAGGGTGTGCGTTACGATGGAGCCCGACCACGAACCAGTCGTGAAAACTCGTAATTATTTTTGCGAAAAAATACCACCTCAGCCAGGAATCGAACCTGGATCTCCTGCTTATCGGGCAGACATCTTATCCTTTCGACTACCGAGACATGTGATGATATTTATCGCAATAACGTGTTTAGAACAACAAATCAACAATACAATGACATACACACATATGACATATACATATATTACAATATACATATATATATGTATATTTTCTCGAATCCCCACGACCGGTACTCCAGAGAGATGATAGTCCTATTCTCATATATCTTTTCATTAAATGGTAGGCAAAAATATCTGATGATTGCGTGGCAATGGCTAAAGCATTTTGTAACATCTTGTATTCCAGTGTAGTTGCTGTAATAAAATATTTTGGTATAATTGATTTATTTGTATGCGGATATGTTTTTCGACGTATACGAATTTCGAGTTCATATAAGTAAAGATGTCGAGATTAGAGACTCGAGATTGTTTTTTAAAGACTGCTACGCCAGGTGAGGTTTCAAAAATAATTAACTTAGGATGTACCGTGCGTGTGAGCGTATATCCACATGTTGCGTACTTTCCTGTAAATGTTCGTTACTTTTCTTTAGTTGCTAAAGCAAAAACAATGTCTTGAGCGGTTAAAGAGTAAATCGTTAGAGGTTGTTCGCTCATATTATCTAATATTTTATTTGCATATCCGCTATATAATACCCCGTAATTATTAAATTTACAAGAATCTGCAGGCACTGGGTCCCAAAAGCTATTGCCTCCTTCTATATCCGCGCAATGAGTAGCGCTAAGTTCACAAGCTACTCCCGATCTGAGTAGTACTCGATTGGTGTTTATTCGTACATCGGCTATGTAATCTTGTAACGTAATCCTTATACTTGCGAGTACAACAACGTCTGTCTACGTGCCGTACGGATCTGAATATGTGCTTCTTTTGCATGCATCGTCAGCGTCTACGTTGCCTGCTAATGTTACCGGTCGTGCTGAGGTGTGATTCGATTTTAGTCCGGTAATATACATGCTGTGTAATTGATACCATAGGCGTGCATATGCTGGCATATTTCGCGCGATGTTTCTTCTATGTAGGAATATTTGCCGTTAAAAACGTGAGAAAACATGCCACATCTTTTGATCATTTTATCGATTTCAACCTTGCATTGAATAACTTTTACTGCCTCGAATTCATTTATCTATAATAGTTGTACGTAGACCTTGCTAGATTCTACGTTTTGTGCTGGAATGTCACATTCTTCGATATTTAAGGTGGTATTTATAAAGATAAGGTGATGTAATTTGCAGATGGCGATCCGCAATCGTAACCTATAATTTTCGTCGATCTGCATTGTTAATACTACCAGGATTACGGTGGTTATTCTCGTGATTCGATGATCCATCTGAAATTTCGATGATTTCATTATTATTATTTACTTGAATATTAATTACTTATTAATGGATATAATAGTGGTTGATTTGTAATTCCGTTTCTTTGTTTATTTATGGGTTTCAAATTTTTCACAGGTCGCGTTTGTTAATTTTCGTAGTGTTAGTCATTCTTAAGTATTCTTTATTGTTTAACGCATTCTGGAAACCAGGGTTGGTGATAAAATAAAAAAAAATTCATTTGCGAAGGTAAAACTTGGGTATAACTTTAGCAGGCAGGCAGGTTTGTTGGCTTCTACTATGATTATTGAAGTATTGTCTCGTATTTTCTCGGATTCTCTCTCCCCATTTTTTTGCTCTTGTTTTTGAAGTTTTGCGACTTATTTCTGAAATGTGTGTATACCTGAATGTTCGCAGATGCGATGAAGCTAACTTCCCATAAACATCTAGATTTCGTGAGCCCACAGTTATTCCTGAGTCTCTGTGCTATAAGGATAGCGATTTTTCAACGATTACGAGAGTGGCCTAAGTAGCGAGGTTCGATGGAGGATAATGTGGAGGAGGAGATGCCGGGCTTGTTCATCTTGTGCCCTCGCAAGGGATTCTCCGTGATCCCTTTTAGATTGTCTTTCGATACGGCGGCGCTCCTCCTAGAGGTTTTCGAGGAGTTCGTCGGTAGAGCCGGTGCTGGGTCCGGGCCCGCATCCTCCGAGCTTGCCCCCACGGAATCCAGGCGAAAACATCGTGGCATCGCCGTCGCCGCCATCGCAACCGGCTCGTCATGCCTCCTGCGTCCGTCTCCGGATAGGATCGTGCCGGAACCACCCGAAGTCGATGCGGCACGATTATCGCCGCGATCGCGTCTCGAGTGGCTGCGGTATAATCGGGTGGACGACGGGCGTCCGCTTTGCCCACCCCGTTCGTTGGTACGGGAAAATCATCCTGTATCCGTGAATAATGACGGTGAAGTGTGGTGGCTTCGTGGGCCGGAAATGAGTGCCCAAGAAAGTGTAATGCCGGTTAGTGATGTGGATTTGCTAGAACCAGGTGAGTTTCCTGGCTCGGTATCGGGAAGACGCGACGAGGACCCGACCTGGACACAGCGACGATCTGGAGGAGCTGGAGGAGATACGGCGTCTCCTGTCACGTCACCGATGAGGTCGAAGTGGAGCGATCAAGCCCGAGGATGTCCTTATACAACGCCCGGGACCATCCAGACTAGGCCGTCAATGAAGTGGTGGCTGAGGTCGAGGCATGGGCAGAGCTCCTCGACATTCATCGCCGTCATGGATGTAACCTCCACTGGTGAGTTTAAACAGATTTCTCTTTTTTTCTTTCTTTTTTTGTGTGTTCTTACTGGTAGGTTATTGAATAGTTAGGTAATTAAATTATCGTGATCGTTTATGCGTATCATTCTTTCTCTTCTCCGGCTATTTTCGGGTGGGATTAATTATTGGTTGTAATGGTCGACTGTTTTAATATGCGATATTCGTAATCGATTAGGATGCTCGACTGTTTTTTTTTTTTTATACGAATTCTTACATTATTTCTGTTCATTATTTCTAGCACTTCGTGAGGTCCAATATATTGATCTCTGAATTTTCCTGGTTTAGGTCCTTTTAACAAAAATACATAATCTCATGCAGTGATCTCACTTGATACTCACACACTTGATCGATAGAATGACTTATTTACGAACGAATTTATTAGTTTGTTATTATCAATCACTATCGATTAATTATTCGGTGATTAAAAATGACTTGAAAGAAAGAAATACACATTACATTTAATGACAGTAATCTATCAGAAGTTCTCTTTTATAAATTGTCAACATGTTCACGGATTTATTCACGCACTTGATCGATAAAATCATTTATGAACAAATCTATCGGGTCACTACTATTAATCATCACTGGTTAATTATCCCGCCAATTGAAAATTATTACAAAACGCGTTGTATACACAGCGCACGTAACCCGTCGCGGACTCTGCTCGATGACAACAATCAGACAGATTATGTTCTTAGTGCAGTTAAGTGCATTAATTCGCCAAGTGATAATAATAACGATCTAACTTATCGACCTAATCTAATGTAAATCAGATCGATAAGTCAGCCTATTATCATGATGCAGCGCGTTAATGATCGATAATGAAACGCTTCGAACGCTTCATAATATCAAGTAATAATAGATAAGTTCGATAGATAATATCGGCAGGTAATGTCCACCTGTCGAACATAATTGATTTGATTTTTTGTTGATTTTTTTTTTTAATAATTTGTGAACTCGAAAAGAATGTCCATCGAAATAAAATATTTGGTTGCTCTGAAAAGGGCAGATAAATTATTATAGAAGACTTCTTTTCTTTTCATAATAAATGTTCGAAATGTCCGCCGTCCATTCTGATGCAAGCTCTCATGCGTTTCAGTAAATTTTCTTGGGTTTCTTGGATTTTCTCCATAACTTCGTTGTCGATTGACCAAATGGCATGGTGAAGTTTGTTATTTAGTTCTTCGACATTCTCGGGAAGCTGTAAATGATTTCCTTGCAGTATCCCCACAAAAAAAAATCTAATGGATTAAGGTCTGGGGATCTCGCAGGTCAACGTATCGGTCCATATCGGCCCATTCATCGACCAGGAAATTGCTGATTTAAAAAGTTTGTGACTATTCTGGCGTTAAGTGGACCAGCACCGTCCTGTTGAAATATAATTTTATTTCTGTTTAATAATGGTATCTCTTCCAAAAAGTCCGGCAGATTTTCTGATAAAAATTCCAAATACGATGCGCTATTTAATTTTTCTGGAAGAATAACTGGACCCAATATTTTTGTATCCATAATCCCAGCCCAGACGTTTAGTTTCCAACGAACTTGATAATTTCTGAGTCGTGTCGCTCGAGGATTCTCGTCGTCCCACATATGCATATTATGCGAATTTAAAATTCCTTCTCGTGTGAACAGCGATTCATCACTGAATATTATACAAGAAGGAAATTCTCGATCTTCGTCTACTCTTCTTAGGAAATTCTCGCAGAATCTCTTTCTCCAAGGATAGTCTTCTTGTCGCAAATGTTGCACGCGAGTATAATGATAGGCATGTAATTTTTCTTCTTTGAGTATTCTTTGGACGGTGGAATAAGATAATTTGTGCTCTCGAGCAATGTCTCGAATACTAGTTTCAGGTGCTCAACAGCACGAAGGATTGTTTCCACGTTTCGTAAATTTCTTGCAACACGATGTCTGCCAATGTCTTTTCTTTTTGGTAACACGCTTCCGGTTTCATATAATCTTTGAGCCGCTTCAAGTATAACACTAGGTCTTGGATAGGTCTTGCTCGGTTTGGATATAATTCGACGTATCTCCTCGCAGCAACGTATTGTCCTTGACACTCGCCAAGTACCGTCATCATGTCGTAATACTCTTCGTTCGTGTAGACTGTCATATCGTTCAACGATGTTTTAATAATCAAAAGAGTGAGGTATCGATATCGTCCTGACAAGAACGTTTTAAAAATCGAAAGATTGTTGATATCGTCCTGACGTTCTAATAGTCAAAGAATTATTGAGGCAGTATCGATGTCGCTCTGATAAGAACGTTTTAATAATCGGAGGATTGTTGATTGAAGTCTCGATGTCGCTCTGAGAATGTCCTACAGTCGACGGTTTATTGATTGAAATATCGATCGGTTCACTCCGCCCTCTCCGTCGAATGGGACGTTGGGATCCGCGCACCGCTATCGGCGACAGACCGAGACGTCCCATTCGATGGAGAGGGCGGAGAGGGGATCGATCCCCCACGAACACCGTATAAATAAGACCTAGTGTTATACTTGAAGCGGCTCAAAGATTATATGAAACCGGAAGCGTGTTACCGAAAAGAAAAGACATTGGCAGACATCGTGTTGCAAGAAATTTACGAAACGTGCAAACAATCCTTCGTGCTGTTGAGCAAGAACCTGAAACTAGTATTCGGGACATTGCTCGAGAGCACAAATTATCTTATTCCACCGTCCAAAGAATACTCAAAGAAGAAAAATTACATGCCTATCATTATACTCGCGTGCAACATTTGCGACAAGAAGACTATCCTCGGAGAAAGAGATTCTGCGAGAATTTCCTAAGAAGAGTAGACGAAGATCGAGAATTTCCTTCTTGTATAATTCAGTGATGAATCGCTGTTCACACGAGAAGGAATTTTAAATTCGCATAATATGCATATGTGGGACGACGAGAATCCTCGAGCGATACGACTCAGAAATTATCAAGTTCGTTGGAAACTAAACGTCTGAGCTGGGATTATGGATACAAAAATATTGGGTCCAGTTATTCTTCCAGAAAAATTAAATAGCGCATCGTATTTGGAATTTTTATCAGAAAATCTGCCGGACTTTTTGGAAGAGATACCATTATTAAACAGAAATAAAATTATATTTCAAAAGGACGGTACTGGTCCACATAATGCCAGAATAGTCACAAACTTTTTAAACCAGCAATTTCCTGGTCGTTGAATGGGCCGGTATGGACCAATACGTTGGCCTGCGAGATCCCCAGACCTCAATCCACTAAATTTTTTCTTGTAGGGATACTGCAAGAAAATCATTTACAGACAGCTTCCCGAGAATGTCGAAGAACTAAATAACAAACTTCACCATGCCATTTGGTCAATCGACAACGAAGTTATGGAGAAAACCCAAGAAAATTTACTGAAACGCATGAGAGCTTGCATCAGAATGGACGGCGGACATTTCGAACATTTATTATGAAAAGAAAAGAAGTCTTCTATAATGAACCCGCCGCGTCCGCCATATTTTCATATATTTATCATCATCTTCTCTTTTCCTTTACCTACTATTTTCTATCCCTTTCTCTCTCGTTGCTCTCTCTTATTATGAATCTTAATCTTATGATTATTTTTTCGAATAATTATTTTGTATGGCGGGAAAAAGGAATAAAAAACATTTTGTATATTGTATATGTTTATTTCTAAAGAGTTTGAGTACATTTTGTTTTAAGTGTAAAACTTCTTTTTATTCACATTTTTTTAGAACAATATGCAATACTTTATAAAATATTTAGTTTAACCTAAATTATATTAGATGTACAAAAAAGTTCTGAGCTTTAGATTTCATACAACCGAAATAACAATTTAAATTTTATATATCTTCCCGCCCTTTTGCGATTTTAAAGCGTTGACATTTGGCCTTCTAAAATGCCATATGGTTTGGCGTTTGATGCACATAACCTCAAAAATTAGTAGTGTTCACGATAACAATAACAAAAGAGCATATTCGATTTTCCATCCACTTCGCGTTTCATCTGAAGAAAAATGCTGCTGAAGTCACTGCAATGATTTGTGCTGCATATGGAGAGAACGCTGTAAGTCATACTACATGTAAAAGATGATATCAAAAATTTCGCCAAGGAGATTTCAGTCTTGAAGATAAACCGCGTGCTGGACGCCCTCAAAAGATTGAAACGGACGAATTGCAAGCACTGCTGGATATAAACTCTGCGCAAACTGAAAAGGAGCTTGCAGAACAGCTTGGCGTTACGCAGTAAACCATTTCCGTACGTTTACATACGATGGGAAAGGTTCAGAAGGAAGGCAGAGGTTCCGCATGAATTGTCCGAAGACAACAAAAATCGTCGGCGTGACACTGCATTCACTTTGCTTTCAAAGTTCCGGAAAAACGATTTTCTGCACAAAATCATTACAGGCAATGAAAAGTGGATTCTTTATGATAACCCTAAACGTAGAAAATCATGGGTTGACCCTGGTCAACCTTCGACATCGATGCCAAAGCCCAATATCCACGCCAAGAAGTTTTGCTCTGTATCTGGTGGGATTGGAAAAATGTGTTGTATTACGAGTTGTTACAACCGGGTGAAACAATCACGGCAGACCGCTACCAACAACAATTGACCAATTTGAGCGATGCATTAGAAGAAAAGAGGCCATTTACGTCTGGCCATACTGGCCAAGGACGTCGTAAAGTGATCTTGCTTGACAATGCTCGACCACATGTTGCGAAAGCAACTCAGGACCATATCTTTGCGTTAGGCTGGAAACTTCTCCCGCACGCGGCCCAGATATAGTATAGCCCAGACATGGCGCCTTCCGATTACTACCTATTCCGGTCGCTGCAGCATCATTTGGGTGATACACATTTCGTGAGATTTGAAGAGATACGAAAATGCATTGATGACTTTATCGCTTCGAAGCCGGTGAGCTTCTATCGTCAAGGAATTCGCAAGTTACCCGAAAGATGGCAAAAGGTCGTTGATGCAAACCGGGAATATTTCGCTGATTAATATTTTTTTGTTTATTTTTGAATAAAGATTGAATTTTACAAAAGAAAGCTCAGAATTTTTTTGTACACCTAATATAACACCTATACATTTTTTCAAATATCTCCTAATTACTTCATAGTTCAGTACGTCAATTTCATCCAACCAATAAAATGCTTCTTCATTATTTATGAACTCTTCCATACATTTCATACATTGTTTCACCGGTCTTAGTAAAAATTTGCCATACACACAATAGTGTTGTTTTAGTTCCTTATTATCCTCGATAACTTTACATAACCTGTGTCACTCTCTCACTTTGTCAACAATGTCATGAATTTCTGGATTTAGTTCCAAGTAACAATTTTCACAGAGACGTCGATAGGTTGTTCTTTTTCCCGATAAATCACTTCTTGGTAAATTGCTGTTTTGTACATTGTCGACACTTGCGCCTCATATGGTTCCAGGTGTTCTTCTAATAACTCTATCAAGTTGAGGTTATTCTTCCAAAGTTTCATTCTTAAATAATTTTTTTTAATTTTTAACTTAATATTCTTAATTAACTCTATTATTCCATTTTCAAGTTTTTCAAATTTTACCTGATTTATTTGTTCCTGAAAATTTATAATTTCGTTATATTACTCTGATATAAGTCTGATTCTTCCTTGCAATACTTTCTCTGAGTCTTCACCCTTGCACGACTGAATGTCTACTGATCATCTAGTCGACTTATCTATGAAAATTTGTAGGATATAAATTGAGCTTATCTGAATTGATAGACGTTTATATGTCAGTTGATCAATATAAAATTTGATGTTGCTTTTTTTTATCTCTCTCTGTTGTTATAATCGTGGGCGACGAATTTGACTAATCGATCGAATGTTTACATAAAAAAAAAAATGAATAAAATGTTAAGTAATCGTCGACGTAATGGCGGGGAAAGGAATAAAAAAAACATTTCACATATTGTATATACGTTTATTTATGGTTATCTGACCACCAATTAAACAAATTGAATACATTTGTAGCGTGCAATTAGTATAGTGACATCCACATCGTATAGCAATATCAGCATCGAGATTGTTCAAAGAATTTACGTCTTCGTAATCCGCGTGAAGGATCTCGATGTACACGCGTTCTCGCTCATCGTCCAAAAGCAAGTTCCGCAGTCATTTTTGTTTTTCGTGTCCATTGACATATACGATAGCATGGTCGTCGTCGTCTTTTTTCATATTGTGCACAGCCTTTACAATCAAACTCTTAGCTTCGCTGTACGGAACTGTTCCGTCGTCCTATCGCAGTCTATGGTAATGACATATTACCCAGCGTGCGCGAGACTGCACGCGAGTGTTGGTACTTGCAAGGAAATGCCACGGTATAGAGTTTGGGAAAGTGTAGTGAGAGACAATGGTCCGTTCTCTGAGAGTAACAAATTTCTTTACGATAGACCGGCTTCCAACGAAGAAACTTTGCAGGTCTATGAACGTTGGCACAGACATGATTGTTATCAAGAAGAAGATTGCGGTCAATTTCGATGTGTGATAAACTTATCATCTGAAATTGAAGGGACGAAGCAGGGATGTTCTTAGGTGATCTTGTATACAACATTGGTCAACGAGCTGTAGTAAATCACGCGATCGTGTATGAAGTCAGTATGAGCTGGTAATCATTGGTATGTTCTCCTTAGTCCCAAATTCCAATCTTACGTCCACGGTTGCGACTTTGACTGATTCGTTCTGTCGAGAGCAATCGATAATTATGAATGGTCCGTTATGCAGAAAAGCCGTGACGGTGAGATTTGGCTTAAGATACTCGTATCTGTAATAACCCTTGCAGAAACGCGCGTACGTGTCGTACAACACAGAACATCTATTTTTGTCGAAATTCAGATTCATATTGTCGTACGAATAGCATTCTGAGTTTAGAGTTTCACGTTGGTCAAGTTACAGTCGTCGAATCGGCTCGTGTCCTCGGCCATGTCGTTCTTTCGATCTTACAGAGCGAAAATGATGTATCGCGGCTTCTTTAAAGGAGCAATGGTCTTAATGGCCCACGAATGCTTGGTTGTACGCTGTAACAACGGAAATTCGTACAGATCTCACTAGTGAAAAGTCATGCTCAGGTATCGTCTGCTCTCCAAAGTGCAGCATCGATAGCTTTTTTATCTCGCTCAATAACACGTGTAGCATTCGACATTGTATCTTGAATAAGTCGATCACAGGATCCAACGCCGAATTTTTCATCAGGCAATTGTTGTTGTTACCCGATCGTATCAAGATCAACTTGTGACGAGCATTGATCATCATGCAATTGTAATCCACGCAGAATCCCAACAGTGTAGAGAGATATGCAGAAATTAAAATATCCATCCGTATTAGTATACGCATCCCAGCCGGCATTCCTCAGAATTCTGTCGGACAACATCGTTACACAGTGTTTGAGCGTGCTAATTGCCCACGTTTCTGTTACGATCAATCTCCACGCCTCAACTTCGTATCACATCGAACATGAACGCGAAGCAGTTATGTCCCAATATCACATCAAATCTGTCGATTCTGTTCTTCGTCAGTTTTCTCTCAACGTAGAAAGCCTTCATACGGCAATGTGTACAGATCCTATTGCTGTATGGGTATTCTTATCTCGTCGTTGTAACGTTGTATTGGCGAACGGGTTGTACGCGTGAGTCTCAATCTTGATGTGATCGTCGAAGATTGACTCATTTATGATGTTTAAGATGTCAGTCATCTCACAAGTTGCGCATCGCAAATCTTAAAACCTGTAAAAATTTAACGTTTGACGTGTTGAGCTTCTTCCTTTTCTTGATGCAACCGAATGAGCGAGTATTGTCAATCGGTGACTTCTTTGTAAAGAATGCGTTATCTCTCTGCGTGTGCTTCGCTTCGTTCAACACGAGCATCTGAAATGTCACGCTCGCAATATTGCTGTCGCCGTTGTACGTGCAATTTGACGGTGATTTCGTTTTCTCTAAAATCGAGTAACCATCCATTTTGGTCAACAATGCGTATCGTTAGCTCCGTAATGCTCCGTGGGATGACCGGCAGATAAATGATCTGCATCGGCCTTTCTGATATCTTATATTCGGCACGCTCGATGAAAATCCGTGTATTGTATACACACTTTTGTTGTTGCTATACGCGCCCGCGGTTACGTTGCACTCTACACGGATGTTTATCTACACTTATTATGTTGATCGATGTCCGATTCGTGCCATTTTCGCGGTTGCAGTATATCGACGAGAAACCCAGCAGCGATCCAATATTATTGGGCTTGTTAAAATTTAATCTGCACGCATATTTAATCTCGCATGTAATCGTGTTGTAATTTGCGCGGAGCACTGTCGAGTATTCTCCAGTCTCGTCATCGCTAGCGATGGCACCAGCGTTGTCATCGGACACGTTGCGTCGCGGACGTTATCGTAAAATCTTACATCTCATTCTCTATTCATTTATGACCTGCAATTCGTACGACCCCTCCGGAATCGTAATTTCTGCGTCGTCAAAATAAAATGTATTTCTGCGTCCTTGTCAAAATAAAATGTATTGTTCGAAGCGTGTCGATATCATGTGATAAGTCTCCAAAATTGTTAGATCGAGCTCATAGTCATCGTCGCTCAAAGCATAAACGTTAATGATATAATGGAAAAAGCGTTCGAATACTGTGTACGTCGCGGCATTTTGTCGGACTTTTTAAATTCACGCGCGTCGATCGTTTGGAAAAACCACAGGCACAACTGTCCGTAGACGCTCTGATCGTACGTCTGATAGGACGCTCGAATGTACTTTATCGTTATAACACTGTCTCCGAAATGTCGCACCAGTTCTTTGGGCGGTTGAAGATTACCGAAATTGTCGAAATACATGACGCGATTCGTTTCTCTTTGCGTACGCTACCCAATGAGTATCGGGACCCACCATATCGTCCAAACGATACCTCTCTCCTTCCAATACGCATCGCTAATCGGTAACGCGTTACGCATGAAAACACCTCTGAAGTACGGTATGCTCATACGTCTCGCCATACGCAGCTGGTCCAATTGTATGTTAATGGTTACGCTTGTAGTTATTTTTATTGTCTTTTTGGCGTTTTTTTTTTTCTTCTTTTTTCGTTGTTACGCTTCGTCCGCCTTTATACGGAGCGAGATATATATACTCCCTGTGTACGAAGTGAGATACGGTCCTTGTCCATACGTTTCCATCGCGCCATAGTGACATAATAGTTCTTCAAGCTGACGTTGCTTAGCTTTTCTGTCGTTTACCGCTTTCGTCACGCTAACCGCTCCGCCTATCAAGGATCCGAGCGCGCCCAATGATGGCGGTATCGCACGGCCTCATTTCGCCGTCAAAAGTATTCCTTTTTTCTTTTTGCCGGCTTCTTCATCGTCCTCGTTTTCATACTCATACCGATTTTGGTCTTGCCTTCATCGCTGACCTAATGGATGCAGCGGCGGCTCCCTCGCTCTGAGTTGAATCTCGCGAGATAATGCGTGCTAGGACTTTACCGGTGAGTAACTTGTCCGCCGAGTGTCTATCAGCGAAATCGTTGCTCCAAGAATACTCAATGTCGTGTTTATGATACATCGCGCCTATTGGATTTATGCCTGTTTCAACTCTGACTAATCGCTTCTTCAGCTGAGTATCCAGACCGCAAAATTAATAGCCGAGAATATGTAACTCGAAAGAAAGCGCGTTTATCGCTCGATTGAGCAGACCTCCAACGCAGCCTTCGTTTGCCGTTGCTGCTGACATACACTGCAATCCTTTATCTTCGGTGTAGGATCGCCGATGTGCGTGCGTTATAATATTCGAGCAGCGGCGCTAGGTTCAAATCTTCAAATCCGCTTTTAAATGCTCCAGAAGTTTGTCCCACACATATATTCGCTGCACGCGTGACAGTATGATCTTGGGTATATATTGCAACTGCTCAGCGCTCAAGTTCCGAATATCGGAAGAATGCAACAGCGCGAAATACATTTTTGCTACTGAGCGATTCGCGGTTTTGCGCGCCTATAAAATAGGCGTTCAATTGAAGCCTAGGTAACGTAGTGCGAACATTCATGCGGCAATCGCTGCCGATAACGCGTCGAAGCGCAAGCACAGTGAAATGCTACCGAATACTATACGCGCGATTATTTGCGGTTCGTCGAATTGCGATAAAACCAACATTCTCATAAGCTTCCTCGAAAGTCTGCACGATGAACGTTTCGAGAATGTGTACGTATACTCGGAACCATTGCAATAACCAAAATATCGATATCTCGAAACTTTGTTGACATCAATCGGCTATTTTAGTTTCCAACAGTGACGTCATTCCGGCGAGGCACATTCTAATTCGATCTTCGTCTTCAACGACTTGCATGCGGTAAGCAAGATGCGGTAAGATAATACCTCTCGATGAGCCGCCACTGGAACTGCTTCTGTCTCTGTCAGACATAAGCAAAGACCTAAACATTTGATACGCGATAATGTGAACTTGCTGATCAAACAAGATGGTAGCAACTTGAAACATGTTTACAACGATTATGTGATTACCGACATGTCATACGATGAATTCTGTGCGTTATGTCGCAATTGTTGGCAGTGCGAATACGGATTCCTAGTGATAGATAAGGTAGTCCGCTTATCAATTTTGGGCGATACCAAAAACACTTAATACATTTGCAGTATCATAACACAATTAGTCGATGTCAATACGTCAACTAGCGATTCGATTCGCAAAAAATATCGCGCTTTAAAAACTGATGAAGTAAATGAAAATATAGAAAATATAGAAGTAGATAAGCAAGGGGGGTCCCAAGCCCCCCGGAGCGAGAAGGGTGAGGGGGAGGGGGGTCGTAGAATCCCCAGGGGGTTCGTATCCAATCCTGTCGGTAAGAATGGTTTTCTTTCCTCGGGGGTTCGAATCCGGGGAGCATGGATTTCTTTCCCCAGGGGGTTCGTATCCGGGGAGAAGAGAAGGTGGATCCCTCTGGCGGTCGTCGAGACGGGTTTGTCCCTCTCGGTCGGTAAGGCGGTCGCGGGGTTTCCCGGGTCGGATTCCCCGTCCTCGACGTCGCCCTAGCGTTTTTTTCTTTTTCTTTTCGGGGCGCGTTCTCGACGCCGCCCTAGCGTTTTCCGCGCGGTCTAGCGTTCTCCGCGCGGTCTAGCGTTCTCCGCGCGGTCTGGCGTTCTCCGCGCGGTCTGGCGCTCTCCGCGCGGTCTGGCGCTCTCCGCGTGACCTCGGGGTGCGTCCTCGGGCCACGTCGCCCTAGCGTTTTTTTTCCGCGCGATCTAGCGCGTCCCGTTTCGCGGGGATGCCGCGGTTTGTCGCGTCGCCCTAGCGTCTTTCGCGGGGTGTGGCGCTTCCCGCGGCGTTTTCCGCGGGATCTAGCGTCGCCTTAGGCGATTGTCTGTTTTCCATAACGGGCGCGTCATCGCGTCGTTCGCAGGATGTTGCGGTTTGTCGCGTCGCCTTAGACGCGTGTCTGTTTTCCATAACGTCCCGATTAGGCGCGTCGAGGCGATTCGCGTTTTCCGCCGGATCTAGCGCGTCCTGTTTTTCGCGGGATGTCGCGGTTTGTTACGTCGCCTTAGGCATGTTTCATGTCTAGGTGTCTATGAGGATATAACGCGTACCGCTTGTCCTGTTTTGTAGTACGTTGTGATTTGACGCGTCGTCGAGGCGATTCTTTTAAGCGATACTTGTCGCCCGTGTGTTTACGATGGCGAGAACCGTTAAAGTGGTGAATCGGTGCCAGCTATGTAAGACACGATTGATCGACGACGATGAGATGTGTTGGTGCTATTCGCTGGATGATAACTAACGTCTTCTCCATTGAGAAATGTGACGGCGTATCCATCGGTCAATGTGACGGAGTATATCGTGAGAGGACAATACGCATCAATTTCCAATCAATTAAAGAGGCGCGGTTGTCGATTTCCGCTTCAGCGTGAGATTTCACCTAAAAGGATAATAGAAGCGTGCGTATGTCATCACTATCGAGGGATGGCATATAATCTTTTACTGGAGGTACTCTATGAAAAGAAGAAGCCGATCGAGATTAGCAGACGACAGGAGTACATGGTGAATTTTAGCGAAAGCGGCTATTACGATGTATTCAACGATAACGATGACGACGAGATGTTTTTGTGCGCTCATCGCAAGTATCGGAGGAAAAGCAGTGTCGTTTCGTCAGCCGCGTATGAGAAGGAGAGAGCAAGAAGAGAGCGCGTTGACAACAATTGGCGCAACTAAGTGTGCGCGCATATAGGTATGTACTATAATCGTAATATAACTATGGATTATATATTAATATGTATGAGAATAAGATTAATCGCGAGAGAGAGACGGAGTTTTTCTGGTTCGTTTGCGTATCGCGGGGACGAGAGGCGGATCGGCGACGAGTCGGGAGTCTTCAATTAGCGATACCGAGAATGACGTTATATTATCAGGAACGTATGAGAGATGAGAGGTGGGAACCGCGCGAGGAGGAAATCGTCGCACGAGTGTGAGAGGTGGGAACCGCGCGAGGAGGAAATCGTCGCACGAGTGTTAATAATGAGAAATTAATGTGCTATATCAAGGACAACGGTATTGGGAATGTATGAGAGAGATGGAGGTCGCGCGAGGAGGGAATCGTTGTAGGAGTGTTAATGACGAGAGAATATTTTATTACTCTATTGTTATTAATTTATTACTCTATTGTTGTATTATTTTTAGGCGCGTTCTGTGTCTAGACGGTTTCCGCGGGGGATCTAGCGCATCCTGTTTTCGTTGCAACGGGAAGACGCGTGTTCTGATTATGTAAGATACCACGTGTTTTGTCATTTCGGAATGTCGCGGTTGTCGCGTTTTCGACGCTGCCTCGGAGTATATATCTAGTCGTGAGAGGCATTTTCTCCCATTGTTAAGAACGTATATATGGAAGCAGTCGCGCTTAACGGTGATTCGTCTTCGAGCGAGAGCGACGATTCGCTTTTACGCGCGTTCGATCGTAACGTGACGTATCGCGATCTCGACGACGATCGCTGCGAGTTAATTATCGAGAGTGACGATAGTTTAGAGTGTCATCGCGCCTGGTAACGACGAGGAGTGGATCGTGGCGAGAGAAGATGTTCGCTGGAACTTGGCCACATATCACTTGCGACGGGGGATCGGTACGGAGAGTCCGCGAGAGAAACTATGGATCGAAACGTTGCTCGCTCTGAGCGATAGAGCGGTAATCTACGAGAGAACAGCGAGAGAGAGAAAAGTTCGAGACGTTAAATTCGTCGTTCCTACGGACAGTTGGGGTAACACAGTGTGGGAAGTTGCGATATGGAGAAGAGCCGCGACCTTCTCGAACGAGCGACGGGGGTTGAAGGGGTGTGCGCCTATCGTATTTGGGAACAGGAGTGTATCGAGTGTCTCGAGGTCTTGAGAGATAGATGTGAGAATAGAGTCGATCCTACGGTTACCGGAACGATAAATTCTCTGATCTCTCGAATAGCACAGTTGGAGGGTGCGAGATTCGCTTTGAGTCGACGTTTTAGTTACTTGGGTGCAGGATACGATGGTTCGAAGGGATTCGAATGGGTGGATATCGAGACGGCTTTCGCGAATCGCGTACGAACGGGTGCTGTGGTAAACATTGAGTATATCGAACCTCGACGATTTCTCGAGGACGCGAGGGCCACGGTGCTCGAGCGAGTGCGAGTCGATCTCGATATGCACGCGTGTTTAAAGGTCAACACCGTGTTTCACGGGGAGTTCGTCGCGAATGATAAGAGCGCCGTTAAGAGCATTCGCACGAGGAATTGTCAGCTAGTCGGTATGTCCGATCTACGAGAATGGTACGACGAAGACGTTATGAATGTTGTTCTGACGTCGCTGGAGGAATTTCAGGAACGCGATAGCGGTTGGGCGTTACTTCGGATATTAAATTTAATGATTAATGTAAATAAGTGTAATCCCATGCACGCTGGATGTTGGATGTTACTTCCTCCGAAGATAAGATATAAGAGAGCCGTGATTAATGTACGTTCACACGACAACGCGTGTTTCGCGTGGGCGGTGATGGCCGCTCTATATCCTGTTGATGTACACTCGGATAGATCGTCGTCGTATCCTCACTATTCGTTGGTGCTGAATTTCGATGGTATTGACTTTCCTATGACACTACGAAACATCGCTAGATTCGAACGTCTTAACGATTTGTCTATTAACGTATTTGCCATTCGAGAGAAAACGGGGAGGAACGATATCATGATCGTTCCTTTGTCGCTTACGGGGAACAAAAAGTCTACGCACGTAAATTTGCTCTATCTGTCGAACGAGCGGCGTGGCGATAACGTCGGTCATTTCGTATGGATAAAGCACCTGTCTCGACTGTTAACGTCGCAAATAAACAAGCATAAGGAAAAAAAATACATATGCGACCGGTAAGCGTAAGAGAGATTATGCTCGTCGCGAGATAAATTTTGTATTAATTATAAATTGTATTTTTTCAGATGTCTACATTATTTTTATTCAGACGAGAAATTGGTCGCGCATAGCGTCGAGTGCGGAAGAGCGAACGACTGCGCCGTTATTCTTCCGAGCGAGGACGACAAGTTGCTCTCTTTTCACAATCACGACAGAAAGGAGAGACTACGATTCGTCGTGTATGCAGATCTGGAGTGCGTCTTAGAAAAGGGAGATCAACGATTCAGCGGGAGTCTCGACAATAGATTCGCCTATCAACACCACAAGGCGTTTAGCGTAGGATATTATTTGCATAGCACGTACAACGGAATCGTATCCGTGTATAGATCTCGCCGAGGCGACGACTGCGTCTCGTGGTTCGTCGAGGAGCTGCGCGCTCTCGCGTGTCGCGTGAAGAAGATTCTGTGCGCGAGCGTACCGATGTCGGAGCTCACGCCGAACGAGCAGAGCGCTTTTCAAAAGGCGACAAATTGTCACGTGTGCGGAAGGAGCTTTGAGTCGTACGATATTCGCGTGCGCGATCACTGTCATCTTACCGGACGATACAGAGGACCCGCGCACGCGAGCTGCAATTTGAACTATCAGAACGCGTTCGTTATTCCCGTTTTTTTTCACAATCTATCCGGTTATGATGCACATTTCATTATTAAGGATATAGCGAACGCTTTCGAGGGTAGAGTCGATTTGTTACCGTTGACTAAGGAGAATTACATCGCGTTTTCAAAAATCGTCAACGATTCGGCGTACGGAAAATGGAAAAATTGTGTTAAGCTACGTTTCGTGGATTCGTTTAAGTTTCTCAATACTAGTTTAGAAAAAGTAGCCTCGTATCTAGATCGGGAAAAATTGAGGATCTCGCGATTCGAATTTTCCGATCTCATCGCGGAGGATTTCGAGTTGCTCACGCGCAAGGGCGTATTTCCGTACGAGTACATCGATAGCGTTGATAAACTGTTAGTGACCGAATTACCGCCGATCGAAGCCTTTTACAGTTCTTTAACTGGTGAAACTGTGAGCGTTGGTGATTACGAACACGCGCAAAGGATATGGGAGCGTTTTCACGTGAAAACTCTCGGCGAATACAGCGATCTATATTTGAAAACGGATGTGCTTCTTTTGGCAGATGTTTTTGAAAATTTTCGAGATACTTGTATGGAAAGTTACAATTTGGATCCAGCGCATTATTTCACATTACCGGGATATACGTGGGATGCTATGTTGAAATACACGAACGTTCGATTCGATCTGCTTACCGATATTGATATGGTGATGTTCGTAGAGCGCGGTATACGCGGTGGTTTAAGCCAATGCTCGAACAGATACGCGCGAGTTAATAACCAATATGAATCGTCATATGACTCGTCTCAGCCGTCGTCGTATCTCATGTACTACGATGTGAACAATCTCTACGGCTGGGCCATGTGCGAACCTTTACCGTATGCGGAATTTCGGTGGGTCGAGGATGTCGAGGGTCTTGATATTATGTCCGTGCCATCTGACTCCGATATCGGTTATATTCTAGAAGTCGATCTCGAGTATCCGCGACATCTTCACGACGATCACGCGGATCTTCCGTTCTGCCCGACGCGTGAAAGACCGCCGGGAAATCGAAACGAAAAGTTACTCGCTACGCTCTACGACAAGTCGCGTTACGTGACGCATTATCGCAATCTTCAGCAGTGCGTGCGACACGGTTTACGCGTGACGAAGATCTATCGCGCGTTGCGGTTCGCGCAGTCTCCTTGGTTGCGCGCGTACATCGAGCTTAATACGGAACGGAGAACTCGCGCGAGCAACGAGTTCGAGAGGAATCTGTATAAGCTGATGAATAACGCGGTTTTCGGCAAAACAATGGAAAACGTGCGCAATTACGTAGACGTGAGACTCGTGACGCGTTGGGACGGAAGATATGGCGCGGAGGCGCTGATCGCGAAACCGAATTTTCACAGTAGGAGCGTTTTCGACGAGAATCTCATGGCTATCGAGTTACGCAAACTCGAGGTTCAATTTAACAAACCAATCTACGTCGGTATGTGCATTCTAGAGATATCCAAGATGCGATTGTACGATTTTCATTACGATTATATGATGCCGCTCTATCGCTCTAAATGCAAAATCATGTACACGGATACCGATAGCTTGATATATTTTCTGGAATGTCGAAACGTTTACGAGAATATGAAGCGAGATATCGCGAGATTCGACACCAGCGATTATTCCGACGACAACGCGTACGATATACCGCGCGCGAATAAGAAAGTTCTTGGTTTGATGAAAGACGAGAACAACGGAGCGATCATGACGGAGTTTATAGGACTTAGGGCGAAGATGTACGCTCTGAGAGTTTTGGGAAAGAGCGATACGAAGAGAATAAAGGGCGTCAGGAGGAGTACCGTCGCGAAAACGATAACGTTCGAGGATTTCGCGCGTTGCTTGAACGAATCGTCGCAGCAATCGAGACGTCAGGCGTGCATACGCTCGATGCTGCACGAGGTTTACACCGTGTCCGAACTGAAGCTAGCTTTGAGTCCTCACGACGACAAGCGATACTTAATACCCGACTCCACCAATACATTACCGTGGGGCCATTATAAGATACCGTTATTAGATACTAATGTAGTATAAAAAACTTTGTATTAATATAGAATAAGTAAAAATTTGTACCAATATAGAATAAGTAATACTGTACACTCTTTATTCATTACAATACAGCTGTTTTGTGAATCCAAGAGTTATGTGTATTGTCCATTCCTAACCATTTGACAAAAACTCTATCGTTCTTTCTACGTAGCACTTTCTCAACGAGATAGATATCGGGATTGGAAACTCGCAGTAACTCGTGTTCGTAAAACCCTCCGGCTATTGGCTCTTTACGATAGTCTTTCAGCAGATACGTCACGGGATTCGTGCGTTGCACTTTAGCGATTCGAAAAATCTCAGTCGTCCAGTTAGGCGTATATCCCTTTTCGAAGATCGTTTTGAACTTGCTGACGCGTACCGGATCGTTCACCTTGAATCTTGCGGGGGCTGCGATTTTCAAGTGACTGTATACCGTGGAGAGGAGTCTCTTGGCAATGGCTGGAGTTACGTCCGCCGGTCGCATTCCGATCGTTCGATGCGCGCGGTTGTTATACTCTGAGATTAAACGCGGTAGAGCGTCGAGCCATCTGTACGACCCGTTGAGCGTGAAGAGCTTCCACATGTTGTTCTTAAGCGTGCGATTAAATCGCTCCACAACCGCCGCTTTCATCACCGAGTACGTCGAGTAGTGGCGTATATCGTACCTATCAGTAACCGCTTTTACGGAGGCGTTGTAGAACTCCTTGCCCTTGTCCGTTTGTAGATTTCGCGGATGTCGAGCGTCGTCGCGAAATATCTTGGATAACGCCGCGGCTACCTCGCCTCCGCTCTTGCTCTTCAGCGGCACAGCCCAAGCGTATTTGCTCAACACGTCGATGACCGTCATCACGTAGTTGTAGCCTTTGTTTCGTCGCGCGTACGGACGCATCTCGACGACATCGGCCTGCCACAGGTCGTCGTAACCGCGCACCACGACTCGACGACGCGGAAAGTTTCTTCGCGCGGGCGTGTGAAGCTCCTCGACGAGTCTCCTCTTCTCGACGCTCATCGCTGATTTTACGAGGAGGCGCGATTCGCGTTGGTTTTATTCGTGCGCGTTCGCTCCTGTTCCTCGTTCCAAACGTTAATCGCGTGTTTCATGGTATTTGGAATATCCATTTTTAGTGCGACTAGTAATTTGTTTATCGTTTCTCTAGTCACTATTTTATCCATGTTCAACGAGGTCAGCGTCTTGTTCAGCGTTTCTCTCGTTACCGCTTTGTCCGTCAGCTCTTTCGCGATTCTCGTCAGATCTGTCACGCTACGCGCGAGATTCTCCACGTTCGTCGATATTCTCTCACGATGCGTCGAGCTCGTTTCGCAGGAATTTCTCTAGATTTCGCAGTGATTCCTCTAGAATCTGCGTTCGTTTCTCCTGAGCGTCGCCGAGCGTCTCGACGGTCTTTCGGATCTCGCTCGAGTCTTTAGCTCGCGTTTTGTCCTGTTTTTCCTCCGTTCGTCCCAACTCACGTTGAAACATAAGCAGATCTTTAATTCGTTGGTTGTTTCGTTTATCGAGCGCTTATTTCGTTTCCCTTATTCGTTTATCGACGAGCGAGGCCTCTCTTTTCTCCTCGATTTGTCGCAGTGATTCCTCTAAATGTTGCGTTCGTTTCTCCTGAGCGTCACCGAGCGTCTCGATAACCCTTCGGATCTCGCTCAGATCTTTCTCTCGCGATTCGTCCCGTTTTTCGAGCTCTCGTTCCACAGCGTCTCTCGTCTCCTCTATTCGTTTGTCGTGATCGACGAGCGAGGCTTCGCTCTTCTTCTCGAGGTGTCGCAGAACGTCCACTTCGGTTTTTACGTCGTAATACTGTAGGAGAATATTCCGAATTCGCTTATTCATATCTTCCAGCTGTTTTCGTAGCTCGTTCGTTAGAACTTTCGACTCTTCGCTCCTTACGCGAAGCGCGTTGTCGACGTAACTCTTGGTCGTCGCGTCGGTATCGTCGATCGGTGTATCCAAATGGCGTATCTTGCGTCTGTTGACGTCGTAGTCGTCCGGATTAAGGTAGAGCGCGCTGCGACGCACGTACGCCCGCAGGGATGCGATCGTCGAACGATCGTCAACGCCGCGTTGCCTCTCCAGAGACTTTCCGAATTTGTTCACGGACATCATGCCCTCGCGGGTGACGAATCTACCGCGCGCGATAATCTGCTCGTAATCTCGGCGATCTGCATATCGTATTTGAGAAACAATCTGGCTACGCGCGTCATAGATTCCTCCAATTCGCCGATCGATCTAACCGTGCTCTCGTTCATCTGCGACAGCAACGTTCGAGTGCTCGCCGAGAATTCGCTCGTCTCGGAGATTTTCGTTTCCGCGTCTCGAAACGCGCTGTCCACGTAGCTTTTACTCGCGGCGTCGGTATCGGTTCTAGGTGCGGCTAAACGCCGTATGATTTTGTCTCTAGCGTCGTAGTAATCGTCACTTAGACAGAGCGCGTTATTACGCACATAGCGACGCAAGGAATCGATCGACGGTCGCGAGCGTGCCCTGTCGCCTCCGCCGAACGACTCCAACGGTTTTCCGAACTTGTTCACCAACATAACGGGAATACCGATCGCCGCGAGCGCGCGCCGCGTTTTACTCGATCGCGTCGATCTCGCGAAGCTCCTCGAGTATCGATAGAATCTCGTTGTCGTGAGCATCGTTGCCAGCTCGTCTAGAGGCATCGAGCAATCGAAGACGATCGACTAGTTCGTTGGGATCGTCCCAATGAACGTACTCGATTCCTTTGTCTCTCACCCGCATAGCGGATGGAACAGAGTCGATCCCTTTTTTTCTCGCTTTACCAGTACCAGCGCCACTTTTGTCTCTATCGAGCAATAGCGGCGCGATGATATGCTTGTACTTGAAACCTTTGTTTCCTAGAATGGGCATAAGCGCGTTGTGACCACGCCGATGGGCGTTTGTAGTTAACAGTATACTCTTGTACGTTTGCTTGTCGTTCTCCGTGTACACGGCGTCGTCGGGAAGTCTCTTGAAGATCAACTCGTATAAGCCCGGGGTACCCGGATATCGCGTGTCGCCCACGATTACGCTGTCATCGGCGGTCACGTCGAATCGCCTGTCGCCAAGCATCGAGCCGTCTAAGTCGAAGTACACCCCGTAAACGTGATCGATCTCGCTCTGTCTGTCCCCGCTTAGAAGCGCGCCCATATATTTGCGACCTAACGGTCCCCATTGCGCGTTCGAGATCGATTCTTCCGATGCGTTTCTAGTCGCGGGATTCACCGTCGCGATCAAGGGCGATCTCGTCGAGAGGCGTCTCTTCGTCGATCTAGACGGTGGCTCGTCGTCGTCATCGGTCTCGCGTTTCCTCTTAGCGCCGACGAACGCGATCGGGTCGATTCCCTCGGTCGACTCGTCTCGCGCGGTGTTCTCGGCGATTCGTTTCAACGGCTGAACGATCGGCTTGAGTCGCCTCTCCAGCGCGATCTCCTCTTCTATCTCACCGGTCTTTAACTCTCTGTACTTTTTACGTATAGAGTTCTGAGTTTTCGCGATCTCTCGCGCCGTTTTTTCCTGTCGAGCGACGTCCGTACCAGCCGCAACGTCAACGTTCATACTCGCAGCAGCGTCAACGTCCATCCTCGTAGCACAACTGATCGGTTTACACCACGGCGAAATCGTTAAATCCTCGTCTGTATCTACCATTCCTTAACGCGCTGTCTTTATCGATGACTACGAAACCATATTTGCGTTTCCAACACGCGCGACACAAGGCGTAAAAATTCTCATACGACATATCCGTGTTCACGTGCTCGTTGTAAACGTGCTTTAGGTTAGTGCCATCCTGCTTAAACAGAATCAAGAGATTCGCGTTGTCGCGTATCAGGTGTTTTGGAATTTTAGCGTATGTCTGACAAAGATAGAAACAATCGATGTTCGAGTGTCGACCCATGGCGAAATATTCCCTGATCGCGTTCTGCTTGTCACAGGCCACGTCGTCGAACACGAATATCGAATCGGGAAGCGCCTCGCTCGGTGGCACGACGTCGCTATTGTTTGAGAACGCGCGATAGCCGATCTCGTCCATCGACTCGAGCAGTTCCGCCAGGTATCGATACTTTGGTTGTTGCAGGGATTTCGAGTAGACATACACGTTCTCAAAGCGCGCGCCGTGCGGACTTTCGAGCATGCTTATCAACACGTTCGTTTTACCGCAATTGGAGGGGCCGCAAATGATGCAACGTATCGTGTTCGGTAGTAGAGGGCCGTGTCTGCGCGCCCTCCCGACCGCGTCGCCCGAGATTCGTCGAGCCTTACGGTCGAGATTGAGCACTCCTATAGCCGGCGACCGTCGAACGAATCGCATTTACGCGCGCTCGCTTCGAGGAGACACGACCGATAATCGTTCCACTTATACTCGACGGCGATTCGATCGCGCACAGTGATCGGTATGTTTCCCCTATTGACGGACAAACGCGATATTCTCAATCTATCCACCCAACAGTTGCGACTTATCCCGAAGTTCGTTCTCGTGCGCGATTTCGACAGATACGTGGAGCTACTGTGGAACAGACTACCCGATCATCTGAGAGCGGACCCCGAGGTACAACGTTGTCGCGTGTGTCTGGAGCATTATAATCGTCCGTGGCAACAATCGCATATAGACGGTCCTGCCCCTCTTATCAAAAATTGTAACGAATGCTTAGCGGCGCGGGACTACTCGATACAGCGATAAACGCGCTTCCCTTCGAACTACATATTCCCGGGTATCAATTTTGCGGGCCCGGCACTCATCTCGCGAAGCGATTGGCGCGTGGCGATCGAGGCGTAAATCCGTTGGATGCGGCGTGCCGCGAGCACGACATTGCCTATTCGCGAAATAAGAAACTCGCCGATCGCCACGACGCCGACCGAGCTCTCGCCGAGAAAGCGCGCGAACGTATAACGGCCGGAGATTCCACCTTCGGTGAGAGAGCCGCCGCGACCGCCGTATGGGCTGCTATGAAAGCAAAAACAAAGCTAGGTATGGGTTTGAGAAAGAAGAGGAGGAAGACGACAACGAGGAGGAGGATACTTCCAACGGTGAAACGCGGAGGCTTGTTACCCATTTTTCCGATATTAGGCGCGCTCGGTTCTTTGATCGGTGGCGCAGCGGGTGTCGCGAAGGCGGTAAACGCCAGTAAAACCGCACGGCGTCAACTGGAGGAATTGCAACGTCACAATCGAGCGATGGAGGGTCACGGATTGCATCTAGCGCCTTACAAACGTGGCAGCGGTGTGACGAAAAGAACGAAAAAAAAAAATCATGGAAGGAAACGTTAGAATCGCTCGAGTTACCGCTCTCCGGCATTACGACGAACGAACAGCTGAACCGCTCGGCGCGTCGTCTACGAGTGCCCTTCTTCAGAGGAGTGTTTATGCGTGACGCATTACCATCGAAGGCGCGACGTAACGAGAGCGGCATCGTGAATCTCGACGACTCGATGGGCTCGGGTACTCACTGGGTCGCCTATGCGAAGAGGGGAAACGACGCGATTTACTTCGACGGTTTCGGCAATCTTCGACCGCCGAGGGAACTCGAGAAATATCTAGGCGGCGTAAATATAACGTACAATCGCGGATCGTATCAGACATTCGATCAGAGCATTTGCGGTCAGTTGTGCCTGCGATTTCTCTCGAGAATCGGTCGCGATGTCGCTGAGCCTTTCGTTCACCGGTAAGAGTAGCGTTCTCACGGCGTGCTATTTTCCCGCTTTAGATCTGAGCGACGACGATTACGAGTTAGGTCTCACGAATTTCGAAACGTACAACACTATACCGAACGTCGATTCTACAAATAATAAGTTCTATTACGACGACAAAACGATCGTGATTCCCGAAGGTTCGTACGAATTGAGCGCGATAGAAAGATATCTGAACGCCGCTATCTCTAAAAAGCGAAAGATCGACGAAAGCAAGAGGACGAGCGACGATGACGAGAGCGACGACATCGTCTACGACGAGAGCGACGAAGGCGAGAGGAGCGCGCGGTCTCTAATCATTCGAGCCAATGAGAACACTATGAAAAGCGAGATCAGGTGCGAACATCAAATCGATTTCGCGAAACCGAACAACATCGGTTCGCTCCTGGGATTCTCGTCGTCGCGCGTGCTACGACCGAACAAATGGCACACTTCCGACGGACCCGTGAATATCATGAGCGTGAATATCATTCGGGTGGAGTGCAATATCACCGCGGGTGCGTACAGCAACAACGAGCCGGTTCACACGATACACGAGTTTTCGCCGAACGTTCCTCCGGGATATAAGCTGTCGAACGCTCCGACATCGATCATTTACTTTCCGATCATCGCGCGAAACGTTACCGATATCACGCTTCGAGTCGTGGATCAAGACGGACGATCGATCGATTTTCGCGGAGAGGAGATAACGGCGCGACTTCACGTGCGACGACGAAGGCATTAGAGAGAAATGCGCGAGAGCGAAAGATGCTCGTTCTGAACGAGTGGTACACGAGAGGAGGAGGAGACGCAAACGCTACATCCGCGATCCTACCGCAAAACGACGCGACGAGGAAGGCGCGCGAGGGAAGAGCGAACGAGCTGAACGCTGCGAACGTTGCGTTCTTAAGATCTTTAGGTTTCGTCGTGAAGAATCGACATGGCGAGCGACATTTTAAGTATCGGAGGTGCCCCGATCTTTGACGATCGTATCGTGAGAATAGAAACCCACACTTACAATCCGTACGCTAACACAACGTTCGGATACAGCGACGAGATACGAATACCTATACAGCAACAAGATCTGTATACGTTGCCATGCGAAAGTTTTCTATACATCGAGGGAAAATTCGCGATGAGAGAGAGCGCGAAGGAAGGAACGACGAAGGAAGGCACGGCGAAGGAAGTTACGAGAGCGAGGCTAGTCAACAACTGCGTCGCGTTTATGTTCGACGAGATTCGATACGAGCTCAATGGCGTGGAGATCGATAAGAGCAGAAACGTTGGCATAACGACCTTGATGAAAAACTACGCATCGTTGAGCTACGAGAGAGATAGAGCTTTACAGAACACCGGATGGGAAATACCGCCTATAGCGTTGGACGATTTCAACTTTTGCGTGCCTCTCAACGTACTCCTCGGTTTCTGCGAGGATTACAAACGCATAGTGATAAACGCGCGACACGAACTCATTCTGATACGCGCTCGCAACGATATCAATTGCGTCGTGGCACATTCAGATCAGAGACCAAAGATCACCTTGTTGAGAATACAGTGGCGAATGCCACACGTGATACTTAATGACGTTAACAAACTGTCGCTTCTGCGAACGTTGGACAGTGGACGATATCTGAGCATGGGCTTTCGTTCGTGGGATCTGTACGAATTTCCGCTGTTGCAAAGTACGACCAAGCATTCCTGGGCGGTAAAAGCGGCGACGCAATTGGAGAAACCACGATACGTGATCTTCGCGCTACAGACCGGAAGGAAAAACGTACCGTCGGAAGACGTTTCTAAATTCGACGATTGCAAGCTGACTAATGTAAAACTCTATTTGAATTCCGAGTTCTATCCCTACGACGATATGAATCTAGATTTCGAGCGTAACAAGTTCGCAGTGCTGTACGATATGTATCTGAAATTTCGAAAGACGTATTACGGGTGCGAGACCTGCGAACCGTTCATGACTGTCACTAGATTTCTGCAATACGGTCCGCTAGTGGTCATCGATTGCTCCCACCAGAACGAATCGATCAAGAGCGCCACCGTCGACGTTCGTGTAGAATTCGAATGCAAAGAGAACGTTCCGGCTAACACAACGGCTTATTGTCTCATCATTCACGATAGAGTTGTGGAGTATAACCCACTGACGAACGTCGTACGTAAACTCACGTGATCGCGGTTTTCCTACGAGAACGATGCCAAACGTACCGATCTTCGTCGATCTGCAAGGTTTTACCGTTCGGGAGAAATTTATGGTTAAAGAGGTGGCGATATTAAAAAATGGAAAAGAGCTAACTCATCGAATATTTCGAGAAGCGATACCCTGGAATCTTCTTACAAAGACGGAAAAATCTAAAGCGTGCTGGATATCCTCCAATCATCACGGCCTGCAGTGGAGCGACGGCGACGTCGCATACAGACTCTCGAAGCACGTGATTCGAAACGGCTTGTGCGATCAATCGCGAGACGCGCCTAAACGAGTGTACGTCAAAGGCTTGGAGAAAAAGAAGTGGTTAGAGGAAATTCTCGGCTGCGACTTCATCGCGGACCACGACGTGATCGTCGAGACTATCGACGCGGATTTCGAGGATATAGGGCGCCTAAGCACTCTGGACGACGTTCGAGCATTTCACTGCGAGCGTCACGCGAAGCATTGCGCTATGGAGAACGTGTGCAAACTGTACGACTGGTGGTCGAAACGACGGGAATGTATCACCGAATTGTAATATCGCTTTAACGACTTATATCATATGTCAGATTGGTTTTTAATTATTGTATTATATCAGATTCAGTGCTTATATATTATAATTAGATTCATTGCTTATACTATAATCGAATTCTTTTATCGCTCGCTATACTTATATATACATGCTTGAGGAAATACAAAAACATTGTTTACGATATATCTCACTTTATTTCATCTCAATCTTACATCCCAAAGTACAGAGCAACGAGTTCGCAATCGATAATGTCGTTACGATCCAAAGTACAGAGCAACGAGTTCGCAATCGATAATATCGTTACGATCGTAGGCATCGCTATCGCGTATGACTCTCGAGATATTTTCCGTATCCTTAGCAGTGAACGCGATATCCTTGAAACGCGCCAATTTCGCATCGATTTTTCCTAATATCTTGGTCAACGAGATAACGAGTCTGCTGATGCAATGCTCGAGCTCGAACATGTTATTCACTGTTTCCTTCGACATGGCCAAGCGAGCCGCGGATGTTTCCAGGCGTAATATCGTCAAGTTGTTGATTTTTCCGAAACGCACGGTCATATTTCCAATATGCGACGGGGCGGGAAAGGACGGTTCTCCGTTGGTACTCTGCAGATACTTCGAGAGAACGTGTCGTTGCTCGACAAGCTGCCTCCACGTATCGGGCGACATCGAGACCTCCTTGCCATGACTATCTCCCAGGATAATATTCACGCGCGAGGAGCGTTCAAGAGTGACACATACATTAAGAAACTTGTATCCCGTCTTAGTCAAGGAATATTTTCGTTCTAGAATTCTAACTGGATTGTTCGTACAACCGGCGTTACTATGACTCGACGCGATCGGCCTGTCATCGTCGAGCGTCCTTTTCCTCCTTTTCACGTCGTCGCTCTCGTCGACTCGGCGCGTCTCGGAATCCTGCGAGTGCTCGATATCGTACATCTTTACGATCGAAGAGATCGCGCGATACTGTTCGTAAATGTTTCGTATCCTTAGCTCTATACACTATACGAAAACTTCCGTGCCTCTTCCTCCTCCCTCTCCTCTTCTAAATCATCCTCGCTCGAAAATACATTCCTCATCTGAGCGAGTCTTTTCAAAAGAGCGCGCAATTGCTCTAACAGTCCGTCCCTTGGACACACGATACTAAAAATCTCTAAATCAAATTTACCAGCCATAGTTACACTTCTAGTAAATTCGTTGTACTTGAAGAACTGTCGTTTAACGAGAAAGTACAGATTACCGTCGATGTATCGAACGGCGGACGTTACAGCGGGTGGAATCCCCGGAAATATCGCGTGCAACGAGTTATGTCTAACGGCTATCATCGAGCAATCGTCGATCTCGGCCACGATCTCGTCGTTGTAAATCGCGAACGTTCGCCCCGCGTTAGTATTAACCACAGCGTTGATTTTCGCGTTGGGAGGAAGATTCATATCCTTCAATTTCCTCGGCCAACCCGGTACTAGCTCGAAACTCGGATATTCTATCATGTAAACCGTATCATCTACGAACAATACGAGTTGGCCCGAGGGTCGTCGATACGCGCCCGCCAAACGCGTAAAATTATCGGGAAGAAAACGCAGATAGTCTGTCAGTAACAACGACCTGCCGTAAGATTTTCCGTTTAGATCGATCGACCATAAGTGGCGTCGATACGCCACGTACATTCTATTTTCTAACACCAACACCGCATCGACGCGTCGCAACGCGCACAGATCCGCGGAATCTCCCGTGTCGCGCGTCGCGATCGTGGTCGTCGCTACGGTCGTCGTAACTGGTCCCGCAATTTCGCTCTTATTTCTTAAACCGTATAAATTCTGAATGGCGAGAAAATCCGCCTCGCTCAATCGCACGGGAAAGGTCTTAGAGGGAACAAAAGCGTACATTATCGCATTTTTCAGAGGAGTGTGATGTAATCCTAACGCGTGACCGATCTCGTGCGTCAACGTATGCAGCAGATGAATCGTATCGTCAGGATTAGCGGTCAGCTCGATGTGCCACTTCTCCGCGTTATCCACGTGCACCTCCGACACTTCGGATGATGGTAAAAAAGCGTGAGCTAGTACATTTCCTGGTCCGTCCAACAACGACGGACATATTCGGCTACCTCGATGCCGAGGATCTACGAACGTGTGAAAACCCTTCCGAAACGATATCACGATGTCGGGATTCATCGAATCGCGCTCGAACGTCAGCGACGAATTCGCAGCCCACATCTCGAACGCGACCTCGGTGACTCGTAGAACGCTCTCGCTCGCCAGGTGAAAATTCCAAGTGAGATGCGTCTTCGCCCATTTTCTCGGAGATTTGTCCAAGTCACTCAATATATCTTTGACGCCGCATCGCGGTTTACGCATCTGTTCCAATGTAGCTTCGTTAAGAACACCATCACCAGGTATACGATAATACTCCTGGAAAAGCGCAACCGCGTGTCTCAGAGCCAACGTCGCGTTATCTGATATCGTTTGCACGTTATCGCCATCCAGGTATCCGTAGGTTTGCAAAAACCGAATGGCCTCCTCGTCGCTATCAGCGACGGAGTCGCGAGTCGCCGCGAGAACGGCTATCGCGCAAGCGATCACGGCGATCCCGCGCGCGATCATCATCATCGCGCGAGACGGGGAGTCTAATCGACACTGCGCGTCGCCGACCGAAATACGCGCGAACCGCTCGATCGATGTTGCCATCGGTCGCGAGAGGGCGGAGACCGAATCATTAAAAAAGTACTAGTCTGACTTCCCGTAGTCACGCGTAGCGAGCGCGAAAATGACGCATCGCACAACATTCACATTTCTAATGAAACATTCCCTCGTTATTACTACTCCTACGACAATTTCCTTCTCGCGCGATTCCCACTCTCGTCTCTCTCTCATACGTTCTCGAAACGAGAAAAAACTCTTATCTCTCTCACAATCGGTTAATCGACGCAACAACGATGCGTATTAATGACGATTCGCATTACTCTTTCTTTATTTCAGTATATCTCGTACATATATTTGTTGTTTTTATTACTCGGCATCATATTTGTACACACACTTTTACACATATATTGTGTGTACATATTCTTATACATATATTCATATTAGTATATTATTAATATATATTCTTTTACATAGACATATTAGTACATTCTCTTTTACATATACTCGCGCTCTTCGCTACAATCGAATTAGTATACATATTATTAATATATATTCTTTTACATAGACATATTAATAAATTCTCTTTTACATATACTCGCGCTCTTCGCTACAATCGATACCCCTGACGATAATTCGCGCGAGCGTCATAGCTATACATCCCTACTCGCTGTCGCACTCGACGCTTCTCGCTTCCCCGCGAACTCCGGGCACTTTCCTCAGATCATCGGCGACTCGATCTATCAACTGTTGCATCAACTGCTTCTTCCGATCCGACACGGAGTTCAAAAATTGAACTCTCAATTTCGCATATTTCCACCAGTTGCGTCTCTTCTTCTTAACTATATCCTTGACGTTATACACGTACATTCGAACCAATTCACAATTGGTCCCTTTCTCGCCCGGAGATCTCGCCTCGAGCTGTCGTCCACCCTTCAACTTCGTCATGTACTGAACGAATCGATCAGCCTCCTCTTTATCTCCAGATAAAGACGCGAACAACGCGTCTAAACCACTGCCACAACTTTCATCATTCCCTCTCGTAGTACTCAAACGCGCAAGATACTTCTCGTACTCATTATCGAGATCCCCCTTCGTCGTTTTCAAACGCGCCAGATACTTCTCGTACTCGTCGTCGAGATCCCCCTTCGTCGTTTTCAAACGCGCCAGATATTCCCAGTAATCTCGTAGCCAACTCGAGGAAGCCTCCTTCGTTATCTCGATCTCCATAAGCGACGCACGCTCGTCCGGCGTCGCGGAACTCTCGACCAAGCGAACCATGCTGTCCCCAGAACAGTACGAGTTCCACGGACCCTTTCGACTCCAGACGTCAGTGACGATACGTATAGCGTTCCTCATACGCTCGGCCTCGCGTATACGCGCGATCGGCTCCGTCCCTCGGTGAACCGCCAGATGTTTAGACAGAAACGCCATCATTAGCCGCAAATTACACGCCGCCGAATGCATAGACGTCCACATCGCGCGCATCAACTCGAGCGAGTCGACCGCGTCGCTCTCGACCGCGTCGCTCTCGACCTCCGCCGATATCTCGTTCTCCTTTTCCCGCTCGATCGTAGGCCGTTTCTCACGCCCCATCGTCATTGCGCGTTTCTCCCGTTCCACTATCTCGCGTTCCATCTCTCTCGAAAACTCGAGCGAATCGTCTAAGAGCGATATTATCTCCGGATCCTTCAATTGACTCTCCAGAACATTAGACTGACTCTCCATCTCGCAAACTAACAATATATCGTCGACACTCCTAGTTAAATACTCTCTAAAGCGGCGTAAACAGGATGCGCTAGATCCGGCGGAAAACGCGAATCGCCTCGACGCGCCTAATCGGGACGTTATGGAAAACAGACAATCGTCTAAGGCGACGCGACAAACCACAACATCCTGCGAACGACGCGATGACGCGCCCGTTATGGAAAACAGACAATCGCCTAAGGCGACGCTAGACCCCGCGGAAAACGCCGCGGGAAGCGCCACACCCCGCGAAAGACGCTAGGGCGACGCGACATCCCCGCGAAACGGGACGCGCTAGATCGCGCACTACAAAACAGGACAAGCGGTACGCGCTATCCTCATAGACACCTAGACATGAAACATGCCTAAGGCGACGTAACAAACCGCGACATCCCGCGAAAAACAGGACGCGCTAGATCCGGCGGAAAACGCGAATCGCCTCGACGCGCCTAATCGGGACGTTATGGAAAACAGACACGCGTCTAAGGCGACGTGACAAACCGAAACGTCCTGCGAACGACGCGCCCGTTATGGAAAACTGACACGCGTCTAAGGCGACGCGACAAACCGCAACATCCTGCGAACGACGCGATGACGCGCCCGTTATGGAAAACAGACAATCGCCTAAGGCGACGCTAGACCCCGCGGAAAACGCCGCGGGAAGCGCCACACCCCGCGAAAGACGCTAGGGCGACGCGACAAACCGCGGCATCCCCGCGAAACGGGACGCGCTAGATCGCGCGGAAAAAAAACGCTAGGGCGACGTGGCCCGAGGACGCACCCCGAGGTCACGCGGAGAGCGCCAGACCGCGCGGAGAGCGCCAGACCGCGCGGAGAACGCCAGACCGCGCGGAGAACGCTAGACCGCGCGGAGAACGCTAGACCGCGCGGAAAACGCTAGGGCGGCGTCGAGAACGCGCCCCGAAAAGAAAAAAGAAAAAAAACGCTAGGGCGACGTCGAGGACGGGGGAATCCGACCCGGGGAAACCCCGCGACCGCCTTACCGACCGAGAGGGACAAACCCGTCTCGACGACCGCCAGAGGGATCCACCTTCTCTTCTCCCCGGATACGAACCCCCTGGGGAAAGAAATCCATGCTCCCCGGATTCGAACCCCCGAGGAAAGAAAACCATTCTTACCGACAGGATTGGATACGAACCCCCTGGGGATTCTACGACCCCCTCCCCTCACCCCCTCCGCTCCGGGGGGCTTGGGACCCCCCTTGCTTATCTACTTATAGAAAATATAATTGGAGAGACGCTTCACTACGTCATTTTTTAATAAATTTGTCAAGGGTTTTGCTAATTTAGAAAAATTAGGGATAAATCGTATGTAATATCCTGCTAGTCCTAGAAATTGTTTAATGTTTTTAGGCTTGGGCCTAGGAAACCGTCGTACAGCCTAATTTTTTTGGGTCGGGTTTAACTCCGTTTTTGCCTATAACGTGTCCCAAATACCAGGTGTATGCATAAGTTTTTTCCGGTTTTTTAGTAAAAAAAGACACGTAATTTTCAAGGGAAATTAATTTTTTTTTATTCAAAATATTTGCCATCGGCTTCTACACATTTTGCCCATCTTTCAGGTAATTTATGAATACCATGCCAGAAAAACTGCTTGTCTTTTGCGGCAAACCATTCGTCGAGCCATTTTCCAACTTCCTCGAAATTGCTGAAGTGCTACTCTGCGAGCGCGTGCCCCATTGATGCGAAGAGGTGATAGTCAGATGGCGCCAAGTCTCGGGAGTACGGTGGGTGCGGAAGGATGTCCCATCCAAGCGATTTCAAGGTGTCTTTCACTGGTTTTGCTGTGTGAGACGGCACATTGTCGTGTAACAAAATCACTTTGCCATGTCTTCTGGCCCATTCCGGTCGTCTTTCGATTAATGCGTGGTTTAAATTAATCATTTGTTGGCGATAGCGTTGTGTATTAACGATTTCGCCGGACTTCAAGAGTTCATAATACACAATACCGCTCTGGTCCCACCAGACACAGAGCATGGTCTTCTTGCCGAAGCGATTTGGCCTTGGTGTTGATGGACCGGCTTCGCCAGGTGAAAGCCACGATTTTTTCCGCTTCGGGTTTTCAAAATAAATCCATTTTTCGTCACCCGTCACAATTCGATACAAAAATGATTTCCTTTCGTGGCGTTGAAGCAGCATTTCACAAGTGACTTTGCGATTTTCCATTTGACGTTCATTCAAATCGTGTGGGACCCATTTACCGAGTTTATTGATCTTTCCCATTGCTCGTAAACGTCTGCTGATTGTTTCTTGTGATACATGTAATGCTTCTGCTAATTGCCGTTGAGTTTGAGTTGGGTCATCATCCAATAACTCCTGCAATTGCTCGTCTTCGCATTTTTGTGGTCTACCAGAGCGATCACTGTCTTTCACATTAAAATCACCACTTTTAAATTGTCGAAACCATGTCTCACATGTTCTAATCGATGGAGCGTGTTCACCATATGTTTCTACCAGCAAACGATGATTTTCAACAGCCTTTTTCTTTTGATTAAATAAAAAAAGCAATGCGTGCCGCAAATGTTCTTTTTCAGGCACAAAACTCGACATGATCACTGAACAATAAAACAAAGACGCTAGTTTTTGGCGGACTCAACTTGTGTGTGTTTGTAGTTTTAAATGTCAGACGAACAAAATGATGTATGTGTCAAATTAATACGCTGCGTACTTTTCGCTGGCGACATCTCTCAGTTAAACCGGAAAAAACTTATGCATACACCTGGTAAGTTACCTCTGATTTTAAAAATTCACATTTATCGGGCTGTAGTTTTAAATTTGCTTCGCGTAATTTATCTATTAAAAGATTATATTCTCTTTCATGCTCTTTTAATGACGACGCGTAAATAACAATATTGTCCATATAAACAAATAATTCTTTTCCTTGTAATCCGAATAAGATTAAATCCATTAATCGTTGAAAAGTAACGGGAGCATTTTTCAGTCCAAATGGTATTCTATCAAATTCATAATGCCCAAAAGGTATTGTAAAAGCGGTTTTATGACTATCTGCTGGATCCATTTTTATTTGATGAAATCCTGAGGCTAGATTGTATACCGAAAAATATTGAGCTCTTCCCACTCAGTTGATCTAAGATATCAACTATATTTGGTAGTGGATACGCATCTCCGATAGTTTTGTCATTTAATGCCCGGAAATCTAATACCATTCTCCATCGTTTATTTCCTTGAGAATTCTCTTTCTTAGGTACAATCCATATGGGCATATTGTAAGGCGACTGCGAAGGTTTTACTATGCCTCCTTCTAACAGCTCTCCTATCTGCTTGTTTATTTCCTCTTTATGAATTTGCGGAAATCTATACTGACGAGTATTTATCAGCTGGTCATCTGTTGTTGATATTTTATGTTGTAAAACATTAGTTGCCATCAGTTTTTCCTCAGGTATATGAAACCTGTCTTGACTATTATAAGATTTATCACACTCTCCTCTTCATAATCATTCAAGTGTTCTAGTTGCAATAATTCTATGATTTTTGTGAATCTATTCCTTTGGTTTTCTCCCGATAATATTAAGCATTTAGTTGCTACATTTCCCTTGCTGCTACTCTGTAACTCTTGCACAGCTTTTTCCTTATGCTTTGATTTACGCTTTCGTACATTTGTCTAATATCTTTTGAGATTGATTTTGTTTTAATTTAAACATTTTTGAAGAACGGTTTTTTGTTTTTCATTCCTAATTTGTTACGATTTATTTCATTTGATTTATTTATTTGTATCCTTTCCATAAGCTCTTTGGCGGTAATGTGAGAGGGTTATTTTTTCCATTCATTTTTTCCGAGATCATCCCAACTCTCGGAAATTTCACACCTTCTAACGAAACTGAGGAATTAATATTTTCATTTTTCTCCAGACAGGATTGTGTCGGATTACGTACTGAGGTTTGGTAACTTCCGTCCTCGTAACCGACGGAGCTGGAAAATGGTCGAGGAATGCGGAAACTTCCATCGGCAATTCCAGAATTATTTCTTCAAGTGATTCGACAATTTTCATCTCCAAGAAACTCAAAATTTTTTAAATTTTCAGACGAGGTTTGGTAACTTCTCTCTCCGAGGATTTTGGAATGGGAGGATATCTCAGAGGAAGTTTGATAACTTCCCTCTCGCTGAGTAATTAGGATTTTTCTTTTTATTTGCTCTCATTTTAATTTCATTTTTATTTTCAATTTTTAAACTTTTATTAATTGCCCATTTATGGAGGCTTTAATTTCTTTATGTTTGTTATTTATAATCCGTCTTCTTTCATCTTTGCGTTTTCACTTTCATTCTTATTTTCATTTTCATTTTTATTTTCATTAACAATCTCAATGCCATTTATATTCATAATCTCGTTTTCCTCTCTACTTATTACATTTTTATTTTGATTTTCGTCCAACAATTCTTCTTTATAGGATCAATACTGTTTTCGGTTTCCTTCGGAAAGAAATTCGGATGTGAATTTGTTAATTCTTCCTGATAATCTAACATCTTTATTCTGGTTTCACAAAGGTCAACCATCTCATTCAGAGATTTATGATCGGACCTCTACTTCTTCGTCCCGTGTGTTTATGATATATATAATAAATATGTTTTTCCCGAGACGTTTTCCACAACCGTGTCTCCTAGATAAATTCCATGCGTTATCTTCAATTTCGGTACATATCCAATTTTAACATTAGGGTTGCCAACTCTTACATAAAATAACGATCTTGGTGATGCCACTATAATTTCTGGCGAGAGAAAAGGTACTTGGGTACCGGATACGTCTATACATCCTTGTGCGTAATCAATTTTTGATGATGTTTGTTTAAAGAAATCGTTGCCTAATATATCAGATTGCGGAATCGGAAAATCGTCCGCTACAATATGAAAGGTTACTGATTTATTGAAAAAAATTAAAGTGATTTCCCCAAGAATGTAAACAGGATAATTATTTACACAATTCAACTTTAAGATATTTGTATAATTGATTTTTTCGTCTTCGAATATGAGATTTTCTTTAATTATGTTTGATCCCGAACCGGTGTCTAGCATTAGAGTTATGTCATCTGTTATATTATGGATCTCTACCTGCACAGTAGGCACGCGACTATGTTTATCCAAGTTTACAGTTACGGATCGAATTTCCGGTGCGTTTTTGTCTATTTGGGCTCTGGAGTTTTCGAAGAGTGTGTAACTCGTTCGGGCCCTCTTTGCACACCCGATCTCAACGGGCCATTGGAGTTTTCCTGATCGATATTCTTCCTACGATTATTACTTGCAATTCTCAATTGATAATTTTCAAGGAAATGTCCCTTTTCTTTGCAATAACGGCAAAACATGTTTTTGGATTGAGTTAATTTTGCTCGACAATTCTTTGCAAAATGCCCGAAATTATTACATATCTGGCAAATAATTCTATTTTTATTTTCCAAGCCGCGTTGTTCGTTCTGCTTCTTCCAACAATTACTCGCGATATGTCCGGATCTATCGCACCACTGACAAACAACGGTATTTTTATTAATTTGAGGATTTACCCTGCCGTCCGTCGGGCAAGCCTTGGCATAGTGACCTGCTTTTGAGCATAACTGACAAAAAATCGATTTTTCTCGTAATATATTTACAGGTCAATGAAACTGAGGATCACGAAGGCGATATTTATCCGCGACATTTATCCGTGCTTTTTACAAATTTGACAAAAAATTTTTGTTCCTAAACTACGCATAGATTGAGGAATCAAGGATAATTTTCTGCGGAATGCCCTTCTTTGTAACATATTTGACAAGTCTCCTTTTTCTCAAATAATGAGTTTTGACTTCGCGCTTGACCTTTGCCGTAAATCTGTCATTGCTCGGAGCTTTCTCTCTTAATGCGTCGGATTCCCGCTATGTCTAAATTTCTAGTTATTCTTTGCTCAATTTCAGGTTTTAATCCTCTAATAAAACATTTACACATGTCTTTCTCTAAAGATAATTGAATTTCTATCGGAGAGAGCACTTCCTTGATGTTTATATACTTCGAAAATTTGTTTCCCCAAAAGTTTTACTCGATTAGCATGTATATTATTATATCACTCTTCTGATAAATACAGTCTAATTCCCCCTGTAGTTGATAAACATTTTTCGTAGGCCTGTAAATCTGTTTTAAATATTTGGTTAACTGTGAAATGGTGTTGAAATTTTGATCTTGTATAGTACGACGTGCTTCGCCTACGACTCGCATTCTAATTATTTTCGCGAATTATGGTTCGGCTTCCTCCGGTAACATGGACTTTGCTTCCTCGCATCCTTCGATAAAATAAGATAACGATATATTAAAGTCGTCAAAATAAGACACGGCTTCGACAGCATATTTCAAAATAATGAATGGATTTTGTTGTGACTAATTTTCCGACTAATTTACCGTTAATTTTCGATTTACTTGGTGTTACGTCTTCGACACCGTCGGAAATCAGATTCCGGCGATTCTAAAACAGTTTCGTTTTTCTCTTCAGTAATTATACTGTCGTCAGGAAAATGCACGTATCGAGATGTGGTTTTCAAAGTCCACGACGGGAGTTAAGGTAGGGAGAGGAGCTGAGCTTTTTAAATTAGATTTTGATTTGTTCTGCGATTCTATAGCATTTATATTGTTCAGTTATTTCCGCTTTATCCGATTTAGATCTTATCGTGCTCATTCCCGTTTGTAAAGATCGCAATTTTCATTCCGGACGAGCCCCCAATTTTTCTACCTTTGGATATGTTACGTCCCCGGAATTATTAGTTAAAGGGATGGGGTATGGAAGGGCGTATCGAATATCCTCTCGCAGGTGGCAGCTGTGAAACGTGCCTGCGAGTCGAACGTCCCGTACAGGTCAGCCGATACGGGTCAACGTCTTGAGAAAGACGCTATGACTCCGACTGCGTGACGTACGTCCGTCGGTCCGTCAATTTAGGCAAGAGAATTTAATCTCTTTTGTCTAGGATAGGACCATATGCAATCTCCGAGAGCGGGCGAGAACGAGCGTGACGAGAGGGTTAAATTATTAATGAATAAATTAATTTATCGTTAAAGTAATCATTTAATTAATTAAAATGAAACGAACAAGGTACAAAATTAAAACACAAAATACTTAACATAAAGGAGAAATGATATGCATAATGATTACTCGGTAGATAATGATAACGGTTAATATCATTTCGAATGGGCGCATGAGAGTGGAATAAATTGCATGTAAGTGTAGCACGCGGGTGTTACAAAAGTGCGGAAGTCATCGAGTATGGCAGTTCGGGGTAAGGCTCTACGTTAAAATATTTAGGGCCATGCCCATTATATTTTTACAATATAAATAAATGAACAAAAAAAAATAATAAAATATTTTAAACAAACAATTTTATAATGTAAGTGTAAAAGTGTTAAACCTTAAGCACGGTAAACTCAGAGAGTAGGTAAGTAAGAGGGAGGGGAGCAAGGGGAAACAATCGATATTTAAGTGGTAATGAGATCATATTAATATAGATCATATTAATCCATGTGATATATTTACTACTGCGATGATTATAAAGAAATGTCGTTGCAGGTTGATCGGCTAGAAGCAAGCGGGAGTCGAGACTAGCGGCCAGCGGTTCTCCACAGGGTGCTCACGGGACCTCACAGCTACGAAACAGAGTCGGACTGTGGCTTCCAATTTTTAAACTTTTATGTTTGTAGCACTGAATAGTGAAAAAGAATTCTGTCTTTTTCTGTTTTGAAATTAATCATTTATTTGATGACATGAAATGTGTTAGGGTGAATTCCCACTGAACGCGTCACGCATCGCGTCATCCATTGCGTTACGACGCGACGCGAGATAAACTTAAAGATAGCGTCTTATTCACATAATGCAGCGAACTGAGGCTGCGTTCCGATATTCACTGCTTAAAAATCTATAATATACGTGACCTGAACTATATATTTTCAGTACTGGCAGTGAATATCGGAACGCAGCCTCAGTTCGCTGCATTATGTGAATAAGACGCTATCTTTAAGTTTATCTCGCGTCGCGTCGTAACGCAATGAATGACGCGATGCGTGACGCATTCAATGGGAATTCACCCTAACACATTTCATGCATTGATCATGCGCATCTATATAACGAAACAGATTCTATGCAGTTCATGCAATACTGGAAACATGGACCAACATGGACGACATAAAGTTGAACACTTTAATCATTTCCACACATAGATGTCTACTAAACTAGATTATGTGGCGGTCGGCTCGGCTGTGGTGCGTATTCCTTATTCGCTCAGCCAGCAGAAGATAATTACATCGTATTCGTGCCGAGCAAGCCGGATAAGAAACATCCACCGATGGTATGTTGCTCTAACAGTTATATTTTTCTGATACAAAATAAAATACAAAACTTATAGTAATTCTCCTCGAGGTACAAAAGGTCGTACGTGTTCGTTGTAACCGGCTGACAAAATCGCTCCTAGATTCTGCGTGTCCGACTCTCGGATCTGCGAATTGCTCGCTGATTGGCTAGCGTAGTTCCCACACGTTTTATGTGCTCATCCTTAGGTATATTACACTATATCTACTTACGTCCCAAGATGGCGTAGAACGGTTAATGAGTTTGAGAAAATAAACTCTGGCGAGTTCTACTTTTATGGTGGATATTAAATATAGTTATATTTGAATCAGAGTTCGCGAAATTACAATTCAAGATTTGGTTCGCAATAAAGATAATTTCCTAGATCAATGTAAACGTAAACAGAAATATCAATAAAGAATTATGTAAAAACAATATTAGGCAATAATAATAATAATAATAATAATAATAATAATAATAATAATAATAATAATAATAATGCAGATAGAATAATAGCAATAATAATAATAATGTCAATGGAAAATATATCATGAATCATAATGGTGAATAAAACAACATTGTGGTATAGACCTAATTATATGTGGAATAGAAAAACAAATTAGACAATATCAAATAAGAATGGGGATGATGGCTAGAAAACGTAGTATAAGAGCTTCAAAAGTATACGACAAAAATTATTATTATTATTATATATAAGTGGATAAAAGTATCAGCACTGTATGTAATTTAACGTAGGTTTAATACTAATATATTAATCAATCAATATAAAAAGGAGATATAGTCAAATAGTAGTAATAATAATAATAATAATAATATAATGTAAATTAAAAATATAGCATAGTATCTAAGTGTTACTATAAAGAGCTACACAAAAAGGTGATATAAATTTAATGTGATATGAATTTAATTTATAAAGAAACCAACCAATCAAATAATAATAATAATAATAATAATAATAGTAATAATAATAATCTAAATAATAATAATAATACAAATGATTACCTTAAGTGGTTCAAAGTAAATGGTTAAAAGTTTAAAATTCTAGCAAATTCTCTTTCCTTTCCTTTTCCTTCCTTAGGTTAATATAGTTTTCGTCTTTAATAGTAAAAGATTCGGTGATTTGATTTAGTGGAATGATTCGACGACTACACTCTCTGGTGGAGGTTTGTTAACGACTGCTGCGTCTACATCCAAACTGTATCTCTAGGGTAGGGCCCGATGCAAAGGGGAGGGGCAAACAAAGCACTTTTCGACTGAGCATTTTATTTCGATCGTGTTACGATTATTTACGCGAAAATAGGAAAAGATAAGAGGAAAAAAAAGAAAGAAAAATAAAGCTAAGACCTAATATTTTTTCGGAGATATCGTTAATACTTAATAATAAATCTTATTATTACAAAACGAAGAGAATTCATTTAATTCGTTTTCGTCAGTTAAATTTTCGTTGCACAACGAAAGACTCTTCGAGCTAGCCCTTCGTTGGAAAGTTTATATTAGGAATATTTGAGTGCGATAAGTCTCCCCTTTAGTATAAACTAAGATCGTCGAACGTTCCTTTGTCTCTTCTACAGTTGCAGCATTGAGAACCGAAGAAGAGGTGATTCGAGAAAAAGAAAATTAAGTTATAAAATTATGTTTCCAAATTATATATCCAAATATATTTATCCAAAAGAAAACAATAATAATAATAAAATAAAATTATATCTTATTGCAAGACGAAAGAAAATGAGTTCTCGCTTTACTATTAATTATCTTAATAATAAAAGTTATATAAAAAAAAAGAATATATATAAATAAAATGATAAGACTGTAAAATGATAAAAGTTATATATCTCAATATTTAAAATCGCGCATGCGTTAACCTAAGATTCCGCTCGAACTTACGTCATTTCGGATGAACGTCCGCAAGTTTTAATTTTCTGCGGACGTTACACACTAACTCTATGGTAACGCTGCCAATTTATGGGCTACAAATCCGCTACAATTGCTAATATGTCATTATCGAGATAGCATGGCTTGTGTCCGATAGGGTTTGCGGTGTATGCAAGAAAATGGCCGTTGCCGCCATATATTTAAAATAGTTATTTCATGTGATATTCAACAAAGTTTTGTAATAATTATTGTTTCACTCAAACAAATTGTGTAAATTACAAAAATAATATTTATTTTAATTGTTAAGTAATCAGAAAGCTTATTTAACTGTGATAATATTTAAAAAACATACATTAAACTTAATATATATTAAAATTATATATCAAGCTACACATTATATATATATATATATATATATATATATATATATATAATATAAAAAAACAAAAAATGATTGTTGTCATGAAGACTACAGAACATAAAAGAGCTTGCAGAATATTAAAAAATGTAGTCAATATAATAAAAAGGAAAATAAGAAAGAAGCAAAATATAAAAAAAATAAAAATAAAAATGATTACAAAAATTTAAAAAGTCAATTGTTAAAATAAAATAAGTTTGATCAATCGATGATGTTGATTAATTGAAGTAATTTTCTTGTTCAATTTATTCGAGTATGAAAACATTCTTATTGTTAAATATTGCCTACATATCGCGTTATTAGTTAAACACGGTGTGGAGTGTCTATTCCAATTTCTAATTCGTCGAAACATTAAGTATCTAATGGAAATACATTTGTATTTAATACAAATTTTCTTGTTATTCTAGTAACAATTTTATTGTATATATCTCTTTTTAGAATCTGCGTATAGCTGTCTTTTGTTAAAAGGAAAATTCCAATATTTTGAAGCCATTTTTTTCAAATAGTCTAATAATCTTTTTTTTAAGTGGAAATCTAAAATATTAAAAATTTTACTATAATATAAAATTGCATTAACCACTATTTATCATGAAATATTTATATATATAAGCTATTCGTTTAAACTGTCTTTGAAATTGAATAAAGTTAACCGTCAGGAATTCGAGTCCGTTGATTATTTGAATTTTACTTCACAGCGTTGCTTCACAGCTCGCGCACAAAACTAGTATGTTCATCACGTGGCGGACAAAGGAGTGGAAAGGCGGAATCTTCAGTCTTTGTAATTAAGCAGCACAATTTAGAAAAAAACACCAAGAATATATATTTAATGTCCGAACACAGTTTATATAGATATCTCGGAGAACGCACGATTTAACAACGATACGATATCGACTATAATGACTATTTTCGACTTCGACTAGACTCTCGCGGAAGAAACGTTTCGATCGCCGACTACAAGTGGCAAGGAGAGTGCTCGATCGCCTGCTGCTCCGAAAAATGCAGTACGCTGTCTGATTTTAAAATCAAACAGAGATTGCATCAGCCTCACAGTGACTGGTCGAAATCGAGGAATCGAAACGAGCGCTGCGATCGATCGAGTGTTACTCGCCGATCGCCGAATGTGGGGAAATGATTCCAACACCAAGTTTTTATTTTTAACAAGTATATTCAAAAAATCACACAATGAATTAATAATATAGATTTTTTGCGTAGAGAAAGTGTTTTATATAAAGAAAAAAGATCTCTCGTTTTTGTCCCAGAACAAAAACGAGAGATCTCTTTTCTTTATATAAAAAAAATAATTGAATTAGCCCGAACATGCACAAGCGGGAAAAAACGAACGAAGGCATAGAGTGCGAATATGTAGATCTGCGTCGGTAACAGCGTTATTGTCGCCCTCTATGTCGGAGGAGTCGCCACACGAACAGCACTTTTGGCGCCATCCGTTGGTCGCCTTAGGAACTTTTTACATATATTTATTATAAATGATCTCTAGACATCTGTGGGTATAAATGAGTTGGCTTGTTGTTCCTGCTGACTTAAATATTTAATTATAATTATCTGAATAATTCACAAAACTTTTTAATGACACTTTATAATTCCTTATACAAAATACAAACAATTCCATACAAGAACATTGTTTAACTTATCTTCGATTAATTTCTTGGACTAAGTACATGGTATAAAAATGATTAATTATTACAATTAACTGAATGATTCACAAACCTTTTCAATTGCACTTTAAAACTCTCCCACACGGAACAAAAACCTCCAATGAACGTTTATTAGAGGTTCACCATGGAGATCTATAACCTCCATCGGACGTCCACGAAACCTCCATTAGATGTCTATTAGAAATCCATAGTTCCGCGTTTTTAACCTTCATTAGAACTCCATGTAGACGTCTCATGGAGGTTGTATGGACCAATTATGGATGTTTTATACGATTTTGAAAAAAATTAATAAACACACATTAGAGATTTTATGAAAAAGTTATTAACAGTTATTAACAGAATATTAAATATATCAATTATTTTTTTTATATTACATTATAATTAAAATACTAAATAAAATTTAATTAATGTTATAAAATAATTAGAAAAAGTTAATAAAATAAATTTTATAATGCTGAACAAAAATATTTCTACAAAGACACGAAGCGCATACATATTGCAGCGTGCAATGGAACTAATGAAATCTTTTTTATCTTGCAATGTCGGTAACGTCGCACATTTTTTTGGGAGTTATCGTCCACCCATCCTTTTGGTGTACCAATTCGAGCTTGCTTAATTTAGTGATCGGCCGAAATCTGCTACTGCTTTGCTAGTAAATGATATTATAAATTAAACTTGCGATTTTGATATTGTTACGTCCGGCGGACTTCACGATTCTTCTCTCTTTTCGGAGCGAACGGGCGAGCTCCGATACAGTATAAAAAAAATCATTCTGTAAACTAATATAATTTTTACGAGCTCTAGCTCCGTGAACGCCAGTCTGCCGAACACGCGAACCTCAGACTGTTGAAGGCTCGCTTTTTGAACTAACAAATAAACTATAAAATCCGATTGAATTCAACTAAGCTAACTACGCTAACTAAGCTAAAATAACATTTGAACCATATGCCGAACGCAAAGAAAAAGTGCACTGGCGATGACGAAAAATTATAAATCATCAGAGTAGGTATCTGTTTTTCCTCATGGGAGGCTGCGTACTCGAATAGTACCGCCTTCGTAGCGTTAGTTATTTAATCCGCCGATCACCCATTCGGCCACAAATATTTAGATAATGCCATATATTGATAAAGGATCAGGCCCACTATCATCCTAACTTGATAGTTATCCCTAAAAATTCTCCCCATACCAATCAGACTCTTTTTCCAAAATTCTGAACTATGATAGGATAACTCCTCCCACATCCCTAATGACTCGCTAATTCCTATTCGTTAAAGACTCGCGAGATATTCTTAATTTCTGAACCGAAACCCCACTCCGCGACAGCTTTTTATCAAGATCCTCCCCGGAGGAAACGCATTTCGCACTTCGCACTTGCTCTTTGACCGAATGTTTTCACGCGCTCTGATCCGTTAGTTTTTTTTCACGAGCAATCTTAAAGCTTTTTCGAACATTCGTGTATCTGCTCGTTCGTTCGCATTCGCTTTTACTCTCAGTTTAGCTTCGTCGATTCTCGCCAAAATAACTGTAGATTTAGTTATTAAACTTTAGTATCGGGACAGATAAATAAACCAGTAATTTCTTTTAATCTTCATTTTATTAAATTCGAGCGGGAGTGTTTCTTTTGTACGCCTGTACTTTTTTCCACTTTGCTGTGAGTCGAAATGTGTTGTGTTGTATCGTAACAAAAAAGTACGTATAGCGACACTGTGTTACATTGTGTCAACTCGCTTGCTTGAAAGCTTCGAATATAATCTTAATATTTAGCAAAATAAAGAGATACGAATACTTAGGAATACATTCTTATCCATGCAAAGAAGATAAATACATTAACGGCAATAAGGAAGACAATTACTAATAATTGTAAGTTGCAACAATTTATTAATTTATTTGGAATATATAAACTTTCATTTAAAAAATTTCTCTATTTCTAGTGTCTCTATTTCTCTATTATTCTAGTGTCTGTATTTCAAACAAATAGGAGCATAAGAGGTAAGCCAACTTTGAAAGTCCGCTTGAAGACGTCCAAAGTGATGAGTTGCAATTCATCGAAGAGTATGAGTCGTTAAGTATGAGTCTGCACCTAACGAAGGAATCTACACATCAAATTTTGCAAGAAAAAAACGTTCTTTAATCATAGAAACTACAAATCATAATTCAGGTAATGAAGCTGATAAAGAGAATATAAATGGCGGAAATGGTAACTATTTTAAATGTGATGTGGCGATCCCCCGCTCACACAACTAAATACCTAGCAAAAACATACACGGAAAAGCATCGTGGCCCGCATGGCGCAGTGGTAGCGCTCGAGACTCATACACCTGAGGACCTAGGTTCGAATCCCACCGCGGCCAACATCTTTTTTCCGTCAACAAATTCCATCATATCGTGGACAACGCTCCTCCAACACCAAGCCGCCACAGTGATATTAGATAAGTTTTCTGAAAATGTTATAGTTGACTAAATGACGTTTATTTATGGCAAGTTTAATAAATAATAAAAAATGTAATTACAATATTTTGTTTCCTTTCTGATTCACTCTATTTTTTAAGTATTACATCTTTTTAGGTTACATCTTGACAATAATATGTTATATATACTAGCAATTTATCTTTGTAAAAAATTTGAATATTTATCTACAATATAGAGTCATTAAAAATTAAAATTAAAATCTTTTATTGTCAGATTTAAAAATCAAAAAACTGCGGCCATTTTATCGATTAATGCCGTGTAGATTAAGAAACACTAGATTTTCACCGTTTAACTATCTCAGCTGATGGTGAAAAGTTTCACGCTAAATATCTCACGCTTTCACCGGAATTAAAATTACGTGATCACAAAATGATGAAATCTACATGAGATTCGTCACTTCTCATTGATTCGTTATAGGGAAAAACTTACGTAATCGATGTCTAGATGCGCACGAAATTTAAACTTAATAATATAAAAAAAGAGAACCGCAACAGTTATTATTGCGAGACATAAAATTATACACGCCAAATCATGTTGGTCTCTTGCCTTACTTAAAAAGATGAGTCAAAAACTAAAAATGTACTAAGCCTTCTTAACAATATGTGATATATATATATATATATATCACGTACGTATATCATATATATATATTATGGTTTGGTTGGTTTTGTGGTGTGGCGTGTGTGTGTGTGTCAACTTGATGGTTTCTACGTCCACCACCGACGTAGTCGAGCATCTGCTGTGGCCCTGACGCTACCGTCCGCGGTCTGCTTCTTGTATGTGCGCAAAGCGGAATGGGCGACAGGGAAAGGAAAGTTGCGTGCTGGATTCCCAAATAAGGCAACCTTTATGGGTACATTTCTATATTCTTAAAAAGTTAAAATATACAGAGCTGCAGCGGAAGTGCTAAATGCGAGGCGTGGGAGTCTGTGTCCCTCGTGTGTGTATAGAGTCCCTGGTGTAGATCGGGTCGCGGAGTCCCTCGAGGTATCGTTGTGTTCGTCTCTCTCGAGCTCCGGTTCCGCCGTGATGAGTAGTCCGTGTAGGGGGCCGTTAGGGCGTTTACAATTGAAAACACGGCCTCGGTCTGTGAGGCGGCGTCGAACGACGGCTGCCGGTGATCCTGACGGGGCGTTCCCCGCGTGATACCCCCTAGGTCTAGAGGTATCAACCGCCACGGTCTGTTAGCGGGCTCTGCTTGTAGTCCAGAGAAGCCGGGAGCAGGCGGACCGCGATGCGCCGCGATCTGCGGTGAGAACCTCGTCCGTTGCGGGGTGGTCGGTTCGCTGCATGCGTCCCTGCGGGCCGAAAAATTGATGCTGCGGCCCGGCGTAAGCGGGCACGTCCGTGGAGCTGTGCTCGGACGCGGTGGCGTCCGTGGTGCCGGCCTGGACGTGTGGCTATCGGTCGACGAAGAGGAAGTCGATAGGGCGCCGAACAGCTCTATGAGTTGTTCTCGCCCGGCAGTCGTGGGGCGACGATCGTTCCTCCGCACTGGTGGCGCGGCCTCAGGTCGGCGCGGTGTTGTAGGAGTCGGGGGCTGGTTGTCGCGTCGTCCCCCCAGCCGAAAAGTCCGCTCGGTGCTAGTCCTGGCGACGGGGGTAGGCCTCCCCGCGATGATGGCGGCCAAGAGACTGCTTGGGCACGGACGGATGCGGCTGCGAGGTCGGCGGTGGTGCTGAGTTGGCAGCGACGTAGCGGTGGCGTCCTGTCCTTGGTACTGCGCGATCTACCTCCGGAGACGGCGGCAGTAGTTCCCCTGTTTGCTTCTCGGCAAGGATGCCGAGTGTCCGCTCAACGGCGTGAACGGCCGCTGAGGAAAGCTCGGTGAAGGAGACGCGGCGTGAACGGCCGCGTCGGAGGGTAAGGAGTCCTTCTATGGCGTGAACGGCCACCGAGAGGAGAGTACGACCTATGAGGGGTCGGTAACGCCAGCCAAAAAGGGCTGTATAATTGACCGCAAGCGGTCGGTCCTCAGTGCTTCCTTAGCCGTGAACCCCAGAGCGCACTGAGGGGTAGTGTCGGTCGGTGGTGCTAGCCGCTCTTATATAGTGGCTATACGGCTTTCCGCGCACGAGTAGGCGATCGACCGGTTGGCCATCTCGTGGCGCGCGCGTGAATCACTCTCGCGCGCGTGCGGGCCCACTGTGTCGGAGATGCTTTCCGCGCACGAGCGGACGGTCAAACGGCCGGCCATCTCGTGGCGAGCGTGTGAGTCACTCCTCGTGCGCGGGCCCACGGTGTCGGCGCGTGGCAGCGCGGCGGCGCGCGCCGGCGTGCGGGTCGCTGGGCCAGAGTGGCGGTGACCGCCACAATATATATATATCACGTACTTAGCCCTTAATCTTCTCTAATGCCCGGCTAATGAGTGATAAGAAACGTCGGAGACGCTCGATCATCGTACAGCGTGTGAAGCGCGAAAAAGTATGAAAATATTTTTTATTTTCTTTTCTATGTTATGAGCGCGAAAGAGACAATAGTATTTCTATTCTTTTCTGTCCCCAGGTGGCCGAAACGTCGAGCGCACATGTACGTGCCTCGCCTTTATGTGCGTGCCACGCGCTCTTCTCACAATCGGTCTTTCTAAACAAGGGAAGATTCTGGCCTTCAGATCATCGATTTTGCTGAATTTTTGTTACAATGTAGTATTAATATAGATATAACAGCATATAGCAATATATTATTCAGAAATGATGTATTTTTAAACTATTAATGAGAAATTGCGATTTGAAGTTTAGCACGCTCCATTAATATCACTGCAGTAAGAGTACGGTAAAGAATACGGTTAGGATCGAAGTGGCGTAATGGTTTAGGTAGTTCGCTGGAAATGCGAAGGTCGCATGTTCGCGTCCCAGTATTTATAATCTTTTTTTCTTTTTTTTTTTACGTTAATTTTTTTTCTTTCAAAGAAAAATATTTAGTACATTTAATAATACGGAAACTAATTTTTTATATATTTCAACTTTTTTATTTTTATTGGTTTTTAATAAAAAAATAAAATGGACAGTGCTAATATGACAAATTTACATATACGTATTTATATAAAAATGTATATACATTTATTGGTTTAATATTTTACAACGAGAAAATTGCGCAAACATAAATAAATATTTAACTATATAAATATATTCTTGTTTCTTTCGAATTGTGGAAGTAGTACGAATTATGGAATTAGCACGAACATATAATGAAATTTTATCGGCAGTGTCAGAAAATGGAACTCGCTACTTAGTTCCAATATGCTAAAATGGAACTGGAGCACTAGTGTACGGGGGGGGAGTGGCGTTAATGACGTTCTGGAAATTATCAGTTTTCGTGTAGCAACCGTGAGAAAAATAGGAGAAGGAAAGAGAGACTAAAAAAGATATTTGCGCCGTTTTTCTATGTAAAAACAAAAAATAATAAAAGTGGCTTTCTGAGCAGATGTGGTTGGTTTTATAAACCCCACAATTGGTGATCCCGATTGAAACAAAAAATATAACGAATTTAATAATGCCAATCGAGCATTCTCCATCAAAAACAACTGCTTCGCCACTCATCGATCTACAACTATCATCAAATATGTCTAATCAGCTGGATTCATCCCAAGACTCTGGATTCGATTTTTCGCAACAACCGGGTATTGTGGCACTAACATTAATCAAATTTCCACCTTTTTGGAAAGAAAATCCTAATTTGTGGTTCGCACAAGTCAAAACTACATTTTCCTTAGCTAGAATTACAAGCGATGACACAAAATTCAGGTACGTCATTTTAAACCTGGACAACACTGCATTATCTTTCGTTTCAGATATTGTAGCTAATCCACTACCTTCCAATAAATACCAAACTCTCAAAGATAGAATCATACGCTCTTTTAATGAAACGGCAGAATCTAAATTAAGAAAGTTCATACGCGGACACGAAATAGGTGATGATAAACCATCTAATTATCTCCGACGTCTTAGAAATTTAGCTGGTGGTCAGTGTAACGATTCAATTTTACATTATTTTTTTACATTATTTTACATTATTTTTTGCAACTGCTAGAAAACGTTAGATCTGTCCTAGCCATAAGCGAGGTCACAGATTTATCAATACTCGCTTCCCAAGCTGATAAAATTTATGAGATTACAAGACCGTCAATTAATGCACTAACCTCTGCCAATTCAGCCTTATCACCCCAAATCTCTTCAAACAATCCCATTGACGATCTATCTAAGCGAATAGATGCCATGAAACTGCGTAACTATCGTTCACTCGAAGATCTCCTAGCAATCGCGTAACCTTAAATATGGATCCTAAAAAAGCAATCGAGAGAAAGATGTTATCTGTTGGTATCATCATCAGTTCGGCAAAGAAAACAACTATGCACTTATCAAACTAAAATACAACAGAGAAACTAATATTGCCGTCGCAAGTACAGGCGCTAGTGATTGGCACTAGCCGAAGTCGCCTGTTTTTACAGAATTGTAAATCAAATCTCATCTACCTTGTTGACACGGGTGCAGACATTTCCGACATTCGGGTGCAGACATTCATATTCAAAAGCAAAATCAGTGGATCGCGCCTATGTAGGGATTTGCAAGCTATTTGCAGCAAATAGTTCTGAGATTGAGACATTCGATAAGAAAATAGTACAAGTAGATCTCGGTTTCAGGCGCTCATTTTTTTGGAAATTCACTATAGCTAACGTCACCCATGCTATTCTCGGTGCGGACTTTCTCCGACGTTTTGAATTGCTAGTAGATCTTGCAAACAAACGTCTCGTGGATGGAGCTACAAACTTATACGCTTCTTTCATTTATGCAATTCAGCCATACCTACATTAACCACTATTAATATAAATTGCAAATATTATCAATTACTCAAAGAATATATCGATATCATCAAGATTTCCCCTCGTAAAGAGAACATCCAAGTTCAGCATCATATTATCACGCATGGACTTCCAATAGCTGAGCGATCCCGCCGACTTCCATCAGAAAAATTCAAAATAGCTAAGGCCGAATTTGAAATGATGATCCAGGAAGGCACGTGTCAACCATCATCGGGCCCATGGGCATTTCTCCTTCATATGGTGCCTAAAAAGAACAGCGGATGAAGAATATGCGATGACTACCGTCGCCTTAATGCTGTAACCATCCTGGATAAGTATCTACTGCGTCATGTTCATGACTTCTCATATGCATTGCATGGTTGTAAAGTATTTACAAAGCTTGATCTCACTCGTGCCTTTCAGGTTTCCCTTGCCAAGGAAGATAGATTAAAAACCGCAGTTATCACGTTCGGGCTTTTTGAATGTTATGTTATGTTAATGCAGCCCAGTTATTTCAAAGGTTAATTGATACTGCTCTTCATGGATTAAACTTTTGTCATCCATATATTGATAACATTCTTATAGCCTCACCGAATCATCTAACACATGAAAAACATATTAGAGCAGTCTTTGATATGTTACGCAAATTTGGTCTATCAATTAATTTTTCCAAATGCGTCTTTGGCGTCGACGAAATCGATTATCTAGGATATAGAATCAATCAACACGGTACTAAACCATTACCAGAGCGAGTAGCAGCAATTCCTAAAATTCCTAAATCTCAAAAATTTTCCTAAGCCCAAAACAATACAAGAATTGCGACGGGAGTTGTTAACTTTTATCGTAGATTCCTCAAAGATGCTGCTAAAATACAAGCTCTCCTCGATTCTCATCTAAAAGGCGCAATAAAAAAAAAATACGCATCCAGTGATATGGACTGAGGACAGCGATCGTGCTTTCACTCAGTGCAAATAACAAATCGTTGACGCATCTCTTCTTTTTTACCCTCGTGAAAATGCACTTCTTGCCCTTACTATCTTGCACCGCCATGGGAGCAACCCTTGAGCAATCGGTTGGAAGATGGGAACCCATAGGTTTCTTTTCAAAGAAATTGTCTTCCACGCAGCAACGTTACAGCGTGTATGATCGTGAACTGCTTGCGATATATTCCAGCTTGAAATTTTTTCGTCATTTTTGCGAAAGACAGCAACTAGATTAATTAGAACTGATCATAAACCCTTGGTTTATGCTTTTCATTAAAAATTCGATAAGACTTCACTAAGGCAGCAGCGACAATTGGACTTTGACTTTATCAATCAATTCTCTACTAAGATTATTCACTTAGCTGGAAAAGAAAACTCGGTAGCTGATTGTTTATCACGCATGGAACAGATCGACATGTCAGTCATTGTTACCACCGAAGATCTCGCGAAATTTCAAAAGGAAGATGAGGAACTTAAAAGCCTATTGAATTCAAATTCTTCGTCTCTTATACTCAGGAAACTACACTGCAGTGACAATGACACTGCACTGTATTGCGACACTTCATCTAATGATATTCGATCTTACATCTCACAATGTTTAAGACGTCAGATCTTCAACGTAATTCATAACACATGGCACATCCCGGCGTCAAGTCCACACAAAAACTCATCGCGCAACGATTTGTATGGCCGTCCATGCGCAAGAATATTTCTAAGTAGGTCCGTACATGCTTAGCATGTTAATGTAGCAAAATTCATCGACACGTCAAAAACCTTCCGGATCGAATCACAATCCCAGACGATTTCGACACATTCACATAGATATTATCGGCTTTCTTCAACCTTCAAGAAATTACAAATATTGTCTCATCATTATTGATCGGTTTACTCGCTGGCCGGACGCTATTCCTATTTATGACACATCGGCAAACACTGTTAATGCATTCTATTATATTTGGATTGCAAGATTTGGAGTTCCTTCTACTATTACCACTGACCGTGGTACTCAGTTCGAGTCCCGTTTGTTTCAAGCCTTTACACTAATGATAGGCGCTAAAAAAATTCATACAACAGCTTACCATCCATCTTCAAATGGAATCGTCAAACGATGGCATAGAACATTAAAAATAGTTATTATCTGTCATAACAATCGTGAATGGATTGATATTGCTACTATACTTCTGGAATTCCGCACTAGTATCAAGAACGATATTAAAGCTTCCGCAGCAGAGTTACTCTACGGAACCACATTACGCATTCCTGGTGAGTTTTTTGTAGACGTAGCCCACTAATGAACCTCGTTTATTTTTAGAAATGTCTCAGACAAACTATGCGAGCTATTAGGCCGAGTACTACAATTCATCATTAAAAAAGCAAACCATTTTATATTCAAGATCTTGATAATTGTTCACATGTATTTATCAGAGTTGATTCCACAAAAAAACCTTTAAAGTCATACCAAGTGCTCCAGTATATCACAGATAGAATATTTAAAGTAGACCTGCAGGGGAAGCTAACAACTATTTCTACCGAAAGATTAAAATCTGCATATTTCGAAATAGAAATTTCAGACAGCCGTGGACTAAATCCACAATTATTAGACATCTGTCTACGCCTCGCACAAGCCAACACTCAAAGAAAGTGCATTTTGCGGTTTAATTACTTAAACCATTCAGAGGGGAATACTACAGCGCTAGTGGCGTTCTAGAAATTACCAGTTGTCGTGTGGCAAACGTGAGAGAAACAGGAGGAGGAAAGAGAGATTAAAAAAGATATTTGCGTCGTTTTTCTATGTAAAAACAAAAATAATAAAAGTGGCTTTCAAATGTGATTGGTTTTATAAACCCCAGAGAGGTTTCGACGATCCCACGAAAAAGGCCGGGATGGCCGCTCTCAGATTTCTCTTTGATTATATATATAATAGTATATTATTAATATTATTAGGTGTATAAAAAAGTTCTGAGCTTTAGATTTCATACAACCGAAATAACAATTTAAATTTTATATATCTTCCCGCCCTTTTGCGGTTTTAAAGCGTTGACATTTGGCCTTCTAAAATGCCATACGGTTTGGCGTTTGATGCACATAACCTCAAAAATCAGTAGTGTTCACGATGGCAATAACAAAAGAGCATATTCGATTTTCCATCCACTTCGCGTTTCATCTGAAGAAAAATGCTGCTAAAGCCACTGCAATTTGTGCTGCATATAGAGAGAACGCTGTAAGTCATACTACATGTAAAAGATGATATCAAAAATGTCGTAGATGGGTTCCGCATGAATTGTCCGAAGACAACAAAAATCGTCGTATTGTTACATTTAATACTTTACGATAATCCAAGAAATTATTTCTTTTTATTTGTCATATTAAATAACCTTGAATCATAATTTCACAACCAATTATACCAACAATCATAACTTTACAATACAATATCATATTCCGATTATTATATTAACAAAACACTATTTCCCTGCGATTTCCGCTCGGTCGCGGGTTCCAATCTGGAAATATAGTTTGTAATCGTATCCAATATCATTGAACGTAAATACACTAAATATCCCTTTCCTAAATCTCATTTACTGTTCTACGCCATCTCGGGACGTAACACTAATCATCGTCTATTTTCTAATATGTAACGCTATCGCGTTGCCGCTTTGCCGCGTCCTGTGTGCAGCCGACCTCCGAATTCATCATAACTTGCAAAGATGTTTCATTTGAAAATTCAAGACTGTAGTAATAAAATATATAATTTTATAGTAACAAAAGATATTTATGATTTAGCTCATAATGGTAAATATTATAATAATATTATTGTTGTAACAAAATTTTTGTCATTATTAATATTTTCAGAATTTTCATACGCAGAAAAGTTTTTGATTAAGCAGAAACAAAAATATCCTGAATTAAGTCTTGAATTTCCAAATAAAATTTCTTCATCTTCGACATCTTTGCAGATTGTGATGAATTCGGAACACTTCTCGGTTTAGTTACATAACAACCAACATCTAGAAAAAAAAAGTTAAACTATCACCGTTCGGAATATACTTTTGGGCTACGTTCGGGAACACCACCCGAGTGACTTCGAGGATTGTTTTATCCTTGTTGTTCATTGAATGTTAAACAAGAATAAAATAATACACGGAGTCACTCGGGTGATGTTCCCGAACATAGTCTTGCAACTGTTGTAAAATTATTTAATATGATTGGTTTATACATTTAAATCCATAAGAAATTATGGACAAAAATTAATTACTACGTTTACACGGCAACGTTAAGGCTGTATCAGACTATGGGTTGCCGGTAAGTCCCGATCTACAATAGGTGATTTAAGGCTTAAGTCATAAGAAATGGAAATAGTCGAAGAATAGGAGAATAATCAACTTTGATTGGTCAATTTCTTATGGCTTAAGGCTTAAATCATCTATTATAGACCGGGACTGACGGTTGCCGGTTGACGATTCTATTTCAGCCAATTATAATGTAGCAGGTCCTGGTTACGTAATGTGATTAGCTGAAATAGAATCGTCAACTGGTAACCATAAGTCCTAATCTATAATGAGTGCTTTCCATTTAATAACTCAAGTCGACACAAGTCTAGTGATATCATCATTTGTTTCATTTGATTTGTGTCGCTATGTGTCATTGACTCAAGTCGACTTTTGCTAACTCTGCTTTTGCGAAGAGTTAAGATGTGTGACATTCATCACATCAGTTTTATCAATATCAAAAAATAAACTTACCATATTTATTTAATCATATACGTATATATTTTGTTATATTAATAGTAAGAAGTGAGATTAATAACTCAAAATTAAGAGATATGATTCATGTCAACGCTATTTCTTTTATATATACGGATTTATATACGGATTTTTTTATACGGTAATAATTACACGTAAGTAAAATGATCAATCTTACTTCAATAAGTTATAAATTGATAATCTAAAGTAATTTCACTTTTGCATATTAGATTATACAATAAATAAAACTGGAAATATATTGACTAATAATTTTGTTGATTTTGAATATATACCGATAATCAGATGTAAACATTTTACAAGAAAGAAATACAAATAAACAAAGAAAAATTGATTTAATTTCTTATGAAGAATTTCAATGGAAAGACAAGCTGGAACAAACAAGCTATTTTTGCATGTTTATCTGAATGAAGCTCGTGATATTATTTGAAGTTGATAATATCAAGAAAAATAAAAAGTTTTGGCAATCAATTGCAGAAGATCTGAATAAATTAATTTAATAGATTTGTTTATTTGAAATTTCAGTAAATATTTTATTATATTTATTAATATTTATTAATCTAATCTATAAATATATTTTTATAATTAAATTAATCTGATTTAATATATTTTTCTAATATATTTTTATAGTTATCAGGTGATCAAGTGAGATGGAGATTTAGTGTATTAAAAAAATTTTATAACAAAAAAAAAGATCATAATCGTACAAGTGGAAATGCTCCGAAGATTTTTGATGATTACGACAAAAGATTACATGAAATTTTAGATCATAAAAGCGTTACCAGTGAAAGCAGTGAAAATTTAATTTTTAGTTTTTTAAATTTAGTTTTTAATGCGTCAATATTAGTGAATACTCAAAATATAACAACTAATACGTAAAAGAATCAAGTAATGTCCAAGAAAATACTAGGATAGAAGAACATAGTACAGAAAATACTAGAACAGAAATGAGAATAGTACAAAAAAAAAGACATGGAACAAGATCAAAAACATCTCGAACAAAATTAGAATTAGAAAAACAATAGTTAGAACATCTTCAGTTTATTAAAAAAAAATATGAAAATAAAGAAGAATATGAGGAAAATGAAAATAAAAGAAAAATAGAAGAACTTGCATTTAGAAAAGGAAAATTAGCTTTTAAGAGGAAAGTCTGTCTAAAAATTTCAAAAAATTCGATTTTTGAGTTTTAACATTTTCTTAAAGTATAACATCTTAAAAATATTTTCTGAAAATTTCAAGTCAATCTGAATAAAATTGACAAAGTTATAAGCGTTTGTGTTGCGCGCCCAAAGGACTGGCCTCTGACTGCTCGCAGGCTCAAAACAGATAGATGCGGCAGTTGCAAGGCGCTCTCTTTTGTGAGATCCTCTTTTGTATTGTGCGAAGATTTTATACTTGTATTAGTAAATACAAAGGTTCCTGTAGGCTTGTATTAGTGAAATATAGTCAGTATCCCAGACAACGGTTATAACCTTTAAAACGTAGGCAGTTCGTTAAATAAACTATTAAATTAACTGTTTATTATGGATTGGCTATTCGTCGACATTGCAATTCCATTGAAGAAATGAAAAAAGCAATTTGGACTACATATGGTCACTACAGTTCATCTGATGCAAATCCGAAACATGATAAGTGGCCCATCTGGAATTACTTCATGGTGTAGCTGGCAGTGTGCTTTTGTGAACGGCGAGCTTGATTCATTTAAGCATGATTATAATACTCTTCCTACAAATGTATTAGAAGCAATAAAACCCATCTCATGAAGATCTCAGTTGCGACACTTTTTGAAAAGATGTATCGGAGAATTCACTCAAAATAACAATGAGAGCTTCAATCAATTCATTTGGAAAATAAGCCCAAAAATTTATTATAGTGGATCACATGGTAAAATTTGCAGCTTACATTGCAACTTACATTTTTAATGAAGGAACTTCTTCATTAAAAATATTGCAAGAGATGGAAGTGAATTGCGGGCCAAACACATTTATATGCAACGAAGAAAGACGAGGACCGAATAAGAAAAGCTGACGTTCGTGCGCAAAAAAGCACGCGTGAGGCAAGATTGAGTCGCAGACAGGCACAAATTGATGTTTTGGAAGCAGTATCTGATGCAGAAGGTCTATTATATGGACCAGGAATTGATGATTCAATATAAGTTATAAAATTACTATTTTATTGAAATGTAAACATGACACAAAACTTTAAACACGTTTTTCTCGAAATCACATTTTTCAAGTCGGTGACCAACATAACTCAAAACCAATGAATCAATTTACTTAAAATTTTACAGACTTATTTAAGAGATAAAAATCTAAAATTCAACGAGAGCTTTTTTATTTTTTGTTTATTTTTTTTATATAAAAAAAAGAGCAATTTTTTTGCCGAAATTTGATGTCTCAACTTTGCATTGCTGCCATTTTGTTTTAAATTAATTTTTCAAAAATCCGTCTTATAGGGTTTTAGATAATTTAATATATAATTGAAAACTTTTTGAAATTTTTATTTCAGATAATCCTGCTTCAAGTTATAGTGGTCACCGTAAAGTGTCTCCAACAAAAAGGATGTCTACGGCATGGCATATATTTCATTTATTATTTATTATTTTTTAATGAAAAAAATTTGTATAATATATCTAGTGTATTTGTATAATATATCTAGTGTATCTAAGTGTATTTAATAATACAATAATTTGTATTAGTAAAACTTTATTGGTTTAAATAAAAAAAATCCTTAAAAAGCGTATATTTTTTAAAACTCTAGGTAGGCTTCCCCCCTTAAGAAGAAAAAGATGTTGTTTGAAGAATTGAAATTATCCAAAAAGATTGAACAATATAGAGAGAAGATGTCTATTCAAAAAGAAAAATGTGATTTGTTAAAAAGCTTAATCGAGAAACAAAATATTTTTAATTTGAATAGCCGATATACATAATAACCCTAACACGTACGTTCTGAGTATGTTCTGAGAAGATCGCAATGCGTATATTGCGATCATCTCAGAATATTCTCATACGTACTGCGATCGACTAAGTACGTTCTAAGTACGTTCCTATGTCCGGGGTAACATGGAAATTCATCGCGAATATTCGCAGCGAATGATGACAGTATTAGGAAAGGATGAAAACGGGAAGTTTTCAGTAGATTATGATTGCGTTCCGATATTGATTGCTAGTACTAAAAATCTATAATATAGATAGGGAGAATGTGCGTCAGGGCCCGACCACAAAACAGTCGTGAAAACTCGTAATTATTTTGCGAAAAAATACCACCTCAGCCAGGAATCGAATCTGGATCTCCTGCTTACGGGCAGGCATCCTTTCGATTATAGAGGCATGTGATGATATTTATCGCAAATAACGTGTTTAGAATAACACGTCAACAATACAATGATACACATATCTACATATATCACAATATACATATATATTCATACATGTATATTCTCTCGAATCCCCATGACCGATACGTGACATCCCTTATGGAAAATGAAAAAAATGAAAAAATTAAAAAAAAATAAAAGAAAATGATGAAACATTTTTTATCTTGGTATCATCGCATGTTTCTAAAACGACCACTCATCCAATTTGGGATCCTGGCTCGATGACTGCTTCTATGTTGGGATGAAACCTGCTATTGAGATGATTATATAAGTGAATACAGAATTCTGACATAAAATATGATAGATATTTAATGATTAATGAATGTTATTATATTGTCGTATATTTTAATAGCATTCGTCTATTCTGAGATGTTCCACGGGATATCATGCAAGTATATTCGAGATATTCTCTAAACATTCGAAATATGTACTGCGATATACTGTGGAATGTACTTAGATCGTTACTACCGCTCACTAACCTAATTCCTAGTATGTACTGGAGAATGCCGCAGTATGGTCATAGGATGAAAATAGTTTAAAAAAAGTATATCATGTAGGACATGCATATCTCAAACAGCCATATAGATCGTAAAAATCTATAATATACGTAACATCTCTTATGGAAAATAAGTGAAAAAAATGAAAAAAATTAGAGAAAGTAATGAAATATTTTTTATCTTGTATCATTGCATGTTTTTAAAATGGTCACCCTACTTGGGATCTTGCTCGATGCTGCTTAACTTCTATAATGGGATAAAACCTGCAACTGAAATGATGATATAAGTGAATAGAATTTTGACATAAAATATGATAGATCGGTTAATGAATGTTAGTATATTGTCATATGAAATAGTCTTAATAGTCATATTAAATAGTAAATAGTCTTAATTTTAAAATCTCGGTTGTATGTAATTCTTGTGGATAATTTAATTACATATATAGATCCGTGAACCTATATTATGTTTAATGAGAATCATTTTTATTAAGAAAATTGTTTATAAATTATTGAATATATTTTGTTTATTTGTTTATATTTGTCAATAATTGAATTTGTCAATAATTGTATTAAATATGAGAAATATTTTTCTTATTTATATATTATAATTAATTAAGAAAGATAGTTTAATTAATAATGTTATTTCAATTAATAATGTTATTTCATTATTTATTCATTAAAAATGATTGTATTACGTCCGGGGGACTTCACGAATTCTTCTCTTTCGGAAAAAGATAACGGCTGCTAATCAGAAAATGAAGCACTTCGAAACGATCTAAAGAAACCCTAAATAAATACACAAAAATTTCTCTCGAGATACGTCTCACTATCAAAAAAAAATAATTCTTGGGATAGACAGCTTTGTCGGCACCGACAAGTTTATAAAATATCAATAAAAATAAAAAATATTAACAAAAGCAAATTCCTAATGGATAAGAAACACGTCGGATCGTTCGAGGGTGACACTCCCCAAATTGATGGGGAAACTAAGGGAAACGCCAATCAAGAAGAAACGATTAGCGGCCGTTGGCGGCCACATCAATTAATGATTGAGGGTGTGGAATGGCGGGAAAATTTTCACTAACTAATTCCATCATTCGCTAGGAAATCTGGAAATATAAAAACAACCACAATTCACAGAACACCGCTCCCCTCCTTCCTCTTACAATTTTTCTAAACTATCATTCGACAAGCCAACGCAGAAATCCATCACGCCCTCAGATATTCTCACCCCTTCGGAACCCTTTAAAAACCGCGACTTGGAGCGGATCGCTCTCTTCTCTCTTTTCATCGCTCCTTCACGGACGGGACCATCCGAGGTTGTCGCAAAAATTTTTTTTTTTCAATTAGAATTTGTGCGCGATACTTTCATTTTCGTGTGATTCGATCCACGATCCACCCTAGGCACCACACCTCTCGTCCATCACCAGCGCCCGCCATAACAAAAGTAAGTCCATTTTTATCACTCTTTCCCGCGGTAGACTGGCTGTTTGGTTCGCGATCTTGACATAATTGTTTCCTTAAAACACTCCAACATTCCAAATTGGCAAGCCGCCGATTGGCTCGGTGAAGCTGCCTCTCTCGATTCCACAATATTCCAACCTGGCAAGCCACTGATTGATTCGGTGAAGCTGCCTTATCACGATTCCTCAATTTTTTTACCACTCTCACCTCACATTCTCTGTCATTTAACTCTTATATTTACATAGTGAACCAAACGAAAGCCATCCCGAACAAGCAAACGAAACGGGCATTGCGGCATCGTCGGGAGAAGCTAAACAAACGGATTCGTCGCGAAACCGGACATGCCGAGGAACTCGCGGAGCGGTTAATCGATATAGAACCGAGACTCTCTAACATCTCTTTACAACAATACGCCACCGCCCTCCGCTCCGCGGCAGATTTCGAGAAACAATGCACTCCAGAGAACTTCGACGTGGAGAAGTTCTACGATCTCGTCCGTCAATTTCCCCGCTCTCCCACCCATCCACCTCCTGGAACCTTTTACATTAAAAAAAAATTTAAACCCGACAGCCAGTTTTGGGATCAAATCTCAAGACACCAAGTTAACGATACCATCCCTATATACATTTCCCGTGACCCTCTTCCCTACCTTGTTCCAGTAAAGGCTTTCCGCAGCGCTCACCCTAATCCCCCGTCACACCTGCAATCCGATCCCATATGCTCGCTATGCTCGCGATTACCAATTTTTTGCCCCAATTGGAACAATTGGGTATATAGATACCAAATTTTGTTTTGTTTTGTTATTTATTATTATTTGAAATTTTATGTATAAAATTTTTGTACTTCCATATTTAAATGTACACAGTAAAATTTGCGCCACTTCGAAAATTCTTAGAATTAACATATTGTATTTCCTTTTTTTTTTTATTATTAAATCAGTTAACTCGAATTCTGTCTCGATTTATTTACCCAAAAACTTGACGCCGAACCGTTCACGGCTCACTGAGGATCGCACGAGGTCCATCCCTGGTAAAAGAGATTCGATTCTCTGACCAAAAAACGGACCACCGATAGCGCTGGCGCAGGTAAGGGTTATAACGTCACCGACGCTGACCCGATTCCTGTCCCCTTAACCCGCGTTTTACTCGCGGATCGACCTCACGACGTCGGTCTGTGAGAGCAACGAAGGTTCCGTGCGTCCATCCGAGTTCTCCTCCTCCTGACAGAAGATATTACCTTTCCTCCAGAACCTCGGACGTAACAATTGAAAAATGACGATTAAATGACAATATATTTATTATAATATTTCGTGACAAATGTTACGTTTATTTTATCGTTTTTTAGTACATTGGCAAAAAAATGACTTTAAATCATTGTCATAATGACATCATCTTGCTACTTGGGATACAAAGATTTTATACAAATAATCTTAGTATATTCGATATGATCACAATACATTCAGTATAAATACAGAATATTCGTATGAAATCATGTGCTGCTAAAGTATATTTTGAAGATGAGCTTAAGAATATACGAGAAATGATATACCATCAAGATGTCATATAAATGTTCTCTAATATATTAGCCAATAGTACGTACCACAGTACTTTCAGTACGAGTGTAGAATATTCGAATGATATCATGTGCTATTAGGTAAATAGTCTCAATTTTCAAATTTCGATTGCATATGTAATTTACTATAAAACGTTTCTGAAGTACCAAGCTACGGCGGCTCGGCCGTCGAGTCTCGAGCGGTAGTGGGGAAACTGTAGGTGTCGCCTTCGAAATCGGGCCGGAAAAGAGCAACTAATTCCAAGCACTGTTTTATACAAATAATATTTATTATTAGAGTTGTGTATTACATTACATATTATTTGAACATTATACATATGTTACGTCCGACGGACTTCACGATTCTTTTTTCTTTTCGGAGCGAACGGGCGAGCTCCGATACAGCAAAAAAATCATTCTGTAAACTAAGACAATTTTTACGAGCTTTAGCTCCGTGGACGCCAGTCTGCCGAACACATGAACTTCAGACTGTTGAGGGCTCACTTTTCGAACTAACAAATAAACTATAAAATCCGATTGAATTGCAACTAAGCTAAAATAACACTTGAGCCATATGCCGAACGCAAAGAAACCCTTAGTGCACTGGCGATGACGGAAAATCATAAATCGTCAAAGTAGGTATCTGTTTTCCCTCATGGGAGGCTGCATACTCGAATAGCCGCCTTTGTAGCGTCAGTTATTTAATCCGCCGACCATTCATCCGGCCACAAACATTTAGATAATGCTATATGTTGATAAAGCCTCAGGACTAACTATCATTTAAAAATTCTCCCCTCAATTTCTCCCAAATAAGAAAGGAGGGTGTGCGTCACGACGGGGCCCGACCACGAACCCAGTCGTGAAAACTCGTAATTATTTTTGCGAAAAAATACCACCTTAGCCAGGAATCTCCTGCTTATCGGGCAGGCATCTTATCCTTTCGACTACCGAGGCATGTGATGATATTTATCGCAATAACGTGTTTTAGAACAACAAGTCAACAATACAATGACATACACACATATACATATATTACAATATACATATACCAGGTGCATAAGTTTTTTCCGGTTTAACTAAGAGATGTCGCCAGCGAAAAGTACGCAGCGTATTAATTTGACACATACATCATTTTGTTCGTCTGACATTTAAAACTACAAACACACACAAGTTGAGTCCGCCAAAAACTAGCGTCTTTGTTTTATCGTTCAGTGATCATGTCGAGTTTTGTGCCTGAAAAAGAACATTTGCGGCACGCATTGCTTTTTTTATTTAATCAAAAGAAAAAGGCTGTTGAAAGTCATCGTTTACTGGTAGAAACATATGGTGAACACGTTCCATCGATTAGAACATGTGAGACATGGTTTCGACAATTTAAAAGTGGTGATTTCAATGTGAAAGACAATGAGCACTCTGGTAGACCACAAAAACGATTTTAAAACGAAAATAATAAAGAAAATAAATCATAAATTCTGCATTATCCTTGTTTATTTGATAGAAATCAATTTTAAAATTGTAAAAACATGAAATTATGATTTGTTTTTTAGAAAGGATTATTGTTATATTTTATGGTAAAAACACAACATTTTTTTCTTTTGAAACATTCATTTCTTATTTATGTTGTTGGAATACAAAATTTATGTTATTGGTAAGATAGTAATTAATATGATTCAAATACTTTTTAATGGAAAAAAAGTTTTTCAATTACTGACACAAATTATATCTTCTTAAAAAAATAAAAATAAAATTCAAGATACATATCTTCGCATCCGAGAACTTTTTATTTTTACAGTTGTATGTACAAGATTTGTCATCATGTTATAATCATGTGGCAAAAAATGATATATATTATTTATAAAAAAATATATATATTATTTACAAAATACTTAACGCAACAAAATAAATGATATCACAACAAACTTATTTTTTATAAAAAAATAAAAAAGTTGCCAAGTGTACGCGCAGTTTGTGAAAGGTTATTATATGTTATAAAAATGTTACTTTTTAAAGAAAAAAAAGTTTTTCAATTACTGATGAAAATTATATTTACTTAAAAAAATAAAAATAAAACTCAACATTCATATTTTTGCACCCAAGAACTTTTTATTTTATTCAAGTTTATATTTACAAAATTACGCAATCTTATGTCTAATGTTCGAATAGTATATAATACTCAATTCTAATATTTGTATAAAAGATTCGATATCAAAGAAGTGCCAAGTTATAGTTATATTATCTTGTTCAATATACAATTGCTTTTAAAATATAAAACCCGTGATAAGTATCAATTAAAAGCTTTTCCTTTCACCCAAGTAATAACCCAAGTAATAACAGCTATTTTATTTTATTCTCTTTAAAAATTATCAATTACTGGCGCCAGTTATATCTTCTTAAAAAAATAAAACATAATAAAAATAAAACTCAAGTGTATATCTTTAAGTTTAAAAGTATTTCTATTTTAATCCAAATATTACAAAAATACATCATCTTATGTCTGATGTTTAATGATAATATATAATATATCTTAGTCACTTCTAATAACATGTATCACTTATATAAAAGATTTGATATCAAAAAAGTGGCGCTAAGTTATAGTTACATTATCTGGAAAGTTCAATCTTTTTAATAAAATTCGACACATATCTTTCCAAGAATTTTTCTGTTTTAATTCAATATTATATTACAAAATTACGTAATCTTATGTGTTACGGACTTCGGAATTATTAGTTAAAGGTCGACGGGATGGGGCAAGGAAGGACGCACCAAACATCTTCTCGCAGGTGGCCGCTCTAGAGCGTGCCTGCGAGTCGTACGCCTCGTATAGGTTAGCCGATACGAGTCAACATCTTGAGAAAGACGCTATGACTCCGACTGCGTGATGTACGTCCGTCGGTCCGTTAATTTAGGCAAGAGAATTTAATCTCTTTTGCCTGGGATAGGACCACATGCGATCCATGAGAGCGGGCAGGAACGAGCGTGACGAGAGGATTAAATTATTAATGAATAAATTGATTTATCGTTAAAGTAATCATTTAATTAATTAAAATGAAACGAACAAAGTACAAAATTAAAACACAAAATACTTAACATAAAGGAGAAATGGTACACATAGTGATTACTCGGTAGATAATGATAACGTTAATATCATTTCGAATGGGCGCATGAGAGTGGAATAAAATTGCATGTAAGTGTAGCACGCAGTGTTACAAAAGTGGTCGTCGGGCATGGCAGTTCGGGGTAAGGCTCTATGTTAAAATATTTAGGGCCATGCCCGGTTTTTACAATATAAATAAATGAACAAAAAAATAATAGAATATTTTAAACAAACAATTATGTAAGTGTAAAAGTGTTAAACCTTAAGTATGGTAGGCTCAGAGAGATAAATAAGGGGGAAGGGAGCAAGGGAGAACAATCGATATTTAAGTGGTGATGGATAGATCATATTAATCTATGCGACTTACTATTGCGATGATTATAAAGAAATGTCATTGCAGGTTGATCAGCTAGAGGCAAGCAGAGGTCGGGACCAGCGGCCAGCGGTTCTCCACAGGGTCCCGGGGCCTCACAGCAGAGTGGAAAAAAGTATGGGCGCACAAAAGAAACACTCCCACTCGAATTTAATAAAATGAAGATTAAAAGAAGATACTGGTTTATTTTAATTTACTCGTCCCGATATTAAAGTTTAATAACTAAATCTGCGATTATTTTGGTGAGAATTGACGAAGCTAAATCGAGAGTAAAAGCGAATGCGAACGAACGCGCAAGTACACGAATGTCCGAAAAAGGTTTAAGATTGCTCATGAAAAAAAAACTAACGGATCAGAGCGTGTGAAAACGGTCGGTCAAAGAGCAAGTGCGAAGTGCGAAGTGCGTTTCTTCCGAGGAAAAAGCTGTCGCGAGGTGAGGCTTCAGTTCGGAAATTAAGAATATCTCGCGAGTCTTTAACGAATAGGAATTAGCGAGTCATTAGGGATGTGGGGGAAGTTAGCCTATCATAGTTCAGAATTTTGGAAAAAGAGTCTGATTGGTAGAATTTGCCAATGGCGTTGGAGGGTGTCGCCGCTGCAGTCCGACCTGCATCCATCGAGAGAATAGGACCATCATCTCTCTGGAGTACCGGTCGTGGGGATTCGAGAAAATATACACATATATACCAGGTATATGCATAAGTTTTTTCCGGTTTTTTAGTAAAAAAAGACACGTCATTTTCAAGGGAAATTAATTTTTTTTTTATTCAAAATATTGGCCATCGGCTTCTACACATTTCGCCCATCTTTCAGGTAATTTATGAATACCATGCCAGAAAAACTGCTTGTCTTTTGCGGCAAACCATTCGTCGAGCCATTTTCCAACTTCCTCGAAATTGCTGAAATGCTGCTCTGCGAGCGTGTGCCCCATTGATGCGAAGAGGTGATAGTCAGATGGCGCCAGGTCTGGGGAGTACGGCGGGTGCGGAAGGATGTCTCATTCAAGCGATTTCAAGGTGTCTTTCACTGGTTTTGCTGTGAGAGACGGCGCATTGTCGTGTAACAAAATTATTTTGCCATGTCTTCTGGCCCATTCCGGTCGTCTTTCGATTAATGCGTGATTTAAATTAATCATTTGTTGGCGATAGCGTTGTGTATTAACGATTTCGCCGGACTTCAAGAGTTCATAATACACAATACCGCTCTGGTCCCACCAGACACAGAGCATGGTCTTCTTACCGAAGCGATTTAGCCTTGGTGTTGATGGACCGGCTTCGCCAGGTGAAAGCCACGATTTTTTCCGCTTCGGGTTTTCAAAATAAATCCATTTTTCGTCACCCGTCACAATTTGATACAAAAATGATTTCCTTTCGTGGCGTTGAAGCAGCATTTCACAAGTGACTTTGAGATTTTCCATTTGACGTTCATTCAAATCGTGTGGGACCCATTTACCGAGTTTATTGATCTTTCCCATTGCTCGTAAACGTCTGCTGATTGTTTCTTGTGATACATGTAATGCTTCTACTAATTGCCGTTGAGTTTGAGTTGGGTCATCATCCAATAACTCCTGCAATTGCTCGTCTTCGCAATTTAAAATAAATTTTAACGCAAAGCGTTATTTTATAAATATCAAAATTATTACATGTTTTTTATTTACAATTATATTATCTAATTAATTATATTATCTAATAAATAATGAAAATTTAACAAGTTTATTAAAAAAAAATTAATTAAATAAAAATTAATATAATTTTTATAATTATACAAAATCCTTGTGTATATATAAATATTTCATTAATTATTAATATTAATATTAAAATATATAGTTTAATATAAGAGATTATAGTTATGAATATAAATATTTTAAATTAAAGTTATAAATAAATATTTTAAAATAATTTTCATCGATTTATTTTACCAGTAATTTACTAATAATTTTATAACTCTATTGAAATTGATTAATCGCATTTATCGACAAAGGCAATTGATCAATTCCATTAGAATAAGAAAATCATTAAGTTAACCGATAACGGAAATTATTTTAAAATAAATTAAACTTAAATGTTTCATTAAAAATTTAATTCTTATGTATAATTTATAATTAAATTTTGATAATATTAAAATACTTTATTTAAATTAATAATTGTGATCTCATATTAAATTATATATATTAATATTAAATTTAATAAAATATTTATATATAAATATATAAATATTTTGTATATTATATATCTTAAAAATAGGGATCATGTGATCATTTTTATATTTTTCAAATTTTCATTTTCATTCATTTTTTTAAATTTTCATTCGCATGAATTTTTTTATAATTTACAACACGATCATAATTAAATTTTAATTTTCTATTTTTATTTCTTTTTATTTATTTCTATTTTCATTTTTATTTTTGCGATGATTTTGCGGAAAGATTGCAGAAATATGCGGGAAAATTACGGAAGGGTTGCAAAATGATTACGGAAGTATGCGGAAAAGTTACGGGACAGATACAGAGATATCCGGAGAAGTTGCGGAAAGAGAGAAAATATGCAAAGAGACTGCGGAATGATCGTGAAACTATATAATACTCATATTTTGCGCTAAGAGCTTCATCTCCGCCGCCACGTAGTGGTAAATTGCAACTGCAGCCTATATAAACGATGACAATAACAATCATATATTTAAAATATTATAAATTTTTAAAATTTAAGAAAGATCAAATGATAAACTTTTTCTTTTGAATTTACTTTTATTAATTTTAATAATTTTAAGAATTAAAGTGGATGCTTATAAATTGAGTACTTTTTCTTTATATTAATATAATATTCTTAACTTTTAAAGTTAAGATAATAACAAACACACTTTAATTTTAAAAGAATAAGTAGTTTTTATTAATTAGAAAATTTTTTTAATGTCTACAAATTATTTCAATTTAGTTCACTTATGAATCTATCAAGCAATCAAATGGAGTTAAATATTTATAGCTTGATAAAAAGTGGTTAAAATTTAATTAAAATGGCATAAAGACAATTACAAAAATTTATTACTTTAAAATTTATATGTTTTTAGTTGTTCATAATTTATAATTACTTCAAAGTTACTATAGCAAACTTAAATACAGATTTAAAACATAATATTGAAGATATTAGGAAAATTATATAATCTTTAAATAAATTATAAACAAATACATAAATGTATTAATAATATAATATTATTAATAGATTAATTTTATATATTTCTAGAAATTTTATATCTTAGTTGAATTATTAACAATAATTTATCTCTAATTTGGTTTTAGTTAAGTTAAATTAAACTAATTCCTAAATATTTATAAGTTAAAAATTTAAATCAAAATTAAATAATAATTTTGTTACATTAAGTATATTAATTATAAGTATTGAATAATTTAATTGCTCTATAAATATATATATTGCTCTAAAAATATGTACTAAGTTTCAATAAAATCGGCGTATTACAGCTCATATAATTCCAAATTGTATGTTAATTTGATTTTAGATAAAATCTTGTCCATGTTTGTAAAATATTTTAATTTTTATGTCAAATCAAATAACTTTTTATTTGATTAATAAAATCCTTTTTATATCTTTATATTTATATAAACTTTAACGTCACTTGTGTAGGTCCATAAAATCATCAATAAAAATAAAAATTTTCAAAATCAAAAATTTTAAATTAATATACAAAATTGCGTTATTTACAATTCTTTACGTCTATAGACTATTAAAATAAGATTTGAAAATATTTTTGAAATTTTAAAGTCACACCTGTGCCAAAATGTTCGATCTAAATAAATATTGAATATGAAGTCCATACGATTAAAAATAAAAATTTTCAAAATGGCGGCAGAAAAGTTATAAAATTAAAGTACAAAATTTTTGGGTGAGGTTCAATCAGACACATTGCCGATTGGTCGATTAAATAAAAAAATTTTTGATAGGTAGTTCACTATAAAATTCCTAAGCATCGGCTGATGTGAGTAGTGTGTCTGATTGAAAATGTGCGCATCTGGGACGCTCTCAAATTTTTTAGGATTCTTTAGATCTATAGATTATGAAAATAAAATGAAAAATGACCTTGAAAATAATATTGGAATTTCAAGGTCACATTTACCAAAATCTTAATTTTAAATGAACATATACAAATACTGATTTGAAGTCCATACGATTAAAAATAAAAATTTTCAAAATGGCGGCAGAAAAATTTTAAAATTAAAGTACAAAGTTGCGTTATTTACGATCCTCTAAGTCTATAGATTATGAAAATAAAATAAAAAATGAAAATATGTTTAGAATTTCAAAGTCACACCTATGCGAAAATCTTAATTTTAAATAAACCTATATAAATAAACCTATATAAATGTTGAATTTGAAGTCCGTACGATTAAATATAAAAATTTTCAAAATGAAAAATTGTGGAAAAGTTGCGGAATGGTTGCGGAAAAGTTGCGGAATGGTTGCGGAAGAGTTGTAGAAGAGTTGCGGAAGAGGTGCAAAGATATACAAAAAGATTGTGGAAAAGTGCGGAATGATTGCGGAATAGTTGCGGAAATGTTGTGAAAATGTTGCAGAAGAGGTGTAAAGATATGCGGAAAGATTGTGGAACAGTTGCGGAATGGTTGCGGAATAGTTGCGGGAGAGTTGCGGAAGAATTGCAGAAGAAGTACAAAGATATGCAGAAAGATTGTGGAAGAGTTGCAGAATAGTTGCGGAAGAGTTGCGAAGAAGATGCAAAGTTATGAAAGATTATAAGAGATTAGAAAAGATTATAAGAGTTGCAGAATGGTTCCAGAATGGTTGCGGAAAGATTGCGGAAGAGGTGCAAAAATACGCGGAAAGATTGCGGAAAAGTTACGGAAAGATTATGAGAGACTTGTGAAATGGTTACGGAGTGCGGAAAGATTGCAAAAGAGTTACGGAATACGGAGTGATCGCGGAAATATGCGGAATGGTTGTAGAATAGTTGCAAAGATATACGAAAAGATTACGGAATGGAAAATTGCGGAATAGTTGCGGAAAGGTTGCGGAATAGCTGCAAAGATATGCGGGAAGATTATAAAAGAGTTGCAGAATAGTTGCGGAGATATACGAAAATTGTAAAAAAGTTGCGAAATAATTGCAGAGATATGTGGAAAGATTGCAAAGATAAATTATGGGGGGCGAAATGATTGCGGAAGTATGCGAGAAAGTTGCGAAATGGATGCGGAGATATCTGGAGAGGTTGCGAGAAGAGAAAAAATATGCAGAGACTGCGAAATGACTATGAAATTATATAACATTCATATCTCGCGCTGAGGGCTTTATCGCCGCATAGTGGCGAAAATTGCAACCGTAGCTCATACGGAGGGCGACGATAATAATAATGATGATGATAATAATAATGACGACGTTTCTTAATGGTAAATTTCTAGTATCGGACTTTGAATTGTAATATCTCCGCTCATACGACACGGAGAGAAAAACTAAAAACACTTTTATGATATATTAGGTGTACAAAAAAGTTCTGAGCTTTAGATTTCATACAACCGAAATAACAATTTAAATTTTATATATCTTCCCGCCCTTTTGCGGTTTTAAAGCGTTGACATTTGGCCTTCTAAAATGCCATACGGTTTGGCATTTGATGCACATAACCTCAAAAATCAGTAGTGTTCACGATGGCAATAACAAAAGAGCATATTTGATTTTCCATCCACTTCGCGTTTCATCTGAAGAAAAATGCTGCTGAAGCCATTGCAATTTTGTGCTGCATATGGAGAGAACGCTGTAAGTCATACTACATGTAAAAGATGGTATCAAAAATTTCGCCAAGGAGATTTCAGTCTTGAAGATGAACCGCGTGCTGGACGCCCTCAAAAGATTGAAACGGACGAATTGCAAGCACTGCTGGATATAAACTCTGCGCAAACTGAAAAGGAGCTTGCAGAACAGCTTGGCGTTATGCAGCAAACCATTTCCGTACGTTTACATACGATGGGAAAGGTTCAGAAGGAAGGCAGATGGGTTCCGCATGAATTGTTCGAAGACAATAAAAATCGTCGGCGTGACACTGCACTCACTTTGCTTTCAAAGTTCCGGAAAAAAGATTTTCTGCACAAAATCATTACAGGCGATGAAAAGTGGATTCTTTATGATAATCCTAAACGTAGAAAATCATGGGTTGACTCTGGTCAACCTTCGATATCGACGTCAAAGCCCAATATCCGCCAAGAAGGTTTTGCTCTGTATCTGGTGGGATTGGAAAGGTGTGTTGTATTACGAGTTGTTACAACCGGGTGAAACAATCAGACCGCTATCAACAACAATTGACCAATTTGAGCGATGCATTAGAAGAAAAGAGGCCATTTACTGGCCAAGGACGTTGTAAAGTGATCTTGCTTCATGACAATGCTCGACCACATGTTGCGAAAGCGACTCAGGACGATATCTTTGCATTAAGCTGGGAACTTCTCCCGCGGCGTAGCCCAGACATGGCGCCTTCCGATTATACTACCTATTCCGGTCGCTGCAGCATCATTTGGCTGATACACATTTCGTGAGATTTTAAGAGATACGAAAATGCATTGATGACTTTATCGCTTCAAAGCCGGTGAGCTTCTTTCATCAAGGAATTTGCAAGCTACCCGAGAGATGGCAAAAGATCATTGATGCAAACGGGGAATATTTCGCTGATTAATATTTTTTTGTTTGTTTTTGAATAAAGATTGAATTTTATAAAAAAAAGCTCAGAACTTTTTTGTACACCTAATAATTGTAAGGAAGGCCCTCAGAGGCGTCAGCAAGTTTAAATCTTTTATTTTTCCCGCGTAGTAGCGCGCAATGCGGCATATTTTGATATTAATGCCTATTGGTTGAAAGACCACGTGATGTATTGCGATTGGTTAAAAAAGGGTGAAGAAGAGAGAGTAACAGGGGTACGAAAAAGAGTGAGTCGTCCGTTGATCGTGAAATAAAGAAGTAGTAAAGAAGAAGATGTGTGTGTGATTGAATGTGCCTTTTTCCCTTTGCCATCTCGCGCAACCTGATAATAAGCTATCAATTGCTACGACCAGAGTTAGAAGATTGTCCCGCTTGTCGTTTGACTCTCCCGAGAGTTCGCGGTAAATTTGGTTTTTAGCACTTGCGTTCTTACAGCGTAATTTTCAGAAGTGGGATATTGGTTTGTTGACGCGAATGCTAGTCGTTCTCGTTCGACGTGGTGCAGTTTGTTCGCCTTCTTGCAGATATAACCGATATCTAAAAATAAAATAAAAAAGTAAAGATAGTGATTGACTGTGCGACGTAGCTTGCGTCAGCCAATCGCCATTTTTGAATAGTACATTGTCCGCACGAGGAAAGTCGCCATTTCGTGCTTGTATTTTATGCCCTGGAAGTTACGAAAGCAAAAAAGAGAAAAGGACAGTCCCCTTTGGTGGCCCATCTTGTGTGGTCTGCAGGATGGCGTCTATAAGGGGGCGTTTGGACTCTCTCAGCCTCTCAGAACTTCACGAAGAAATGATGAAATATGGCCTAGCAATACTTGCTGATCCGGCTAAGTGCATTGATGCATTCTTAACCTATTACGAACGATGTTCGTCCGACGATTTGATCAATGTAGATCAACCACCCACCGTCCGAATCAACATAACGCAGGCGGTCGGTGAAAATATGCTTTCGAGTGGCAAATCTTCTGGTACGACGGACAATATCCAATTAGCGACATTATTGGCGATTATGGACCAGCTCAAACAGCAGCAGTTAGCGATTGATCGGTTAACCGGCCCGGTTCCCTGTGTTAGGCAGTCATCAATGGTACATAGAGTACCTTCCATTTCAGTGGAACCCCCGTTATTGGACTATCTAAGTTCTATGCCTGGCGCAGTTGACCAATCTGGCTTGTCGTCAATTCCGACGGCCCAAGCTGTCTCGTTACTTGCAAGTGCCAGTGTTTAGTGATACTGAGGAAGAAAATGTCGAGTTATGAATCAACAAGATAGATCACGTTGCTACGATTCATTGCGTAAGTGACAATGTTAAATTGTTAGCTGCTATAAGTAAGCTACACAAATACGCAAGGGACTGGTTCGATATGGACTTCAGTCAATGTAGTGACTCCTGGTCGTTGTTCAAGATTGGTATAACAAAAAAATTCCGTCGGCATGTACCCTTTTATGTTACAATGCAAAAAGTTGAAGCTAGGAAATGGGTCTTCAACAAGGAATCCTTTTAGGAATACGCTTTTCACAAACTCAAGTTAATGTACGGACTAAGATTATCTACCAAAGATAACATTCAGTTGTTAATCGCAGGAATAAACGGTTTATCGATTCGTAATGCAGCGGCCTCAATTGACACAGACTCCATCGATGAATTTTTTGAAAAAATGTACTATATTACTAGTGCGTGTGGTGCGGTTAATAAAAAGTCTTCACCTATACCGATCAAAAAGGAAAAGGTTAAGGATCAATCACTTTTGACAATCAAAAGTCAACCTCAGCCTGCAGCAAACAACTTCTCGTCTTACAAAGATGTAAAGGATATCGTATGTAACTACTGCAAGGCTAGAGGACACACTAAATCCTGTGCTTTAAGCTTAAGCGTAAAGAACAGGCTTCTTCAGCTGTTTCAGTTTCCACCTTATCTTCTGCTGCCTCAGTTGCAGCAACGCAAGTATCAAAAAATTCCAGTGAAATAACAGCGTTAGTGCCGTCTCCTAACAAGAATTATCCAGAGGTGACATGCATTAAAGAAGATAGTCAGCGTGAGTTAAAAATAAAGGATTCATTTGTGGAAGTTTCTGCCATGAATGGCCAAAAGTGTAGCCTCTTAGCGTTAGTTGATACAGGTAGCCCTGTGTCATTCATACAATTGCCGATGTATAGAATTTTTTTTGGTCAGCATTTACGGTTCGGAGGTTCACGCGATAAAATATACAAAGCTTTAAATAATGTGCCTATTCCGGTGGTAGGCAACGCTGAAATTGAAATCAGTTTAGAATTGCTACCCAATGTATTAGCTAAAGTCGATTTTCAAATCATTGATAATGACATGTGGTCAACCCACTTTGTGCTCGGCCGAGATTTTTTGACTAACAATAATATCAAATTATCGTATGAGCCGATGAATCCCAAAATGCTAGACCGCTTAAAATTAATGAATAAAGTCGCCTCTGCAGATATTATATCGAGAAGTAATTCTGTCCTTCAGTCCGTGCAAATAAAAACAGATTACAGGCCCGAAACAGATAAGAAGGTACGTGAGGTAATCGAAAACGCGGTTTCCACCGATATTGAAAAAATTGAAGACGATTATAGCGTAACTGTATTGAAAGACAATTCTACTTATGCGTATGCAGAAGATTAGCATGGTCTGAGCATTTGCAATTGAGCGAAATTATAGACGATCTTTTATCTCGCAAAATCGTTAAGGAAAGTTGCTCACCATATTGTGCACGCGTCGTGCCTGTTAGGAAAAAAGACGGAAGTTTACATTTATGTGTAGATTTGCGTCCGCTTAATGATAGGATAATTAGACAAAAATATCCTTTTCCAGTCATTGAAGACTGTCTCGCTAGAGTTGGTAACAAGAGGGTTTTCACTCTCCTTGACTTAAAGGATGGATTTCACTTGATTAAGATCCATCCGGATAGCACTAAGTATTTTTCATTTGCGACCCCAGATGGTCAGTACGAGTACTTATGGTTGCCTTTTGGATATTCACAGGCACCAGCCGAATTTCAAAAACGGATTATTCAAATTCTTCAACCCTTAATAAGGCAGGACAAAGTATTAGTATATAGATGATATTTTGATACCTACCATTACGGTAGATGAAAATCTATTAATCTTGTCACAAACTCTGAGCCTATTTAGGAAATACGATTTCCAGTTAAACTATCGAAAGTGTCAATTCCTTAGGAATCAAATTGAATACTTAGGATATGTTATCTCAACCAATGGCATGGCGGTCAGTGAGCGACATGTCAAGGTTGTGAAGGATTTTCCTGTTCCTAAGAATATTCAGGAACTTCAGAGATTCTTGGGTTTTGTAAGTTTTTTTCGGAGATTTATTCCAGAGTTTGCCAGAAAGGCTAAACCTTCGTATGGTATATTACGAAAAGGAATTTCATTTAATTTTAATGATGAATGCATTCGAGCTTTTAATCTGTTAAAGTCAATATTAGCTTTATATCCCATAGTACGCTTGTATAACCCAACCTTGGAAATTGAACTGCACACCGATGCGAGTTCTGTAGCACTAGCAGCAATACTTTTGCAGAAACAAGAAGTTAGTAAATGGGCTCCGGTGGCCTATTACAGTCAGGCTACGAACGAGGCCGAAAGCCGATATCATTCGTTCGAGCTAGATATGCTTGCAGTTGTTAAAGCTATTGAGCGCTTCCATATTTATTTATATGGAATTATGTTCACTGTTGTTACTGATTGCCATGCGTTGATGTTTGCGTTAAATAAGGCTCATGTAAATGCACGAGTCGGGCGATGGACACTGCGCTTACAGAATTATACATTTAAGGTTGTACATAGAAAAGGAGAATTGATGTCTCTTGTCGATGCGTTGAGCCGAATAGTTGCGGTAGTCAATGCTATGTCTCTCGAGAAGGAGTTACAACTGCGGCAATTGGCTGATCCACACATTGTATCGATTGCCAACCATTTAGAGAAATTTGATCACGAACATTTTGAGCTAGTTGAAGGCTTAGTTTACCGTAAATGTGTTAATGCGCTTAGATTCTATGTACCGGAGAGTATGATGATTAACATAATCCGTCAATATCACGACGGATTAGCACACTGTGGAATTGAGAAGACGATCCAGGGAATTAGTAATAATTGTTGGTTCCCAGCTATGCGACGTAAAGTAACAAGTTATATTGAGAATTGTCTCATTATATTGAGAAATGTCTGCTTGCTAATGCTTCGATCAACGCTAGAGAGGGGGAGCTGCAATTGATGGAAACACCAAAGTTTCCACTTGAAACGGTACATATTGACCATTATGGTCCGGTAATCAAATCTGTAGATAAATTCAAACACATTCTAGTTCTGATTGACGCGTTCACGCTATTTATGTTATTCCCATGTAAATCCACAAGGAAACACAAGAAGTGATCAAACATCTCCCATCGGCTTTTAATGCATTTGGTAATCCACAAGAACTAGTATCAGACCGTGGTACAGCTTTCACTTCCTTAGAGTTTGCGGAATTTGTTAAAAATAGAAACATTAAACACCGATTGATAGCCGTAGCAGCCCCATGGGCTAATGGCATTGTAGAAAAAATCAATCAATTTTTAAAATCTTCATTAAAAAAGATAACCGATGATCCCATATATTGGTCGGATAAATTATATGTCGTACAATACGTAATAAATAACTCATACCATTCTGCTATTAAAAATTCACCCTCTAAAGTATTGCTTGGGTATGAAGGGAGGAATAACCCTAATTCAAGGCTGGTTGACTTCTTGAATGGTCTTATCAAGTCCACAATTAATTTCGAGGACGAGCGTACTGTTAACCGTGAAATTGCTATAACCGCCTCAGACAAGCTTAAGTCATATAATAAAATTTACTACGATAAACGCAACAAAAAGCCGACGCAATATAAAATAGGAGACTATGTTATGATCTGAGATAATATAATTAAACCCGGCGAGGATAAAAAACTTAAACTGTCATATAAGGGTTCTTATTTCGTCGCGAAGGTTTTGAACCATAATCGGTATGTAATCCAGGATATCCTTGGCTTTAACTTGGTATCTAGACCGTATAACTCTATTTTATCCCCGGACAGACTTAAATTGTGGATCAGACCTGTCGATTCCAACTAGTCTAGTCATTAATGATAAATATTATCTTGTTATTCTTCGAGTCGAGTTATATGTATCTCTTATTTTGTTAGCTTTCATAAGTTTGTTGCATTTTCTCCACTATAATATTGTATCTATATTATTATTTTTTTTAAGTCTATGTTTATTATACTTAGTATAGATATATAGTTATGTTTGTTGTCAGAACATTCAGCATTAGCTAGTTAAGTCTCTTAAAGAAGATGTTATTTTGAAGATGTTATTTCATTTTTAGTTTGAGCATTTTTAATATAACGATAATTTTGTTTGATGACCTTAGTAGTTGTAGTGATAATATTGATGTTCGGGATGAACAGCTACTGCAGAATGGCCGAGCTGTAAGGAAAGCCGCCCCTCAGGGGCGTCAGCAAGTTTAAATCTTTTATTTTTCCCGTGCAGTAGCGCGCAATGCGGCATATTTTGATATTAACGCCTATTGATTGAAAGACCATGTGATGTATTGCGATTGATTAAAAAAGGGCGAAGAAGAGAGAGTAACAGGAGTACGAAAAAGAGTGAGTCGTCCATTCATCGTGAAATAAAGAAGTAGTAAAGAAGAAGAGGTGTGTATGATTGAATGTGCCTTTTTCCCTTTGCCATCTCGCGCAATCTGATAATAAGCTATCGATTGCTACGACCAGAGTTAGAAGATTGTCCCTCTTGTCGTTTGACTCTCCCGAGAGTTCGCGGTAAATTTGTTTTTAGCACTTGCGTTCTTACATAATGATGAATAACATGATGAATAAAATAATGTCATAATATCTGAAATACAGGTTCACATATACGTGAATATTTGATCGATGCAAAAGATGAGGGTGGTATAAACTTAATTATAGAAAATGGAAATGCAAATCAGAAAATATTAAATAGGAATGACAAAGAAATAATGTGTAAATTCAAAGATACGATTCAAGAATATTAATATATATATAAACAAAGACATTGACATTGAACATAGATTGACGTAGATGTGATAATAATATGAATGATATACAACTCAACCAATATAAAAATATCAAATATTAATAATAATGAGATACGATGTAAATATGATAATTAAATTCAAAATTATCTCTGAAATTTATATGTAATGATATTAAAACGAAAAGGAAATCAATAATACAATATAAGCAGTTCGAATAATATAATATAAGCAAATTAAATAATATATAAGAGAATCAGTAATATAATATAAGCAAATCAAATAGTAGTATAATATAAACAAATCGAATAATATAATATGAGAAAATCAAATAGAATAATATAAGCAAATCAAGTAATATTCCAAATAATATTAGAAACAATGATTACCTTAAATTGTTAGAAGTAAGTTATTAAGGTATTAGAATTCTAGTAATTTCCTTTTCCTTTCCTTTTACTTTTCCTTTATAATTATAAGATTCAGCGATTTGAGATAATGACTGCACTCTCTGACGATTTGGTAACGACTGCCACGTCTGCGTCCAAGCTGTATCTCCAGGATAGGGCCCGATGCAAAGGGAAGGGGCAAACAAAGCACTCCTCGACTGAGCATTTTATTTCGTGCTATGGTTATTTACGCGAAAATAGGAAAAAATAAATGGAAAAGAAAGAAAGAAAAATAAAGCTAAGACCTAATATTTTTCGAAGATATCGTTAATGCTTAATAATAAATGTTATTATTGCAAAACGAGAATTCATTTAACGTTTTCGTCAGTTAAATTTTCGTTGCGCAACGAAAGACTCCGAGCTAGCCCTTCGTTGGAAAATTTATATTAGGAATATTTTGAGTGCGATAAGCCTCTCCTTTAGTATAAATTAAGATCGTCGAACGCTCCTTTGTCTCTTCTACAGTTGCAGTATCGAAAACCGAAGAAGAGGCAATTCGAGAAAAAGAAAATTACGTTATAAAATTATATTCCCCAAAAGAAAACAATAATAATAGTAATAAAATAAAATTATATCTTTTATCACAAGACGAAAGAAAATGAGTTCTCGCTTTATTATTAACTTATTTATCTTAATAATGAAAGTTATAAAAAAAGAAGAATATATATATATATTGTTGCGGCCGTGCGGTATTCCGTTCGGCGCTGCTAAGAAATAATCAATATCAATCGATAAGAGTTTGAATAGAGGATCGGCCCTTGGCAACGCGTCGTTCTCCGACTGTTTTATAGATTTGACGGCCAGATTTCGCGGTGGCCGGACGCGTTTCTGTACCGTTGATTTAATAAAGAGTGAGTCTTTCCTGAAATAGTGTTCTTCCTTTTCCGAGAGCGCTCCGCCGAGTATCGCGATTACGGGAAATAACGCCGCGAACGCGACAATATATTATATATATCCATCATAAGGCCGGCTGCACACAGAACTTTTATCATTTTACAGTTTTATCATTATATATATATATATATATATATATATATATTATATATATATTATTTTATATATATATATATATATATATATATATATATATATATACATTTTATATATATATATATAAAATAATAAAAGTTATATGTCTTAATATTCAAAATCGCGCATGCGTTAACTTAAGGTACCGCTCGACTGCATTTACATCATTTCGGATGAACGTCCGCAAGTTTTAATTTTCTGCGGACGTTACATTGGCTACCGCATTGTCGCGTTGCCGCTTTGCCGTGTCCTGTGTGCAACCGGCCTTATGATGGGTTCGGAACACTTGTTAGTTTAGTTACATGGTAGCCAACATCTAGAAAAAGAAATAAGCTAAACTATCACCATTCGGAATATATTCTAAAGTTGCTTTTTCTGCTGAACGTAGCCAATGAAAAAATACAGGAAACAGGAATAGGGAATAACAACAGGCAACAGATTTCGACTAATCAGAAACTGTAAAGAATATCTCTGAGATATTTCTGATTGGTCGAAATCTGTTGCCTATTGCTATTCTCTGGGGGTCAAGCATGTAACTTTACGTGAAATTTTTCACTTTTCATTTTTCACTTTTTACTTTTCATTTTTTACATCTTGACATTTCAGGTGAAACTTTTCACGTACAGCGATTATGTATATAGCTTGGATGCGTGGAAAGTGAAATCATGAAACATAGTTTCATAGGCTTTAGCTAATGAAAATTATTTTATTGGTACAGTATTATATATACATCTTTTAATAACCAATTGTATATGTATTACGTACACTTAATCCTAACGCAGCTCTAGGTTGCGTTCCGTTTCACGCATAGCACGCATCGTTCGCATAATCAATGCTTAGCGCATTGGCTGCGTTTCATTATGCGCACGATGTACATTTTGAAATGGAACGATGTTAACGCATTAGAAGTGTGAAATCAAAATGGATTCCACAATAATAAACTGTGCTGTCGGTGTGACAATGTTTTTAATTAATGACATTAATAAAAGTGACAATAGTGAATCATCCATTTGGAGTTCTGATGATTATTATAGTGACGAAGAATATGAGAACAGTTTGAGCATCAGTGATTTAGAAATTTTATATTCGGTTTTAATGGTGAATGAAACTCGTGGAGAAACAATTTTTAAAGAAAAAATAACAGATTTTGTTGAAAGAATCATTCCTGGATACACAAAGCGAGTGTTCAAAGAACATTTTCGATGAGAATGAATGTTTACATACATATTTTTTATTCAACCTGACTGATGTTTTAAAATATTTATAAATCGTTTGTACATAGTACTTATTTTCTATATTCAATTTTGTTTATCAATTTAAAGCAATGCCAAGAAATTATAGTAGTTTTATATCTTGCAGAATGTTTCCAGAAACATTTGAAGTAGTGTTACAATTAATTGGACCAGGACTAAGAGCCATAAATTGCTTGGAAGAAAACCTATTTCTGCCGAAAAGCAACTTCTTATTGCAATTTGGTTCATATCTACTCCTGATTCTTATATAATAGGTATGATCTCATACATTAAAATATTAATATAAATTTAAAGAAAGAAAATAAAAAATTATTAGTAAATTAATAATTAATAGTAAGTTAAATTAAGACCAATAATGTTTAAACATACATGATAGAAGATAGAAAAATTATTAATTATTTCATAATAATATTTTATTTATATTATTGTCTTCAGGTCTGTATCGACGAAATTTGGAATTGGAAAAGCAACTGCATTCAGAGCATTAAGACGAGTAACGTACGCTCTACATTGTATTGCTCCTCAGTTTATTCAGTGGCCCAAAGATGCAGTTGCCACAAAAATAATAAGGGAATTTGAACAAGTTTGTAATTTTCCAAACGTGATAGGTATTATTGATGGAACTCATATTAAAATTCGTGCTCCAAAAGAAGATCCAGACTCGTACATAAATAGGAAAGGTTTTCATTCAATTAATGTACAAATTGTCTGTGAGTCGCATGGACTATTCACACATTGTTATGCTGGGCATGTAGGATCTATGCATGATGCAAGAGTTTTTCGGAACTCACCAGTGGCAAATTTTCTTCAATTACCTCAAATATATTTTCCTAATAATTCTCATATTATTGGAGATGCTGCATATGGTATCCATCCACATGTTATGGTACCTTTTAGAGATAATGGTCATCTGATAAATGCGCAAAAAAATTTTAATTATTGTTTGTCATCTACGCGAATGGCAATTGAACGGGCAATAGGTCATCTGAAAGTTTGTTTTAGGATTCTCTTAGACTGTTTATCTTTAACAGATGTTAAAAAAATTCCAGAATTTATTTTGGCTTGTTGTGTATTACATAACATTTGTATTTTGCAAAACGATATAATTGAACTGATGGGTATATATAGAAATGAAGACGAAGTAATACCTGTTTTACATGATAATGCAGCTAAATTAGGAAATGCTAAAAGAAATGTAATTATGAATGCTTTACCAAGGAAAATATAACATTAAAATATATGTAATACTGAACAACATGTGTGTATATAAAAATAAAAATATATTTAAGTAATAATTAAGTAAAAAACAAATTAAACGTTTGTTTTTGTTCAGTTATTTTATTCTGAATTCATATCTTTGGCCATTTTAAAATTATAATTCGCGTATTGAAGTTATTACTATATAAGTATAAAATTATAAATGAACGCCAAGTTTTAACTTAGTAATTAAAACATACAACTTAAATCCATTTTCAAAATACTCGTAATATAAAACTAAAAATAATATAAAAACAAAATAACATAAGCTAAATATTATTTTAATGTAAATATTTAAAATATTAAATACATATAGGATGATATCGTTGATTTCAAAAATATTTTCTTCGTAAAGTAAACTAAAAATAGTATAACTAAAAATATAGTTTTTACTAATTAATTAATATCACTTCTTACATTAATATCACTTATTAGATTAATATCATTTATTACATTAATATCATTTATACGTATTGTCGATAGATCACAGACTTGTTACAAACTAGCTATCACATAGAAAATAGAATGTAAGGCATACCACCGAAACAATGCCGTTACAGAAATTATAGGACTATTTCTTTTTGCTATAGATAAATATAGAGGTATCAAAATTATTTTTGCTTTTCAATTAAAAGTTTCATAATTTCAATCAATGATTTTTGTATCTCCATTTTCTCTTCATGAATTTTCCTTTGTTCTTCTTTACGCTCGATATACCGCTGTGCTTTTAATTTCTCATGTTCTTTTCTCTCTTCTTCTCTTTTGGCCATTGCTGTGTCTCTATCTTGTCTTATATCATCAATGAAATTCTTCAGGACAGTCTCAACTCTCCGCTTTTTGCTTGGATCTAAAATAGAAATTAATTATTAAAGCATGTAGACAAAAACAAAGAATGTATAAAGAATTGAAATCTTATTGATTTATTATTACTAGATGACAATGAAGATGATTTTGTCACATTTGTTGACTTAATTGGACCTTCGCTTGGTGCAATCGCATGTGGCATCACAAAAGCCTTTTTCCCAAAAATTTAGTCCATCACCTTCAAAATTATAATTATGTAAAAGCATTTATTTAGATTATATAAATCAATTATGTAAAAAATTATTTACAAAATTCAAATAGATTACATATAAAATTAACAGTATCAAATTTGTATTTCATTTTCTAATACATTTTTTACAGAAATAAGAAACCGATTTACCGAATAAAAGGCCCATGTATTCCGACAATTTCCACTCTTTTTATTTTGATCGCTTATGTTTTTAAATGTCCTTTTAAGACCAGACATCTTTACAGAACATTGCAACCCAGTTACAGCATATTTTCCGTTGAAATTTCCTCTCATTTTTTCTGCTAATTCAGCCCAAATAGTAGCATTTCTTTTAGATCCCGAATTGAAGTCGGAATTCTTTCTCTCGATACAATTCTAATAGTAAATATACTGCAGCATCAGATCATACAAGTCCTTTTGTATTCGTCGAACAATCATTTTCTTCGGAATCAACATTTTCAGACAATGCTGATGAAGGCTGACTAATTTCTAAAGAACTTGAGAAGTCAGTAGAATTATTCTACTTACTGATTTCTCTGTTTACAAGCGATTGCAGCAACTTCTGTAACAACAGTATTCCTAATTTAATTTATATTTACAGCCAATAATTGAATAAATAGAAAAATATAATCCCTTTAAAAATACTTTTGGAAGTAGTGGAAATATTAATTCAAAAACCGAAAAATAACCCAATTGAGTATTTTCACTACTGTCAAAAAGCTTTTTCCGTAAGAAATGATCTACTTGTATTTGTTGTAATCTATATAACCTACAAATATATTCGACTAAATGTTACCTGTTTGAACTTTATTAATTATTTCCTGAGTAAGAAATAATGTGATGACGCTCTGCGTTTCTTCAATGAAGACTGGGAACTCTAATAATGTCTCTTCCATATCTTCACACTGACACTTTTATGTAAAACTAGAATTCAACACTTTTCATAATGCCATCAACCGCCATATGCAATTACACAATCGCATAGAACGCATAAGCTGCTACAGCTTGAACTTGAGGTAGCTGATGCGTACATTATGCGCTGCAGGTGGTGGGGGTCTAGGGAATTCTAAGCGCTGTTTATGCGCAAATTGAGTGAAACGGAACGTTTTCTATGTCATTCGTGCGCATAATGCGCGAAACGCAATCCTAATCTTCTCTAATTCCGAAGCATATTTATTAATTCCCTAGATTTCCGCCTTTCCGCCACCAAAGTACATGGCGAAAAAGTTCATGTGAAAAATTTCATATTTTCACGTTTGAGAGAGTTACATGATCCCGCAAAATCGTACATGATCGTAAGTTCACGTGAAACTTTTCACTTTTCACATTTCCGCCCTAGGGGAAAAGTTACATGATTGACCCCCTGTTCCTGTTTCCTGTATGTACCTTTTCATTGTGTCTCAAGCTTAATGGTCGTATGCACTATTCTGCATAATGAAATTCTTATAGATTTTAAACACTTCGTTTCTCTTCCTTTTTTAATTTTGCTATGTGTTGTCTGTATACAAAAGGATCGATATTTACGAATCGGAATCAATGAATTTTTAATTTTACAGTTTTGTTGGAATGATAAAGCGTGCAAATATCGGTTTTTCTAAGATTGTTTTTAGGTTAATACGCGTTAATTAAAGAACTGTGTCTTGCATTATAAAATTGTCAAGTGAAAGTGTTTTTTATTGGGAATTCTAATGGAATTAACGGCCAATGTTCTTGAATGCTCTAAAACAGATGATATTCTGGGAAATATCCCATGAAAAGTTTTATCAGAAGTGCTGACATTTTTCTCTTTGAGTGATCCTGCGTCAAGTTTTCCAAACAAAGGAAGATAAAAATCTGGGTTAGTGTTATCTTGCATGTTTTAAAATTTCTATAAAAAATTAAGCAAAAAATAAACTATCTAGAAATATTTGCTTGAAAATCAATTTGTCTTATTATTTGTCTAAGATTCATCTGTCTTATTGACTCATTTTGTCTTGACATTCATCTATTTTATTAAGTATATTTTGCAGAAATTATAAGAAATACAAACAAAGAAGGATATGACAAGAGAATGCATTTAAAAATCATTAAGATACCTTATTATTTAAAAACAAGCATTTTATATTTTTTGCTTTATTTTTAGCTCAAAAAAGTTTAAATATGTTAAAATATGTATGTAAAAAAAGATAATTGTATTAACATATAAAAATGTCCATATATTTACTCACTGCCTTGAGCTCGAGGCACACAGACGTGTTGTTGGTGTGCTGCTCGGTACGAACCGTGCTGCACTCCTGCGCGTGCTTTATTCGGTATGTGTGAGCTGTGTCCATTCGATAATCGACAACCCTTAAAGACTGCTCTATCTCTTTAAGGATGATCATAATTCGGATCAACGAAATCAACGTTAGTGAGCACGTCGGATGAACACGGCATCTTATCCTTATTTTTATATTTTTATTTTATTTTTCATTTTTGTATACACTGAAGACTCAATCTAGAGTCGAAACGTATGTCATATTTTTCAATTTGTAATAAGGAATGTAAATTGCGCACTACAAACAGCGCTGATTCTTATTTGTCCTTCTATTATTTCATATCTAATACCAAGAATCATCTCATTAATATCCATATATTTATATAATTCTTGCATATATCAAAGTAGACAGTGCCCTGGTAATCACACAAATATCAAATATTTCTTAATTATAGTTATGACTGAATTTTATTATGCTACTATTTTTTCCAACATTTTGATATATACAAAAGTTTAGAAATAAAAAATGCATTAAAGTAATGTTAATTTAATAAGTTTATAGTATACATTGCAATTATAAAATGTTAACAAAAATAACAAAATGTAATAATCATAAAAAAAGTTTTTGTAAATAATAAAAATGTTAATAAAAACCATTTTAAAAAGCAATGACACAGGAGTAAAAAAATTTTTAGATTTATTTTATTTTTTGTCACTATCTTCTGCAATCTTTTGGCTAGTTTTTTGTGACAAATTCTTTATTTGTAGTCTTAAAACAGAAAGAGGATAATTTAAAACAGAAAAAAGATAATTTATTGTTAGACATATGAGATCGTGACATCAAATAATATCAAAACTTTTAAAGCATTCTTTTATAAAATCATGTTTTTTTACATCTTCAGATGTCTTTAATCAAACAAAACTAACTTGTATGTACTAAAAAATTAGAAAAGGATTAAAAGCCAAAAATGTGCAAGATCAGATAACATTTATGAAAAGAAAGTTTACTTACTGTTGATATAAAAAGTTATTAAAAATGGAATAGACTTGGGCCATTAAATATATAAAATATATATAAAATATATAAAATATTTAACTATAACAATATTATATAAAAAATAGGTGTATATAAAAATCGATAAACATAAATAAATATAAATTCATAAAGTTATTACAATTGGTAATAATAAAAAATTATAATAAATATATATCAAAATATGTTTTATATATAGAAATGTCCCCAAACAATATGCATCTGAGATATGTCTTATAAGAGATATCTTTAGGAGTTTGTATATGTATCTTAGTAGAAACAAGATAGAAATTATAAAGTGTAGAAACTCTAGATTTTAATATATATTCTAATAAGTTATTTTAGTAAATTTCTTTACTTTTATAATTTTCATCTTATTTCAAGATCAAGACGCAATCGATTTCTAAGATTTTACCAAGATATTTTAAAGAATGTTTTTAAAACTTTCTGGTAAGACATTTGAAAATTATCTTTTATAAAACATTTTTAAGATACAGTTATTTATATCTGATCATTTATTTATCAAGATATTGATGACATAATCAATCTGTAATACATCCAATTTGCTAAATCTGATATGTTTGATACTTGTTCAGTAAAAAATGTTCTATATATAGTTATAACTAAATACAATAAAATATAATTATACAGAATATTGTATTTAAATTATATTGATATATATACTTACATATGCGATTATATAAATATATGTATCAATATATGAGTATATATAATTAGATGCAATTATACATTTTTATTTGAACATATTCTATATACACACATCAAAAAAAGTGTTGCATCACCGCAGTTCTAGGGATTCCTGACCCTTTACATAAAAATGGAATAGAGATATACAAAAACAACATTTCAGCTCGAGGTGATGCAACACTTTTTTGATGTGTGTATGAAGATATATCGAAATTTTTTACCAGCTCTGTTTATTGTTGTCCAATGTCACTACAAAACATTTCGAAGCTTTTCGAAAATAGGAAAAAATATACAAGAAAAGTTTATATTGCTTGATAAATTAATTCATTATTAATTTAATATTTATGTAATCTTTACTTTTAATTATCCACTTCTCTCATATGTGCGTATGTTATAATACATATGTTATAATATACATACACAGGTCTCATTTTAAAAAACCCATTGAAATTATTATTTTTTTAGGAAAGCTTTAAAGAAAAACATTTTAAACCAAAGGTTATAGGATTCAGAGGAGGACATCCCAGACTTTGCCTTTTTGGAGACTTTGCCTTTGTCACAGATGTCCTTTTTCAAGGTCATTTCAAGATCAACTTTTGTTCTGTTGATAGAAACATCCATTTTTTATTACATTCTTTCCTCAAGAGCTCTGCAAAACATAATAAAATATTTTTTAGTAAATGTTTTTAGTAAATACTTTCTGAGTTATGAAGCTTGAATTTGACATGCAATTTGACATAAAATATGAAATATCTCTGTAAACTATTAATTTTTTGGCAACTGTATCTTAATACTTTTATGCACAGAATAATGAGATGAATCAATTAGTGTAAAGAAAATACATAATTGTTTTCCAAAAAAGATACATTATTGCACATTGCAAATCTCCATTTTTTTTTAACAGCAACTAAGTATTTTTTTTACACCAATTGATTCATCTCATTATTCTGTGCTGAAAAGTATTAGCTTAAAAGTATTAAAGGTACATTTACCAAAAAATTAATAGTTTACGAGATATTTTATATTTTATTTAAAATGTTTTTCCCTAAAACGCTTTTCTAAAAAGATATTTTACTGGGTCTTTTAAACTGAGATACCTTGTATATCTGCAACATACACGCATGCATACACATAAAATAAATTGACTGTAATAGGGAAAGCATATGTTTTTTTTAAGAAATATACCTGCTAATTACATAGTTTTTTTTTAAAGCAACTATTATATCTTCTTCATGTCAATTGATTTGTTTTGTTATTTTGTGCAGCGTGAATATATGTATGAAACAATGAATAGTTCATAAAATATTTTAAATTTTAAATGAGAATATACCAGAATAAAATAAAAGTCTTGTAAATTGACCTTTTGATAACTTAATATTTTTATATCCAGAATAACTAAAGGAATCATATTACATAATAAAATATGATTCCATTGAAAAAAAAAGACGATTATAAAAAAATATCAGTAGTGATCCTATTTGCAAATAAATAAATATATAATCATGTGACTCCTTTAAAGCTCTACAATTTTAGTATGAAATATTTTTTTTACAACGATTTTTCTCCATAATTTCCAAATATTTGAAAAAATGACCTTGAAATGATCTTGAAAAAGACATCTGTGACAAAGGCAAGGTCTCCATGGGATGCCCTCCTCTGAATCCTATAACTTTGATTTAAAATGTTTTTCTCTAAAGCTTTCCTAAAAAAATATTTCAATGGGTCTTTTAAAATGAGACCTGTATATGTATATTATAATACATATGTATTATAACACACATGAGAGAAGTGGATAATTTAAAATAGAATGGGACACCTTGTATACAGGGTATTTCATCTTAATTAATTCATTGGAATATTTCAAAATTTTTAAGTTTAAAATAAAAATGTTTTAGATGAAAATTTTAGGGCCAGTTGTTGAGGAAGCTGTATGATTATGATATTGATTCATTTTCGGATTTTATTTTCAAGAATGTTTATGATCATCATTTCTCTAAGAATTATATTTTTGTTACGTAATATGATTCTTATAGTCATTCTTGAAAGTAAAGATATAAATGTTAAAAAGTCAATAGTTGAAAGTAAAGATATAAATGTTAAAAAGTCAATAGTTTTATTTAAAATAGACAACAGAATCGTTAGGGCAAGGGTGGCTAAGATATTGTAGGATTAATGTATATGTATATCATTCAACAAATACGGTATCTAATGTTTCATAGTTTCATATTAGTAAGTACGTAGAGCACACAAAAGATACGTATATAGACAAGAAGTATATATACAGTGCCCAAAAATTTCGGATTACCTAAATAACTTTTGAATAGATCGAGGTAGAGGTCTGAAACTTACAGAGATACAATGGATTTATAAGATTTATTATTTAACTTCAAAACGCCTAATCCTACACTCCTGTAGAGTAAAGGGCAGAGGGTTGACAAATCTTATAGCGAATTCGATTCATTGCACTATACTGGATTAGTGCACATTAAAGACTACATATGAAATATTTAAATGTAGCAGCATAATATTACTTTTTTGATAATGAAATTATTAATTCATATTCAGTTAAATAATATGACAAATTCATTGTTAATTATTTATATAAATGTTTATATAAATTGTTTTGAAGTATTTATATATTTTATATATTTATATATTTATATATTTTTACATTTGAATAATTTAATGTATATCAGCGTTTAGTGCGCACTAATCCAGTGTAATACAATAAAATCTTATCTAAAATCGAATCCGCTATTAAATGGCATGTGTGGTCGAATGGCATGTGAGGGCTCGTTTGAAGGGCTTTTCGAGGCGAGAACAACGCGAGGTCGCCGAGGTCTCTATGATTTTTTTCACATAGTTATGATGATTTAAATATTTATATTGATAGTTTGTGATAGAGAAAACCTTCGGCGATGACACGAGAATAAGACTTCGTGCACGCGTGTTTCTGAATGGATGGAAGTGTACGTGGGAGTGTATGTATGTGTGCATGCGTGTCCGGCCAACCAAGGCAAGACAGAGGGTGTGTCCAGCCAACCAAGGCAAGACAGAGGGCGTGTTTGAGATGGGAACACTGATGTATGTGAAGAAATAATAACAGTAATTATTTTATCGGATATCTGAATTAATGTTTTTCGTAAACTTGACAGTGTCCTAAGCGAATGTAAAACGTATCGATAACGTCAGTTGGCATGAATTCGAAACATCTTTGGGTTTTCTGAATTTTGGCGCATCTTTAATTTTACCGATTCTTTGGAAATGACTAACAGTTTTCCAACAATCTTTGAAGAGTTGATTTTGAAATTGGATCACGGTCAGGACAAATAGCATTAAATAAATTCGCTATATCTCGATAAGACTTTATTCATTCGTCATATTCTGTCATCATTAATACAGCGATCCTTCCCGTTTTAGTCGAATGCATTTTCGAACAATAGAAACGAACTAAATTGTAAATTACTGTAGCAAATAATCTGTCAGAAGTTCTTTTTTTATAAATTTTATCGACACTTTCACGGATTTACTCACGCACTTGATCGATAAAATCATTTATGAACAAATCTATCGGGCACTACTATTAATTATTATTACTACCGATTGATTATCCATCCCATTGATCCCGCCGATTGAAAATTATTACAAGAAACGCGTTATATACACAGCACACGTAACTCGTCGCCGTCTCTGCTCAATAACAACAATCAGGTAGATTATGTTCTAGTGTAGAGTGCATTAATTCGCCAAGTGATAATAATGATCTAACTTCTCGACCTAATGTAATGTAAATCAGATTGATAAGTCTATTATCATGATGCAGCGCATTAATGACCGACAGTGGAACGCTTCAAAGCATTTGTAATGCCAAGTAACAATAGATAATTTCGATAAGTAATATCGGTAGGTAATGTCCACCTGTCGAACATAAATGTGTTGGTTTTTTTTTTTTAATAATTTGCGAACTCGAAGAGAATGTCCTTCAAAATAAAATATCTGGTTGCCCTGAAGAGGGCAGATAAATTATTATAGAACACTTTTCTTTTCACAATACGGGGCGGTTTGAAAAGTTCGTGCAAAGTCAGAAAGATAGCATCGCTGGTGTGTTATTTTCAGCTAGTAGCATCTCTTGGAAGAATACACATCATATTTCAGCCAGATTGATCTATTTCTCTGTATTTGGCGTTCGTCTGAATCGAAGAAGTCAAGTGATTTCGAAAAAATGGATGAAAGAGAATTTCGTGTTTTGATTAAGCATTGCTTTATAAAAGACAAATCGCCTCAGGAGACTAAAAAGAAGCTTGATAAACATTATGATGAATCTGCACTTTTGATTAGAACAGTTTATAAATGGTTTCAATTGTTTCGGAGTGGCCATATGAGCACATGTGACGTTGAACATTCTGGACGCCCTGTTGAGGCTACTATTCCAGAAATCATTGATAAAATCCATGATATGGTAATGGATGATAGAAGAATCAAGGTGCGTGAGATTGTTAGTGCTGTGGGCATCTCGAGTGAACGGGTATATAATATTTTGCATGAACATTTGAGTATGAAAAAGTTATTTGCAAGATAAGTACCGCGATTGCTCACAATTGATCAAAAACGAAATGGTGTGAAGTGTTCCAAGGAATGTTTGTAGCTGTTCTATCGGAATCCACAGAATTTTAGGCGTCGTTTCGTCATTGTGGACGAAACATGGATATACCATTACACGCTTGAGACCAAAAAACAGTCCAAACAATGGGTTGCCAGTGGGGAATCTGCACCAAAGAAGGCGAAGACCATTCTTTCGACCAGGAAGATTATGGTGACTGTCTTTTGGGATTTGCAAGGAATAATACCGACTATATGAAAAAGGGTAAAACTATTACAAGTGAATATTATTCATTGTTATTGGACCGTTTGAAAACCGAGCTGCAAGAAAAACGTCCACGATTGAACCACAAGAAAGTTCTTTTCCATCATGACAACGCACCAGCTTACTCCTCCGGAGTTGAGGCCGCAAAATTGATGGAGTTACGGTTTCAACTCGTTCCACATCCCCTCTATTCTCCAGATCTGGCTCCCTCGGACTATTACTTATTCCCTAATGCGAAGAAATGGCTAGTGGGGTGGAGATTTTATTCAAACGAGGAAGTGATTGCGGAAACGAATGCCTATTTTACATAGTTGGACTAATCATATTATTCGGAAGGGATCAACAAACTGGAGCAGCGTTGGACGAAGTGTATAAGTCTAAAAGGAGATTACGTTGAAAAATAAAAAAGGTTTATCCCGAAAAATTAAATAGTTTTCACGTTTTTTGCACGGATTTTTCAAATCACCCTGGTAAATGTTCGAAATGTCCGCTGTCCATTCTGAGCAAGCTCTCATGCGTTTCAGTAAGTTTTACTGGATTTTCTTCATAACTTCGTTGTCGATCGACCAAATGGCATGGTGAAGTTTGTCATTTAATTCTTTGACATTCTCGGGAAGCTGTCTGTAAATGATTTCCTTGCAGTATCCTCACAAGAAAAAAATCTAATGGATTGAGGGATCTGGGGATCCCTCAGGCCATCCCTCAGGTATCGGAACATACTAGGCCACCCAACCGGGAAATTGCTGATTTAAAAAGTCTGTGACTATTCTGGCGTTATGTGGACCAGCACCGTCCTGTTGAAATATAATTTTATTTCTGTTTAATAACGGTATCTCTTCCAAAAAGTCCGGCAGATTTTCTGATAAAAATTCCAAATATGATACGCTATTTAATCTTTCTAGAAGAATAACTGGACCCAATATTTTTGTATCCATAATCCCAGCCTAGATTCAATTTCCAACAAATTTGATAATTTCTGAATTGTCGCTCGAGGATTCTCGTCGTCCCACATATGTATATTATGCGAGTTTAAAATTCCTTCTCGTGTGAACAGCGATTCATCATTGAATATTATACGAGAAGGAAATTCTTAATCTTCGTCTACTTTTCTCAGGAAATTGTCGCAAAATCTCTTTCTCCGAGGATAGTTTTCTTGTCGCAAATGTTGCACGAGTATAATGATAAGCATGTAATTTTTTTTCTTTGAGTATTCTTTGGTGGTAAGTTAGTGGCTACAAAGGTGAAGATGATATAAACAAATATATAAAACAGAAGGCGGAGGTAATATAAATGAATAGATAAACAAATTACGGATAAGGCGCGTGGACATGACATCAGAGGGGGATTCGGGCCCGCCGCCCCGCCGCCCACAGCGTTCGCGCCCGCCGCCGCGTCCGTTTCCACCGCGATCCGCGCGCGCGCGTCGCCATGTTCTCATCTTCTCTTTACCTACTATTTCTCTCTTTCCCTACTACTTTCTCTCTCTCTCTTGCGGCTCTCTCTCTCTCCCTCCCCCTCCCTCCCTCTTTCTCCCCCTCCCCCTCCCCCTCCGTTTGTCCTCCCGCCCGCCGGCCCGCCCGCCCGCCGCCGCCGCCGCCGGCCCGCCGCCGCCACCGCCGCCGTCACTGCCGCCGCCACCGCCGTCGCCATCGCCGCCGCCGTCGTCTTTCGTACTGTGCACAGCCTTCGTAATCAAATTCTTAGTTTTACTGTATGTAACCGTTCCGTCGTTTCATCGCAGTTTATGATGATGACGTATCATCCAGCGTGCGCGAGATTTGTCGACACTTGCGAGGAAATGCCACGGTATAGGACTTGCGAAAATGTAGTGAGAGAGAATTGTCCGTTCCTTGAGAGCAGTAAATTCCTTTACGACAAATTGTCCTCCAATGAGGAAACGTTGCAGATCTACAAACGTTTGCACGATCATGACGAGCAATTTTTCGAGTCGTACAATGCAGTTGTACGTAATCGATTTCGATGTATCGTAGATTTTATTATTTCTCTCTCTCTTTCTTTCTCTCTCTCTCTTTCTCTCTCTCTCTCTCTCTCTCTCTCTCCCTCTCTCTCTCTCTGATATGCCAGCGATGTTCTTAGGATCTTGTGTACAACCCAAATAAGAAGGGAGGGTGTGCGTCACGACGGGGCCCGACCACGAACCAGTCGTGAAAACTCGTAATTATTTTGCGAAAAAATATCACCTCAGCCAGGAATCGAACCTGGATCTCCTGCTTACCGGGCAGGCATCTTATCCCTTCGACTACCGCGGCATGTGATAATATTTATCGCAAATAACGTATTTAGAATAACACGTCAACAATACAATGATACACACACACACACACACATATATATATATATATATATATATATATATATATATATACGTATATTACAATATACATGTATATACATGTATTCTTTCGATCCCCACGACCGGTATGTATATATATATATATATATCCCTTTTTTATTTATTAAAAAAATGAATGTAATTAATTGTGTGTGTGTGTGTGTGTGCGTGTGGGCGCGCGCGCGCGCGCGCGGAGAGACAGGCGTAGCACGAAAAATCGTGCTTTAGCTATCACTTTAGAAAGAAAAAAGGATAGGAAGCAAACAGAAAGAGACAGACAGAGAAAGAGTCAGCAGTACAGCTGTCCTCTTCCACTGCCTGACGCTAGTCGAAGTGGCGCGACTCGTCGTGAGCACACGTACACGGGCTACTCGCTTGTGTGGCATGATGTAAACTTCCCGAATTTGGCAGCTCTAATTAGCATCACTGATGAGCGGTGATCCACTCGGCGCTGCCCTCGTATCGATTTCTGATTAAATCGTTCCTTGCCAACGCGGTCGTCAAACGGTTGCCAGGGAGGTAATTGAAGAGAGTCGGCGACGCGGCGCGCTAATTTGAATTTGCGGTGCAGCGAAGTATGATATTATTAAAAAGAAGTATATTAAAGTTCTTGTTATCATTGTGAATAATAATGTGTGTTCCTACGTTTTTTTAAAACTATCTCTTCCTTCCTTGGCGCAAGTGTTTCGTATGAGAACCCGCCGCGAGCGTGACAATACGATGTTTATAAGATCTATGTCAGGAGTATGATGTTAATTATATTGATCAGACAAAAACGCAATTAAAGACTAAAATCAATGAAGACATTAAAGACGTTAAAAAAGAAATAGTTCTCCTTCGTTGGTCTCTAACCATCAACTTGAGAAAAAATACCACCTCAGCCAGGAATCGAACCTGGATCTCCTGCTTACCGGGCAGGCATCTTATCCCTTCGACTACCGAGACATGTGATGATATTTATCGCAAATAACGTGTTTAGAATAACACGTCAACAATACAATGATACATATATATATATATATATATATATATATATATATATTACAATATACATATATACATGTATTCTTTCGAATCCCCACGACCGGTACTCCATTGGTCAACGGGTTGTACTGAATCACGCGATCGTGTATGCAGTGGTATTCATCGGTACATTTTCCTTAATCTCAAATTCCAATCTTCCAATTCTTGTGCTCTTGATCGATTTATTTTGTTGAGAGCAATCGATGATTACGATGAATGGATCATTATGTAGAAAAGACGTGACGGTGAAACTCGGCTCGAGATATTCTATCCGTAACTCTTGCAGAAACGCGCATATATATTCGTACAGCACAGACCATCTGTTTTTGTCGAAATCCAGATTCATATCGTCGTATGGATAACATTCTGAGTTCAGATAGAGTTTCAAGTTACAGTCGTCGAATCTACTTGTGTCCTCGGCCATGACGTTCGGCCTGTTTGCAGAGCGAAGATGACGTATCGCGGCTTCTCGAGCTGAGTAGCGGTCTTGATAGCTCACGAATGCTTGGTTGTACGCTGTAACAGCGGAAACTCGTACAGATCCTATGAGCGAAAAGCCATGCTCAAGTATCGTCCGCTCTCCAAAGTACGCAGCATCGATAGATTTTTTTTTATCTCGCTCAATAACACGTGGGGCATTCGTCATTATATCTTGAATAAATTGATCACGGAATCCAATGCCAAATTCTCATCAGGCAATTGTTGTCGTTACGCGATCGTATCAAGATCAACTCGTGACGAGCGTTGATTATCACGCGTCTGTAATCTCTGCAGAATCCCAACAGTGCATAGAGAGATATGCAGAAGTTAAAATATCCATCCGCGTTAGTACGTGCATCCCAGCCGGCATTCCTTAGAATCACACTTCTGTCGACGACGTCATTATGTAGTGTTTGAGCGTGTTAGTTATGCTTACGTTTCTGTTACGATCAATTTCTACGTCATGGAGCTCGTATCGAACATGAACGCGACAAAATTATTTCCCAACACCACATTAGATTCGTCAACAACTCTGTTCTTCGTTAGTTTTCCCTCGACATATAGAAAACTTTCGTAGGACAATGTGTACAGATACTGTTGCTATATGGGCATTCTTCATTGCTGTACCCGAACATTGTATTGGCGAACGGGTTGTACGCGTGAGTCTCAATCTTGACGATGCGATCGTCGAAAATTGGCTCGTCTTCAATGTTTAGAATGTCAGTCATCTCACAAGTTGCGCACCGCGAATCCTAAAGCTTCTAAAAATTTAACGTTCATCGCGTTGAGTTTCTTTCTCTTTTTGATGCAGCCGGAATATTGTAAGCGAGTATTGTCGATCGGTGTTTTCTTTGTAAAAGATGCGTTATCCCTCTACGTCTGCTTCGCTTCATTCAACACGAGCATCTCAAATGTCACGCTCGTATTATCGCTATCGCCGTCGTACGTGCAATCTGACGGTGATTTCTTCTTCTCTAAAATTCGAGAAATCGTCCGTTCTGATCAACAATGCGTATCGTTAGCTTTGTAATGCTCCGTACGATTACTGGCAAGTAAATGACCTGCATTGGCCTTTCCGATATTTTATATCCTGACGGCACATTCGGCGAAAATTCGTGTATCGTGTACACACTTTTGTCGTTGCTGTACGCGCCCGCGGTCACGTTGCACTCTACATGGATAATGTTTACATTCATTATGTTGATCGACACGTCCGATTTATGCCATCTTTGCGGTTGCAGTATACGCTTCGAAAATCCAGCAGTGATCTAATGTTATTGGGCTTGTTAAAGTTTATTTTGTAGGCGCATTTACAATCTTACACCTCATCGTGTTGTAATGTGCGCGGAGCCTTATTGTGTATTCCCCAATCTCATCATCGCCGCGCGCGGTGTCATCGGCGTTATCAGAAGCGTCGCATCGCGGTCGTTTCCGTAAAATCTCACGTCTCAAAAATTCATTTATGACCCGCAGTTTGTACGATCCCTCGGGAATCGTAATTTCTGCGTCGTCTTTACCAAAATAAAATGTATTGTTCGAAGTGTTTATATTCGATATCGTGTGTCATAAGTCTCCAAAATTGTTAGATCAAGCTTGTCATCGTCGCTCAAATCTGTAGTTTGCCGCGAGAACGCTGCTCTTCCCGCTCAGCGTAAGCGTCAGCGACATGATGGAAAAAGCGTTCAACGAATAGTGAGATGTCGCGGCATTTTGTTGGACTTTTTAAATTCACGCGCGTCGACCGTTTGAAGAAATCACGGCTGTCCGCAGACGCTTTAATCGTACATCTGATAGGATGTTCGATTGTACTCTGTCATCATAATACTGTCTCGAAAATATTGCAGTTCCTCGGGCGGTCGAAGATTATCGAAACTGTTGAAATACAAGACGCGATTGATCTTCTTTGCATATGCTATCCAATGAGTACCGGGACTCATCGTGTCGTCCAGATCTACGATACCGCTCTCTTTTCGTCGCGCATCGCTAATCGGTAACGCGTTACGGATGAAAAATCTCTGAAGTACGGTACGCACATACATCTCGCCAGCTGGATCAATTGTACATTGGTCACGCTCGTAGATCTTTTATTGTCTCTTTGGCGTTTTTTTTTCCATTTTTCGCTGTTACACCTCGTCCGCGTTTGTACGGAGCGAGATATAGTCCTCGTCCGTATTTGTACGGAGCGAGATACAATCTCTGCTCGCGTGTTTTCATCACGCGATCGTGACGTTGCAGTTCCTTGAGCTGACGTCGCGCAGTTTTTCTATTGTTTATCATTTTCGCCACGCTGGCCGCTCCGCCGATCAAGGACCCGAGCACGCCCAAAATTGGCAGAATCAGTAATGTGCCATCTTGTTTCGCCATTGGAAGTATTCGTTTCTTTTTTTGTCGCTTTCATACCCATGCCGATATTGGTCTTGGCTTTTATCGCTGCCCAAACAACTGCAGATTAGTTCATATCGATTAGTTACACATATACTTTACATATTTAAAATATTAAAATTTAAGAAAGATCAAATGATAAACTTTTTCATAATTTTAATAATTTTAAGAATTAGAGTGCTCTTAAATTGAGTACTTTTTCTTAATATTAATATAATATTCTTATCTAATATCCTTAATTTTTGAAATTGAAATAATAACAATTTTACCAAATTTTAAAAGAATAAATAATTTTTTAAATTAATTATAAAATTCTTTTAATGTCTACAAGTTATTTAAATTTATTTCATTTATGAATCTATTAATCAATTAATCAAATGGAATTAAATATTTATAATTCGGTAAAAAGTGGTTAAAATTTTCAATTATTAAATGGCGTAAAAAGAACTATAGAAATTTATTACTTTAAAGTTTATATGTTTTTAATTGTTTATAATTTTATAATTATTTTGAAGTTACTATCATATAAGTTATATCAAACTTGAATACAGATTTAAAGAATAATATTAAAGATATTAAGGAAATTATATAATTTTTAAATAAAATATGAACAGATACGTAAATGTATTAATAATATTATTAATAGATTAATTTTATGTATTTCTGGAAATTTTATATATCTCAGTTGAATTATTAATATTAGGTGTACAAAAAAGTTCTGAGCTTTTTTTTGTAAAATTCAATCTTTATTCAAAAACAAACAAAAAAATATTAATCAGCGAAATATTCCCCGTTTGCATCAACGACCTTTTGCCATCTTTCGGGTAGCTTGCGAATTCCTTGACGATAGAAGCTCACCGGCTTCGAAGCGATAAAGTCATCAATGCATTTTCGTATTTCTTCAAATCTCACGAAATGTGTATCAGCCAAATGATGCTGCAGCGACCGGAATAGGTAGTAATCGGAAGGCGCCATGTCTGGGCTATACGCCGCGTGCGGGAGAAGTTCCCAGCCTAACACAAAGATATGGTCCTGAGTCGCTTTCGCAACATGTGGTCGAGCATTGTCATGAAGCAAGATCACTTTACGACGTCCTTGGCCAGTAAATGGCCTCTTTTCTTCTAATGCATCGCTCAAATTGGTCAATTATTGTTGGTAACGGTCTGCCGTGATTGTTTCACCCGGTTGTAACAACTCGCAAATACAACACACCTTTCCAATCCCACCAGATACAGAGCAAAACCTTCTTGGCGTGGATATTGGGTTTTGGCGTCGATGTCGAAGATTGACCAGGGTCAATCTTCGAAAATCCATGATTTTCTACGTTTAGAATTATCATAAAGAATCCACTTTTCATCGCCTGTAATGATTTTGTGTAGAAAATCTTTTTTCCGGAACTTTGAAAGCAAAGTGAGTGCAGTGTCACGCCGACGATTTTTGTTGTCTTTGGACAATTCATGCGGAACCCATCTGCCTTCCTTCTGAACCTTTCCCATCGTATATAAACGTACGGAAATGGTTTGCTGCGTAACGCCAAGCTGTTCTGCAAGCTCCTTTTCAGTTTGCGCAGAGTTTATATCCAGCAGTGCTTGCAATTCGTCTGTTTCAATCTTTTGAGGGCGTTCAGCACGCGGTTCATCTTCAAGACTGAAATCTCCTTGGCGAAATTTTTGATACCATCTTTTACATGTAGTATGACTTACAGCGTTCTCTCCATATGCAGCACAAATCATTGCAATGGCTTCAGCAGCATTTTTCTTTAGATGAAACGTGAAGTGGATGGAAAATCGAATATGCTCTTTTTGTATTGCCATCGTGAACACTACTGATTTTTGAGGTTATGGCATTTTAGAAGGCCAAATGTCAACGCTTTAAAACCGCAAAAGGGCGGGAAGATATATAAAATTTAAATTGTTATTTCGGTTGTATAAAACCTAAAGCTCAGAACTTTTTTGTACACCTAATAGTTTTTCAGAAATTTTACAAGTTTTAAGATTATGAAACTATTATGTTTTTAAAGAAAAATTAAAATTTTGAACAAACGACAACAAATATGACAAATAGCATTTTCTTCTTTGACAAATTCTTTATCGTTTAAATCTTTATAAAATAAATTTTTTTTTAACAAGCTAGCAGGAAAAAGCAAATTTCTTTTACTTTTGTTTTTCTTTTTACATTTTTGGAAAAGAATAAAAATATCTTTTTAATAATATTTAGTTTTAGTTTGTAAAGAATTTAATTACATAAAAGTTAAAAAATCTCTTCCATAATAAAAAAAATATATATATGCATGTCATATAAAAAAAAAACACGCAGCAGAATTTGACACTGTAATATAAAGAGAGAAGCTTTTAGATGTTATAATTATAACAAATAAATTTATTGTTTGGGTGAATTTGTTACTAAGATGTTCGGAATACAATGTTCTTTTGAAATGTGTCAAAAATCCGATATTGTTGTTCATCCAGATATGTTGGAAAGAAGTTTACACGACAAATTAAATTTTAATTTTTTCGATAAATCGAGATTGATCGCAGAAATTAATTAAACCAACAAAATCGAGTTTTGTCATATTTCGAAAGTTATAATCTATGGAATATTTTAATATCAGATTCAATCAAGCAATAAATTCTTTTCAAGATCTGAAGACTTGGTCTTTGAATCATGGCTGGCTCTCTGGCGTGGTTGTTGCGATAAATTGTTTATTTTCGACGAACAACAAAATTGAATTTTCTTATATTTTGAAAATTTATGATCTGTAAAATATTTCAATATCAGATTCGGCCGAGCAAATTCTTTATTATAAATATAAGGTCCAAGAATTTGCTGGACTCTCCGTAATACAGAAAATATATAAGTGTGTATCAAAGAAAACAAATGTATTAAAATTTGTTGCTAATTTGTTGCTTTAACGTAGCGTAAAAATATTTCAGAAATTCAATATTTTTTTTTCTAGATCTGATAGTATGATATTCTGCTTATTTTGCAAAAAATATTGAATTTTTGAAATGTTTGTGCACTAGGTTAGACAACAAATTAGCAATAAATTTTGCATTTGTTTTCTTTATACGATACATCTATATATTTTTTTGAACGCAATCTTTGTTAAACGATTTGAGTAATAAAATTTGGACTAGAGCAAATTAGCATTTATATGATATTTATATGATATTTATATAGCATTTATATGATATTTATATAGCATTTATATGATATTTATATAGCATTAAATTTTTAAAATTTTTTAATAGATATGAATTCGATTCGATGGTGAGTGTTCCAGTTTAATTGAGATCCAAAAAAGGACTTTTTTCAAAGCAATTTATAGATTTAAATAACTTAAATTTAACTCCATCGAAGTCAAAATGTAATCCTTTTTTAAAGGAATTTTTTATTGAGTTCGTAATGATCACTTATGTTATTTGGAATTCTGTTTTGTTGTTAGAAATATTTTGGAAATTGCAATTTTGATAAAGGAAAGGATGAATCTTGTTTATCTATAAAATGCTTGCCTACAGATTTCATCGTAATTTCTTTATGAATTCCATAAAAATTGTTTCATATAAAAATCGGAATTTTCTATGATTTCTAAGAATATAATCATGTATGCAATGTGCTATGCCTAATACGGTTGTATGTAAACGAAGCTGTAGGCAATTGTTTTATGGGCAAACGAAATTTTCCTTTATAAAAAAGAAGATGTTAAATCGATTACTCGCATTTTTCGAAGTTTATTGTTGCTGCTTTTCCGCGATGCTGATTGGTTCTTTTGCTGCGCTAATTTCTTGAGTTTATTATGTCTATGTATACTATTTGTGTATACTGTCAATTTGCAAATAACAATTTGTAAAAGGTGAGGTTAGTAGCGAATAAAACTTTGAATCGGTTTTGAACAAGGACAAAGATAAGATGAACAAGGATAAATTTCTATTTTTCATCACGACGGTATGTCGCTACCATCAACGAATAATATAAAAATATATAATATGAAAAGCTTAGTAGCGCGCGCCTGTTATGTTCTAGTCTTAGATAAAAATATCACAGATACGCAAGAAATTTTAATTTTTTTCCGCGCTTTCTATAGAAATAAAACTTACTATATTTATTATATTGATTAAAGTAAAAGTTTATATAGTGATTTTTATATTGTAATAATTTTTATAAAACACAAATTTTTAAAAATATTTTGTGTTTAAAAAGATTTTCATTTATTATAATTTCTATTTATTTAAATATTGATGAAATCAATTTACAGCCAATATAATGCAAGTATAATAAATTCTGTCTATGGAGAACGCAAAGAAAGATACAAAAAATTCATTCATTTTTTTTACATTTTTCGAAAAATCGCAATTCTTAATATTTTTTATGTTAAACAAAATCATTTTAAATTGCTTTATAAGGAATCATTAAAAAATCATTAAAAAATTTTTTTGATCAATTCGATAGTCTTACTTCGTTTTAAAATTTTATGAAACTAAAATGTATTAGTAATTTTATGATTGGATAATAAACATCTTAAGTTATGAAGATAAGATTTTTCATATATAACATTTAATTTACATATAAAAAATATAAAATTTTTATAAAACATATATTTTTACAATAACTCTGTAATCTGAATAATTATAATTTGAAGTAATCCTTTATATTGTTTAAGAATATAATATTATAATTGTTAGAATTCAACATCAAAAAATTTGTATAATTATAGTGATAGTTAGATTATAAGATCTATTATTTATAAATGGAATTGAATTCTATAGATTTAAATTTTAAGTCAATAATTAAATCCTTTTCAGATCTCTATGTTGAAGACATCTGACAAGACATGTATTCTTGATTATCAGATATATCAATGAATAAGGAACATACAGTTATGGCAGACAAGGAAGGTACAGAGTGGCTTCAGGAATTGCTATATGATGTACAGCTTTCTCAGTTCTTTATACGAATTCGGGACGATCTACAGATTACTCGCCTGCATCATTTTGATTATGTTCAAACAGAAGATTTAGAAAAAATTGGGCTCGGTAAACCTGGTGTGAGACGCTTACTGGATGCAGTGAAAAAGAGACGAAATGCCCAATGGAAGAAAAGTTTAATTACTAAAATTAAACCTGGTAGCAACGGTAAAAGCAATAAACGATTCTCGCAACCTGCCGAAACTTCTTCGGTGCTGACATGTCTCATACAAGATAAAGATGTGATACTATCCGTTAAATTGGGCGATGGAAGTTTTGGTGTAGTACGAAGAGGAGAATGGACTTCTCCTTCAGGGCAAACTTTGCCAGTTGCCGTGAAAGTTCTCAAAGCAGATGCTCTGACACAGCCGAGTGTTATAGAAGATTTTGTTTCAGAAGTTCAGGCAATGCATACTTTAAATCATCATAATCTTATTAGATTATATGGTGTAGTGTTGTCCCAGCCGATGATGATGGTAACTGAACTTGCTCCTTTGGGTGCACTACTTGATTATTTACGGCAACAATGCGGCAGAATTTCTATTCTCACGCTTTGCAATTACGCACTGCAAGTTGCTACGGGAATGGTATATCTAGAAGCAAAACGTTTTCTACATCGCGATCTGGCTTGTAGAAATGTCTTGCTGAGTACTGTTGATAAAATTAAAATTGGTGACTTTGGTTTGATGAGAGCGCTTCCTCAACAAGAAGATTGTTATGTCATGACAGAACACAAAAAGGTGCCTTTTCCCTGGTGCGCTCCCGAATCACTCAAAGCTCGCCATTTTAGTCATGCGTCAGATGTCTGGATGTATGGTGTGACGTTCTGGGAGATGATGACATTCGGTGAAGAGCCATGGCTGGGTCTAAACGGTTCTGAAATCTTACGTAAGATCGATCGTGAAGGTGAACGTCTCCACGAACCAGAAGCTATGCCTCCATATATGTATGAGCTGATACTTCGTTGCTGGGCAAGAGAACCATCAGAGAGGCCGACATTCGCTTCGTTAAAGGAATCATTGACTAGTATGGTGCCATCTGTAATGAAAGCTCTAACTGCTTTTGAAGAGGTTGGCAAAATGTCCATTGAATCAGGAGATCAAATTGCAATCATTGATGGACGCCCGGAAAATTATTGGTGGAAAGGTCAGAATCAACGGACTTTCCAAATAGCACATTTCCCACGTTGTCTAGTTGATCCAATGCGTCGAAAACAGCCAGAAGATATCAGTAAACCGCTAGAAAATTCATTTATTCATACAGGACATGGGGCATCCTTTGGAAAGAGCTGGGGTAGTCCCGTTTACATTGATGATGTTTATTTGAGAAATCCAATGGATCCTCCGGATTTATTGGTAGCAACTTCGGCTGACAATCAAACAAAAAGAAAATTTTCTTGTGGCACTCCGCATACCAAAAAGCAATTTAATTATACAAAATTGCATAATGATTTTACATCGAGTCCTATTAAGATTTCGCAGGCATCATCAGCTTTGGACCAGGAGGATATCTTGATTGACTTGTTCGCTGAAGAATCGGCAAACACAAGCATACAAAAATGTGAACAAAAGGTTGCATGTAAGCAAGTAATTAACATTCTCGATGAACCCATTGATGACAAAAGATTCTCTTGGCAAAATGAAGGAAGCAGAACATATGCTAACTTTCCTAATAATGTGGATCCTGCATATTCTGATCCCTTTGATACCTCTGCGGTATTTATGAAGCCACCACATTCGCGATATTATAGTCATGTACCTATTGATATCGCTAGTCACTATCTGAAGACGCAGATGTATGGAAACGTGAATAATCAGAAAGGGAGACATAATAGTCAAGATAATATGAATTGTTTCGACCTCGATCCTACTGAAACAGAGGTAAGTTTTTATAATGAATTTGTATAATGAATCATTCTAGGATGAATAGGTTAGAGTTGCACTTTTGAAGTACTTTGTAATATGTAATGAAATCTCAAATTGTTTCAAATGTTATTAGAAAGAAATTTTTTTAACATTTCTTAAATATTAAAAAAAATCTCTTAGAAATCGTTTATTGTTATACTAAGTGCACATACATATGAATAGAATTGAATTATTTAAGTTCTTTTGACTGACGATTAACTTGAGCATAGTTAATTGAAGATTATTTAATGACGATATATATTATCTAAATTAATTAAAGGCCGCTCAATTAATAATTAGTATGAATGAATTTAATTAAAAATTATTTGACATTAAACAATAAAAGTGAATTTAATCGAAAGTTATTTGATTGGCTGGCAGGCTCGAGTCATGCAATCTCGTGCAATCCCTCCTGCGCTCAAAAAGGATTTTTAGTATATTTGCTAGTGACGTTAGAGAATGTCATTGCTGCAGTCTGATCTGCATTCATCGAGAGAGAGACCAACATTTCTCTGGAGTACCGGTCGTGAGGATTCGAGAGTATATACATATGTATACATTGTAATGTATATATATGTCTATGTATGACATTGTATTGCTTAATGTGTTGTTCTAAACACGTTATTGCGATAAATATCACCACATGCCTCAGTAGTTGAAAGGATAAGACGCCCGATAAGCAAAAGATCCAGATTCGATTTCTAGCTGATTTCGCAAAAATAATTACGAATTTTCACGACTGGTCGGGCCCTCGAACACTCTCCTTTCTTACTTATGTGTGTGCGTGCGTACGTGCGTTATTGTTAGGAATATTTTTTCTTGTATCTAGTGTTTAAAATGATTGATTGTATGCAAAGTAGAAATAGGATACATGCATTTTTAAAAATTGTTCTAGGAACATTTCAAACTTCAACTAGTTAGAAAAATAAAAACAATTAAAAAAATATTAAATTTTGAATTATTCTTCTTCTCTTATTATTACATTTTATTCGTTTATTCTTATCGCTTCGCTTATTATCTATGCCTATTTATACACACTTCTCTTTTGCATTTACAGCAATCACTCTTTCTAAAAGAATTATTTGACAATTTGTTACATCTAGCGGTATTCATTACAGTTGCGTATGAAAATAGTCTTTCAACTAATGCTGATATATGCATTCGTTGTATTTAATCAACAATTGTTTTACTTGTGGAAATTAATTCAGCATATCTAAAACATATGGAGTACCGGTCGTGGAGATTCGAGAGAATACATGTATATATGTATATTGTAATATACGTATATATGTGTATCATTGTATTGTTGACGTGTTATTCTAAACACGTTATTTGCGATAAATATCATCATATGCCTCGGTAGTCGAAGGGAGATGCCTGCCCAGTAAGCAGGAGATCCAGGTTCGATTCCTGGCTGAGGTGGTATTTTTTCGCAAAATAATTACGAGTTTTCACGACTGGTTCGTGGTCGGGCCCCGTCGTGACGCACATCCTTCCTTCTTATTTTAATAGAATTATTAAGAAATCGAATAATTCCTAATATTTTCTCCTTGATATGTAAGAACTTACGATCTTTTATTAGATTGCATATCATCTTTATGAAAATTATAAAAATCATCTCATTCTATATGTTACTTTGGATTTTCACCATTTTCATTGAATATCTCGCTGATCAGTTTGCTGCACTTTGCGCTTTTTATCGTCACTTACAAGGGGAACACCAGGTGATTGGTCGGGGTATTTTGATGCGCTTTATACAGGCTGTTCTTGAGCGAAAAAAAAAAAAACGATACGTGTCCGGCCGTTCTTACCAATGGCCCATAGTTTCGAAAAAATTGATTTTAAAAAAATGAGTTTAGTTGGCTGATATACGAGCGGGACGCTTTATACGTTTAATCATCGCTATTGAGCAAGAGCAGCCGTAGCACAGGCGGTAAGGCGTTGACTTTATACGACGTAGATCGCGTGTTCAAATCCTGTCGCGTATATATTTTTTTTTATTAAAAATTAGTTCGTATTTGTAATTACGGACACGTATCGTTTTTTTTTTCGCTCAAGAACAGCCCGTATAAAACGCATCAAAATATCCTGACCAGTCACCTGGTGTTCCCCCTAGTCAAGTTAAAAGCTCCATAGTATAGTTTTAATTAACTTCATTAGAATGCTAACTGATCAATATTGCTTTAATATTGCTTTAAAGCAATATAAAATATAGTGATTTTAAAATTCAAAGAGCATAATTTTCAATATATGAAAGATTATTTAACATATATGAACTTTTAGTCTATATGAACTTTTATGAACTTTTATAATAATTGATATATAACAAATTTTTAGATGATTTTTTTTTAAAAAGAGAGTGATTACTTCTGCAAGTGTAAAAAAGATATGAACATGTGTTATCATACAATGAGATTAGATGATGAAAATACACATTCAAACGTTTAATATTGAACGTTTAATGTCCTGATTATTTTCAATAAACGTATGAAAATGTGTAAAAGTATATAAAAATATTTTCAATATAAAAATATAAAAATATATAAAAATATAAATAAAAAGGTAATTATTTTTATCATTATCTATTATTGTGATATGTTATTATTATGGTATTATTATTGGTAGATTATTTACGATATTGTTCAAGCAATTTTTATAATTATTTTACTTTTTTGCTATGATAGTAGAAAAAATTGCTATAAAATCTCTATAAAAATATTATTATCAATCATCATTTAATAGGATAGCTGTTATTTTTCTTAACAGTTTTTATAACGATACGTCCTTGCTCGGTCGGGAGTGCGATGCGGAGGCGGGAACGTGAATCGGGGTTCGGATATGCTCGTCGGATGTCGGAGTTCGGTAAAGAATTGCAGATGCCAGAGTTTAATTAAAAATGAATTAATAAACAATTTATTTAGAATTAAGAAGTTAAATTCTACAGAGTGTAATTGAAAGACGTTGTTGTCAGAGGTGTGATGTCGTTTGCATATGTTCGATACAATCTTGTGTAATTCGTAGCGCAGCCGAGTACAAAATGCATACGTGTATATTCGCAGGATAGCGCATGGGTCGGCGACGCAGCGCGTTGCTAGGCAATCGGGCCCGCGTGTTGCCAAGCGGTCGAATTGGGTTAGTTGTTAGGCCGAGGACGCTTTTGCGACCGTGTTTTCGCGTTGATGTTTACGCTCGCCGCGGAGTGAATACCGGTATTCAGATGGCACAACGAGAACACTCGTTGCGCAGAGCAAATATTCGAGAATACTTGAATATTAAGAGTGGAGAGAACTCGTGATATAGGAAGAATACCTGAGAATGTCCGGATATTCGTGCGGAATAAACGAGAATATTCGTTATTTGGATAAAATATTCGAGAACGCTTGAATATTAATTCGGAAGAAACGAGAACGCTCGTTGTGTCGGTAGAAAAATTTGAGAACGCTCAGAGTTTTCGGACGGGATGAACGAGAATAGCGAGAATGCTATTCTAGATGGAGACGAGAACTCTCGTGTCGGTCGGGTCGGAGTGGTCGGATGATCGGACAGGATTGGTTCGGATGATCGGACGGGACGGGAGTCTCAAGTCGAAAAAAATTGCCGGATTTATATATCCGGCTTCTGTTCGCATGTCAAAATGTTATTCGCTAAACAAAATTAGTTATTTTTGGCGATTCACGCATACGGTGCGTGACAGACCGTCACGCGCGCTTCGTTAGTATCGATGTTATTCGGCGGATTTCGGGCGGCGCGCTGTTATTTGCCATCAAGATGCTTAACATTCTCTTTATTAAGCTTAAAAAGAATGGAATTTGTTCAATTCGATCGTCCGTCGAATGAATTTTTAATTGAATTTGTTCATACCAATCATTAATCGAACAAATTTTGAATTTTTAAATTTGCTTGTTAAAAGTCAATCAATTCAGTCAAAAGAATAATTAAATAATTAATTAAATTGGTTTCTATCAATCGTTAATTTAACAACTGAAGTCATGTTTATTTATGTTAATTATTTAACTGACAAGACAATAACCGATTTCCGACATCACGGATTGCCTTAAATTTTAAGTTATAGTATAGTTCTTCTATTACTTCACGGTAAGAAGTTCATCTAATGCGTAATAGACGAGATCTTGATATTTCAAGTATTTTATGTTCTGTATATATCGTGTTCGTAAACTTAAGCTACAAACAATAGATCTGGCGCTAGAATATTCGGATGTCTCAGGTTCAAATTCTACTGTTTTCTTTTTTTTTTTCATTATTTTTTCTAAAATATGAAATTAAGTTAATAATACACATATTATATCAAACAACATATTTTTATATAATTAGTGAAATTATTCGTGTAATTTGAGATCATGCACAGAAAATGCAAGAAAAATACCGATTCAATGGATATGTAAATTATTTTAAAGCTTTCTGTTTACATGTATATATTTTAAAATTATATCAGAATGGGGAATGCTATTTCAATGTAATGCGTTATTGTTATTATTATTTAAGAGCGATTCATTACTTTTTTCTTTACTTTTACTTGATGCTAAAAGATATGATAATAAAATTTAAAATTACATTATTTAATAATTAATAAAACTTACAACTTTAAATAAGCCTATATAACAAATTTTTGCCTATATTAAACTTTGCCTATATTAAACTATTTAATAACTTGTTCTGTTGGGCGGCGTAAAAATGGTAAGGACGACCGAGTGAGGAGACGGATGTTAGGAACGTAATTCTGTTTTATTTATATAAAGTATATACATTGATAAACAAAGCACACACAAAGCACTAAAAGAAAGGTAATGTGTCACGCGGAAGAAACGAAAACTGTATAAAAGTGGCGGTATCGCGGGACAAATAAGATATGTACATAGATAAGAAAAATGATGAGAAAAAAAAGGTGAGTCTAAACCGATAGAGTTTGTGGTCAATCCTTGTGAGAAATCACTCAGTCATACGACAGATGATAAATTTATGATATTCCCAATATCTTCCCTCAAATTTTGAGCCCGGGAGGCGTAACTTTTCTTGATTCCAATCCCGGTGGCACAGAAGAAGTGCTTGGGACCCGATAGTGATCTCTTGGTCAATATGTCTGCAAGCATTTCTTCCGTGTGTAGGCGAGGAAGATTTGATGATCGTTCAGGGCTTGCCAAATAAAATGGCATTTGATATCAATATGAACGTGAGTGAAATATGGAGTTAGCGGCCAACTTGCTGGCTCCCTGGTTGTCGTTGTGAAGAGTCCTTTGAGAGGAGCGCAAGATCAATTTCAAGAATCTGGAGAACAGATGGATTGCTTCCCGCGCGGCGTCACTGAGTGCTGTATACTCGCCCTCCGTGAACGAAAGAGCGCTTTTTTGTTTCCGCGACTCTCATGAGATGGCTGCATTCGATAGTAGGAAGACGGTGCCAGTGTAGAATCGACGATCACGGCCGCGAATTACCCCAATCTGCGTCTGTGTATTCAATGAGACTTTTGCCGCTTCTGGTGTAGGTCAATTCATGGTCCATGATGCCCTTGAGATATCTGACTCTCTTAGCATACGTCCAATGAGTCTTGCTGTAGGATGTAAGCCATTGACTTAGCGCACTTATAGCGTAAGCTATGTTGGGACGAGTCCCCTGCGCCAGGTACGACAGCGACTCCAAGAATTCACGAGTGGGAGTTTGGAATCGTTGATGTCTTTTGTGTAGTTTGATGCCAGTATCCATGGGGGTTCGTGTTGGCTTGCAGTCATTCATGCCGAATTTTTCCAGGACGTCGCGTATATAACCGGTCTGAGAGAGTCGGATGCCCTCCCTCCCTTGAGATATCTTGATGCCGAGATAATATTTGACGAGACCGAGATCTTTGACCGTAAAAGCTTGAACGCGTCCTTTTTTTATGCATTGGACACAGGATTCCGTGATGCAATGATAATATTGTCCACGTATATTAGTAAGAAAATTCGGTTGTCTCTGTCGTGATACATACATGGTTCAGCATTGGTATTAAATCGAATTGACGGAGGGTCGTATCAAGTCATGAATGTCACAGGCGCCCGGTTTGCTGGAGGCCAAACGTACAACGACTTATTGAATTTGCACATTTTGTCACCCGTTTCCAGTTTAGATGTCATTTCCTTCGCTCTTTGAGTTAATTCTGCGTCCTCTGTTGCTACGATTCTTTCGAGCATCTGCCGTAGTAGTTCTGGCTTCTCCATGTAGATTGTTGAGTCTCGCAACTGGGGTAAAAATATTATGGAAGTCGATACCTGGACGCTACAAGAAACCCTTGGCGACGACACGGGCCTTTCTAGTTCATTTTTAGTTTTATATTTGTTCCTCAGTATCGTGCGGCAGTCTACCACTTTGTTTCTGTTTGATTTATCGACGAGCATCCATGTGTCGTTCTCCATCAGATACTTGATTTCTTCGTAAATAGCATTGCACCACTCGTCTCTGTCCGAACTTGAAACAGCTCATGAGAATGGAATTGCAGATGCAGGCATAGCAAGTTGTACATCGAACCATTTGGGAGACTCTTCGACCATCAATGCGGACTCCCTTGTCACGACCTCGGCTTGGACGCCTCTTGCTGCTGCGTAGTCCTTTTTATTTGGTATTGTTTAGCGGGACAACTGATCTGTTGGTAAGTATTCGTCGTGGATGTCTCTGCGAGCTGCTGGTTTGGTGTGGCTACCTGATCCTCTTTGATGACGCCATTGAATGACGAAGAGGTGTGAACATTATGTCCTTCTGCCGAAGCGCCGGTTGTCCCTCCCTTCGGGGTCTAAAATCATCTGTCGATCGATTTTAGGTTTTGTTGCCTCCGATCTCGGTTGTACAACGTCCGACTAATTCAGCGCCGTCGTTTAATAGGCCATATTTTCCGTTCATGGTGATGTCATCAATAAAGTCCTCTTGTAGATCGCTCTTACTGAATTTGTTTAGGAATTTCACGTCTCTCACGACGACGACCTTTCGAGTTTCCGGAACACTCAGATATGATAGCCCTGTGTCGTCATAATCAACGAAGGTTGGTATCCTTGATGGCTCTGAATTCGAACTTTCCCTTGGGGTTCTTATTGAGGAATAGTACCTTGCATCCGAATGATCGGAAATGACTGACGTCAGACTTTCTTCCGAACCATAGTTCGTAAGGCGTTTATTCGTTTGTGCTTTTGGAGATGCATTGATTTCGCACGTTATTCGCCGTATTGATGGCTTTGGCCCAGAAGAAGGCGAGGAGATTGGATTGCGCTAACAAGCAACGTGCTGTTTCGATTAACGTGCGGTTCTTGTGCTCAGCAATTCCATTTTGTTCCGGAGTGTGAGGAATGTTTAAACGATGTTGAATGCCATTTTCTCTTAATGCTTGATCCATGGTGGAATTACAGAATTTTTTTCCATTGTCTGAATAGAAGGCTTTTATCTTGAGGCCTGTCTAATTTTCAACGAATTTTTTGTATTCTATGAACTTGTTCGATGCTTTATTTTCACTCTTCAAAAAGTAGACTCGACACCATCTAGTGTGATCGTCGATGAGTATCATGAAGTAATGCGCGCCCCCTATCGAGCTGGTGTGCATCGGGATGCAAAGATACGAATATATGACATTGAGGGGATGTTGAGATCTGATACCTTGCAATCGGAGATTAGGTATGCCTGACTCAAAAAATGACCAGCTTTAATCCTCGCGGTTGTTCCTTAGTTTGAGTTCCTGCGTTTTTGACATACGCATGAGGTTGCTTATGTTGAGATGCCCGAGCTGCATGGGCCATATTTCAGTGTCCGAACATTCTTTTTGTGCAGCTAGGTTTGCTTGTTGGACAGATTCGTTTAAGAGATATAGGTCACCTTGACACTTGGCGATGAGCTTAGTGTTCCCTTGACGATCTTGCACAGCTGCTTGATTTGAGCTGAATATGATACGATAACCTTTGTCAATGATCATCCTTACTGACAGCAAATTGGTCTTCAAGTCCGCGACGTGTAAATCGGATCCTCTTGTTTCGATTGTTGAGGTTGGGTTCAGGAGTTCGATGTCCTCTTTTGCGCTTACTATGCTGGTCGCATGATTGGCTAATTTGATGTTGCTATGCATGCGTATGGATTTTGTCATCATCCGAATGTCCTTGCAGGTGGGATGTGCATCCGCTATCTAAGCACCATTGGCTCGCACCTACGTGGACGATTCGATCGAATGTTGGATTACTTCTGCAGAGAAGCTTTTTGTCTCAATGTTGTTAGTCTTCTCCGCTTTTTGCTTTTTATGTTTTTGACAGTTTGCGTATTTTTACCCGATGATTTTGCAAAAGGCACATTTATATTTGAGGCGGGAAGACGTCTTTCCGTTGGTTTCATTGCGTAGTGTGGACGCGCTTATTTAAGGTTTGGCGTTGGTGTGGTATTTACCGCAGCAAGCATTGTTTCTGACGCGTCGACCGTCACTTGATTGCGCGCTTCATGTTCCTCAATAATTTTCAATTGTTCGACACTTGGTAGCGTGATTTGGTCGCGAGATTTGATTACACATCTGAAATTTTTAAAGCTGTCGGGTAGGCTGTAAAGGAGCATGATAGAGAGAAGATTTCCGTTGATTTTATTCATAGATTTCAGTTTGTCCACTGCATCGAAGAACTAGACCATGTGACCTTTTACGTCCCCGCCATTTGACATTTTGATTTGGATGAGACGTTTGAATAGTGTTTGCACGCGAAGCCTTTCAAATCATATGTAGCTTTTAATTTATCCTATACTAGTATTAGGTTAGATTTTGGCCTTACGATCTTCGTTTAAGCTATAATGGCGGCTCGCGCGTCGGCGGGACTTCGATTTTCGAGGCATGGCTTTTCGTTACTCACGTAGCATCATGTATCGTTCTTGACGAACAGTGCTTCCACTTATATCATCCATGTGTGGTAATTGTCTTTGGTTTACATCTCGAGTCGCATGGAATTTATTATGTTGAGCCATCGCTTTTTGTCGGGATTTCCGCACATGCAAATGTTTGATGCTAATATTTCTGTCGTCGCTACGATACTTGACCCATAACCTATTGGGCCGCGTAAAAATATTAAGGATGCCGAATGACGAGACAGATGTTAGGCCGAACGTAACTCTGTTTTATTTATATAATGTACATACATCGACAAAGCATACAAAAAGAAAAGTGATGTGTCACGCGGAAGGAACGAAAACTGTATAAAAGTGACCACACCTGGGGACAAGTAAGATGTGTACATAGATGAGAAAAATGATGAGAAAAAAAAGATGAGTCTGAATGGATAGATAGAATTTGTGGTCAATCTTTGTGAGAAGCCACTAGGCGATGGACGATAAATTTGTGATATTCCCAACATGTCCATTAACTTCTTTTAATTCTTTATATGTATCATATTTTTATGTTTTATTACTTTATATTTACTTATCTTAAAAATTTAGATTCGAACGTAAGTTTTCTAAAAAATTAGGAACCATAGTTTTTAAATATTAATGTTTATTATTAAGAATGGATTTCATTATTTATTATCATATACAAAAAATCTACAGTGATACATTTGTAGTTACATATTGTTTGAGAATTAGGTAGGATGATATTAGCTAGATTGATTAGCTAGACTGGGACCGTAAGTGACGCACCAAATGGAGCTATGCCGCGATTGGTTTATGTCTGTATCAAAATATCACAGATTATTAAACAGTCTTGATATTCTCAATGCGATAAACGTACTTGAAATCTGCCACGAGCTAGACACTACACACCGGTTTTATAGTTTAAGAGAAGTCCGAAACCGATGAGTCGAACAGTATTTCGCCGATCTTAGAGAGATTATATTAATGCTCTCTAAATGAGTAAGCCTAATGTCGAGATCAAGGATTCACTCGCCGGCCACGTGAACACCACGTGATGAGCACGAGCACGTCACGATGTATTATAGCTTCGCGATAATCCGGCAGAATTCCTGATCACTTCACTTTCACTGAACTTTTTGATGAGCGAGTCTTTTGTATTAGAGCGGTCCCTTTGATTCGAATAACGAGAAAATCACTTGAGCGAAAAACTATTCCGAGCGATATGCGTTGCGCATGATAGCCGAAACATGAGAGGACGATCTAGTGAGAGCGCGCAATAGAGAAGAAGGCTGCGAGCGCTTCCAGGCAGCCAATTTCGGACGATCATGCATAATGCATGCATCCGTGAGATGCTGCTATCTAAGAAAGACACCTGCGCGCGACTTTCAATGAGAATATAAGCTCATTCTCATATCTAATATAAATTTTTTTTTAGTACTGGCAATGACTATCGAAATGCAGTCTAAAATATAAAGTAGAAAATATTATTCAATGTTTAAAACATTAGAAATATGAAAAGAAGAAATATAATTATACTTAATGCATGTAACATTTGATCTAATATCTATGCAGATGTAAATATTTCTGCATTAAAAAGATGAATGAATTTATTGAATTTATTGGTATACACCAGTGCTCGGAATTAGTCTTTTTCGACTCGATTTCGAAGGCGACGCCTACAGTTCCCCCACTACTGCTCGAAACTTGATGGCTGAGCTGCCGTAGCCTTATGTCTCAGGAACATCTTATATTAAAAATGCACCATTTCCGCTAAACTATTATTAAATCAATTTCTTTATTAAATTATTTTTATTTTTACAAACATTAAATTTTCTTTTTAACATATTTTATGTGTTTTATAATATTTAATGATAATAAATACGTTTATAATAAAATAATTACAGAATAATTAGAATAATTCAAGTTTTAATAATAGGTTCCGCATCATCTATAAAATACTATCGTTGACACGTTTTTTTTTTTAGTAGTTTCTTTAGTAGGCTTATTGCATTAAAAAATAAGAAATCAAATATATGGCTTGGCAGGAAAATAAAATTCTATATTGTAAAATGTGATATATAAAGAATAAGAAAAATGAAAGGAAGAGTAATTCATATAAAAATACTAATTTGATTTTTTGGGTCGTTTCGATTCTATTAGAGATAGTACGAGATAGTAATGAGGATGCATGAGAAAAGAAAAACGTTCTTTGAAAGATTATTCTGCTGATGCAAACCAGTCCTTCCAAAATTTCTATTGATATATCATCTCTACTAAAATCATGCATACAACGTAGAACATTAAAGTAAAAAGTTTCCATCTAATATTTAAACAAACAAAAATTATGGTCACGCTTTTATTTTTCATTTCTTGTCAAGTCATATATTTGATTCTTTTTAATAAAATAGCAAATTATTAGATAAGAAAACTATTAAGTAAGGAAATTATTAAGGAAACCACTTTAAAAAAATATGTCAATAACACCTTACGGGTAATGGAAACCTATTAATAAAACTTTAATTACTGTAATTATTATGTAATAATTTTATTATAAACGTATTTATTATCGTTAAATATCATAAAACACATAAAATATATTAAAAACAAAATTTAATGTTTGTAAAAATAAAAATAATTTCATAAAAAAATTGCTTTAATAATTGAAAGATATCTATTAGATTCGGAAAAAATTAACGGAGACCGACTGGATTTGAACTCGGGATACCTCGTTTACCAATCCGACACTTAGTCTACATGACCACGACGGCTCCTCTCTGTTAGCTGTTTATATTCCGAATCTCTTTCATGACCGCTTACGATCATCTAATTCTTACAGTTTGGCCATTCTGGTATTACATTCGTCCCGAATGTACCGAGTCTTCCTCTATCGGACTTTTATCCGAAACTTGGAACTTCTGCTCCCGACTTCGATCACTTCTTGAACGACCGACATGACTTCTTTAGAGTACTACTCCTCGACTTTTTCCGTTCACTTTCTTGAACGCCCGACACGACATTGGAGTACTACTCCACGACTTTTTCCGTTCACTCCTGAACGATCGACCTGTCAGGTAACATAGGCTGAATCTTCTCTGAGGTAATATAGGCTGAATCCCACTTCTGAGATTGAAAGATATCTATTAGATTCGGAAAAAATTAACGGAGACCAACTGGATTTGAACTCGGGATCCCTCGTTTACCAATCCGACACTTAGTCTGCACGATCACGACGGCTCCTCTCTGTTAGCTGTTTATATTCCGAATCTCTTTCATGACCGCTTACGGTCGTCTAATTCTTACATAATGATTTGATAGAATATATAATTTGGGCACATTTTTAATATGAAACGCTCCTGAGCGTGCAGCGGCTCGGCCATCGAGCGATAGTGGGGAGCAGTAGGCATCACCTTCGAAATCGAACTGAAAAAGGCAACTAATTCCGAGCACTAGTATACAAAAATAAAAGATTTTAAAATAATTTATAAATTTATTAAATTGATATTTTTTTCTATATTTTCCGTTTATGGGTTCAAAATGTACAAATAATTTCAATAATTATATAAAAGTATATTACTTAGATTATAATATAAATATAAATATAAATATACGTGGCGCGCGCGCGCACGTGTGTGTGTGTGTGTGTGTGTGTGTGTGTGTGTGTGTGTGTGTGTGTGTGTGTGTGTGTGTATGTGTGTGAGCGGAGAGCATGCGTAGCACGAAGAATCGCGCACTTTAACTATCACTTGAGAAAGAAAAAGGGCAGAAAACAAAGAGAAGAGACAGACAGAGAAAGAGTCAACAGTACAACTTCTACTGCTCGACGCTAGTGAAGTGGTGCGACTCGGCGCGAGCACACGTATACGCGCTGCTTGTGTGGCATACTGCAAACTTTCCGAATCTGGCAACTCTGGGTTGATGGGACACGATTAATGTTAAACGTATGCATGCACTGTTTGAACAGTGTAATGTAAAATAGAAACAATTATAAGTAATGATAGTAATGATGAAAGTCAAGAGACAGAACCCGACGATATGAAAATGAATTTTGATAATGCCGATTGAATGGAGTAATTCTATCTTAGATGCCGCGAAAAGAATCGCTGACGAATCTGAAAATGATAATATTATGTATGTTACAATTTAGAGTTACTAAAGCAAATAAAAGCTCGTTTATTATCACATTTATCAATATGGACAGGCATAATGCGCCCATATTTTAAAACAGTGTCGCAATTAGTTGCACATTTCGGTTTAATTTCAGAGGCTTCTCCTCCCCCCCCTCACCATCACCACCACTCGAGGCTCAGCGGCCGAGCCACCGAACGGCTGTGTCTCATGAGCGTCGTCGTATGAGAAACAATGCTATCCATACGTCTTTCGTCCCAAATTGTCACTTAGATATCTTCTTTGTTAATTGCCACGTTGATTTTGTCTGACTTTCCGTTTGCGCCACTCGACACCGTAAATGGGCGAGCATGTCAGAACATGCTCAATACGTAAACCAAAGCATAAACAAATGATAAAAGTAAGCGGGTATATGGGTTGGGATGGTTAACGTTTTCAGATGATGTTTCAGTCTCGCAGAAGGCACAGTATACATAGTTTCGTTTTCTCAAGTAAAGCAAAAGTCAAGCGCCGGTCTGTGGGGACCGACGCAGCGTAAATGGAAAGTCTAGTACCGGTTCCTAGAGACCGGCGTGGTAGTTAACGTTAAATTATTTTTATTTTTATAAATAAATAAAATGTTGAATTATCTATTATTAATATACTACATTATGCTTTATTTAAGGATGTCTTTCAAATATAATAAGCGTAAAAAACTTTTGTTTGAAATATTTTTCTATATCTTTTAGATTTTTGAGATATTTGACCTGTTACGTTTGAAATAAAGGGGCGAAAGGCGTACGAATAACATGTTTCTCATACGGCGACGCTCCTGAGGCACAGCCGTTCGGTGGCTCGGTCGCTGAGCCTCGAGCGATGGTGGAAGCCTCTGAAATCGGGCCATGTGCAACTAATTCCGAGCAAAAAAGTGTTTTAAAAGATTTAATGATATTTTCGTCTTTAATTGAAGCGGAATTTTGCGATTTAAAACATTGCCGTTTTAAAAGTCAAATTCCAACAAGAAAGGATAAATTTATTCTTCAGCATCTAGATTTCTTCGATGCAAAAATTTTTTTGACTTCTAATGAAAATGATATTACGACAGAAAATGTATCCTTGCAATCGAATAAGAAATACGTGACATATATATATCTGATGGAAGTCGATACAGGTAAATAGAAGTTCTTTATATCTAACGGTGTTAATGACGATGATAAATATAATGAAGAATTCAAGATAAGAATAAAAAAAATTTTAAATCATCCTTTGAAAATATAAAAGATAATATAATAAATACATCATTGGATCAATCTCAAATCAATATCTTAATATCTTTCAATAAAATGTAATGATACGATATGTGCTTCAAATACCGGTCGTAGGGATTCGAGAGAATATACACATATATATGTGTATATAAGTGTTTTTACATAAAAATTTTTTTTATCTAAATAAAATTTTATCATTTATTTTATACTGTTACTTTATAATTCTTTGTAATAAAAACGTAAATTGAGTAAAGCAATTTTGTGATATAAAAATATTTTAAAGCTAAATTACTACCACTTGGGTTAGAAAAAGAAGTTTTTAATGGATAGAAAGATATACATATAATTTGGTTTTTATTATTTTTAAATTAAAGAAACTACTACTTGAGTTTTATTTTTTTAAAACAGTGGTTTATCAAATCTTTTATACGATTGAAATATATAATTTGACTAAAATGGACTTGTAGCTTCATGTTTGTAAGACTATAACTTGGCGCCAATTATTGATATTAAATCTTTTATATAAATTTTACACAATCATTTGAGTTGACAATATCCACTATACTTGACACCCTTTTTTTACCTTTTTTTAAAAAAAAGATAATTTTATAGTGTGTGTATATATATATATATATATATATATATATATAGGTATATATATTAGTATATTAGGTATGTATATTAGGTATATATATATATATATATATATATATATATATATATATATACCTAATAAATAAACATATAATCTTATTATTTCATATATTCTATATATATATATATATATATATTGGAAGAAATAATAAACTTAAATAATCATCCATGCAATCCGATCAAATAATGTGTATACCAGGTGTATGCATAAGTTTTTTCCGGTTTAACTAAGAGATGTCGCCAGCGAAAAGTACGCAGCGTATTAATTTGACACATACATCATTTTGTTCGTCTGACATTTAAAACTACAAACACACACAAGTTGAGTCCGCCAAAAACTAGCGTTTTTGTTTTATCGTTCAGTGATCATGTCGAGTTTTGTGCCTGAAAAAGAACATTTGCGGCACGCATTGCTTTTTTTATTTAATCAAAAGAAAAAGGCTGTTGAAAATCATCGTTTGCTGGTAGAAACATATGGTGAACACGCTCCATCGATTAGAACATGTGAGACACGGTTTCGACAATTTAAAAGTGGTGATTTCAATGTGAAAGACAGTGAGCGCTCTGGTAGACCACAAAAATGCGAAGACGTGATAACTCCTGCAATTGCAGGAGTTATTGGATGATGACTCAACTCAAACTCAACGGCAATTAGCAGAAGCATTACATGTATCACAAGAAACAATCAGCAGACGTTTACGAGCAATGGGAAAGATCAATAAACTCGGTAAATGGGTCCCACACGATTTGAATGAACGTCAAATGGAAAATCGCAAAGTCACTTGTGAAATGCTGCTTCAACGCCACGAAAGGAAATCATTTTTGTATCGAATTGTGACGGGTGACGAAAAATGGATTTATTTTGAAAACCCGAAGCGGAAAAAATTGTGGCTTTCACCTGGCGAAGCCGGTCCATCAACACCAAGGCCAAATCGCTTCGGCAAGAAGACCATACTCTGTGTCTGGTGGGACCAGAGCGGTATTATGTATTATGAACTCTTGAAGCCCGGCGAAACCGTTAATACACAACGCTATCGCCAACAAATGATTAATTTAAACCACGCATTAATCGAAAGACGACCGGAATGGGCCAGAAGACATGGCAAAGTGATTTTGTTACACGACAATGCGCCGTCTTACACAGCAAAACCAGTGAAAGACACCTTGAAATCGCTTGGATGGGACATCCTTCCGCACCCGCCGTACTCCCCAGACCTGGCGCCATCTGACTATCACCTCTTCGCATCAATGGGGCACGCGCTCGCAGAGCAGCACTTCAGCAATTTCGAGGAAGTTGGAAAATGGCTCGACGAATGGTTTGCCGCAAAAGTCAAGCAGTTTTTCTGGCATGGTATTCATAAATTACCTGAAAGATGTGCGAAATGTGTAGAAGCCGATGGCCAATATTTTGAATAAAAAAAAATTAATTTCCCTTCAAAATTACGTCTTTTTTTACTAAAAAACCGGAAAAAACTTATGCATACACCTGGTATATACACACATATAAAGTATAACAGTTTGTCTTCGCCGGGCAGTGTCGTGCGAGTTCGGATGCGCGGAGGTGCTCGTCAGTTGCCGGATTCGGAAGTTAATAAGGTTATTAGACTCAAATATTAGTTGGAAATATGTTTATTTAATTCTATGATGTGGATACACAGCGGCACAGATTCGCTCAGCGCACTGGTGATACTTATGACGGTCCGTTCGGCGTGCGTCTTTTCGGTGCGCGAGGTATGCGGGTGCACTCGACGTGCGTAGTACGCGTAGCAGGGCGAGTGATTGGTTCGCGACGGGGCCTGGTCGCGTAGGTGCGTGATTGATTGACCGGCGGTTCGTCGTAGCGCTTGCAGTGCGTGCCGCGTTATTCATTGTTGCCGCATGATTGATGCGCGTTCGAACATCAGGAGTGAGAACACTCGCTCCTGCGTTTGGATTTTCACATAGTAAACCAGAGGTCGGCAAAATGTTGAAATTGGGCACGGGTGATCGCGGGCGCCCGCGAGTGCCCGCCTGTTGTGCATATCATTGGAGCGTATCTAATATTTTTTGTGTAGGATAAGATTTCGCATTTCACATTTACAAAAATAGCGTTGCATGTATATATGAACGATAGTGCAATCTTAAATTACTAGTACTCGAATTTTTGTAATATCATAAAATTTTTTTATAACAGTTTAGCTAAACCGTTTAAAGATGAAATATGCAAAAATATGTTGTAATATATAGGACTCAAAATGCATAAGTTCTTAAATATAAATTCAACTTATATTTAGTTAATTTTTTATTAATCAAATAAAGAAATGTACCCTAGCATGTTTTGATTCTTAATAATAAGTTTGAGTCTTAATAATAAGCATTTATTATAGGAAAATTTTAATTAAAATGCTTATCTCTATTTTTAAATATTGTAAGTTCAAAATCAAAATAAATATTGTAAGATCAAAATTTGTGCTTTAGCATATAATTTATTAAAAATTGTGTAATATAATTATTACATTTAAATATGTTTAAATATGTGAAAATTTAAATATAACAAAGAAATAAAACAATAATATAAACAATAACAATATATTAAAGTATAAACTTATAATACAATCATAAAATTATGAATACATATATCATGTTTAACAGAAATTAACGGTTTAAAATTATATTTTTAAATCTAGAAGAATAATTTTTTTCCGCGAAGAAAACTTCCAACAGTTTCAAAATAAACATCTGCTAAATATCAATCTGTTAAATGCTCAAAATAAAAGAAAAACAGTAACTAAGCAACGGTATAATCAAATTTTGTTCTTATCTAGAACAGTCAGACACATTTGCGATCTTGTAACGTTTGTGATGGATAATCAAAATAATAATAATAAGTATAATGAGTCTAGTATAATGAGTATGTATAATGAATATATTCGGTTCTACATATTTATATGAACAATTATTTTCTATGAAATTAAATAAATCGCGATTACGCGAACAGTTAACAGATTCACATTTGAATGCAATAATTTGTTTAAGTTGTGCCAAAACAATAACACCTGATATATCGTATATAATATCAAAAAACTATGAATCAAATACTAATTAAATGTTATAAGAATTGTTTATTTAATATTGTAAGAAATGTTTATTTAAAATATAGATAGTTGTTATTTTATGCTAATTCTGGGTCTGAATTTGTGCGACACAATATCTTTTGACTCCTTGAACAACACATTCAACGAACAGACGTTCCTGCTATTCCCTCTCCTTCCTTTATTGCACCTAGCGGCCTAATGCTAACTCTAGCGCGTTCAACTATTGCCCGCGGGCATTGGGCCCGCGAGCAGTGCCCACTTGCTGATCCCTGCGATAAACAAGTATGCTTGTCGGGAACCGAGAATGCTCCGTTCCGTGTACTCGTGTGGTAATAGGAGTGATGAAACTGAGAATACTCCGTCTCGGATTTGGAAGGTAGGAGATACGAGTGACAAGTATGCTCGTCGGGGACTGAGAATGCTCCGTCCCGGTTTGCTCGTATCATTAGCAAGGAAGCGTTGAGATTGAGAATGCTCTGTCTCGGAGAAGCCGGAGAGCCAAGTACGCTTGACAGGGACTGAGAATGCTCTGTCCCAAGTTTCTCACTTTTGCGGATGGATGATACCTAGTGTCGAGTATGCTCGGTGGGATCAGGAATGCCTTGTCTCGGTTTTCGGTCGGAGACGGGAACAGGAGGATCGGAGGATCAGATCGATCATTTTATCGGGAATCCAGGTTTATATACTCGTCGAGTTTTGTTATTTTGCAACTTACAAAAGCGCAAGTCGTCGGTGATATTTGACACGCACGTGACGAGTGCGTGTTCGGTTGCGCGCGCAAAAAACGGTGTGTCCGGTTTTACGGGTGCGCGCGTCGGTCGGTATGTTCGGTAGCGGGCGCTCAGTCCGGTCGCATTTACAATTAGAAACAATTAGAACGGTACGCGGGAGACGTATCGTTACAAAAGTAATATTTGTGTTTGTAAATATATACAACACAATAATAGTTATCGATACCTTCCTATTTATTTATAGCAAAGATTAAACCACGTTGTGATCCTAAGGTGATCGGATAGGTTATTACCTGCGTTCTATAAAAAAATAAAACCTAAGTATGTATTTTTGTATATCCATTGAAAAGTTTCTATTCTAACCCAAGTGGCAGTTTTAATCTCACTTAAAAAAAATTTTATTACGAAATTGCCATACCTAACTCAATATTAGTTACATGTAACAAAATTAAACAATAAATAACAATAATAAAACAATAATAAAATCTATGTCACAGTATTTCTATTGAATCTTCCTAGTCTAACTCGCCTAGTGTTAATAACTTTTAATTCTTCTTTAAATAAAAAATTTATTTTTATATTGCCATACTTAACACAACCCAAGTGATATCATTTGTATAACAAAAAAAAAATATACATGCAGCTTTAGCGAAAAGGCTAAAGGAGGAGATCGAGGAGAAGGGCTTACTGCCATTGAATCAAATGGGATTCAGAAAGGGGATGTCTACGATAGATAATATATACGTGTTGAATTATTTAATAAACAGACAGCTAAGGAAGGTGGCATTATTTGTGGACTTGAGGGCGGCGTTTGATTTGGTGGACAGGAGAATGTTGATAAGAACAATTAAAGGTAGAGGGATAAGAGAGAGACTGACAGAGAGAGTAGAGGAGGTGATAAGGAAGACGAAAAATAGAGTAAGGGTAGAGGGAGAGTTGGGGAAGCCGTTTTGGACAGCGAGAGGGGTAAAGCTAGGTCTCTTGAGTCCGATTTTGCTCAACTTACTGTTAGCAGATGTGGAGGTGGAAATGGAAAAAATTAGGTGGGGAGGGGTTAGATTGGGGTAAGGGAGAGTATTTTCCTTAACGTATGCAGATGATATGGTATTGCCAGCGGAAGAAGAAGGTGCTATGAGGAGTATTAGAAAGGTTAGAAGGATATTTGGAAAGGAAGGGGTTAGAACTAAATGTGGATAAGACGAAGATAGTAAGGTTTAGAGAGGGGGGGGGAAGGATGATCAAGGCGAAAAGGGAAGAGGATAGAGGAGATAAAAGAATTTGAGATTTTATAGATAAAAGAATTTGAGATTTTATAGATAAAAGAATTTGAGATTTTATAGATTGCAGAGAAATGGAGAACAAGAGGTACATGTCAGGGGGAGAGCAAAGGCAAAGGCAGCGGCGATGATGGGGCAGATTTGGGGAATTGGAAAGAGGAGATTTGGGAAAGACTGGAAAAGAAGGATATGGTTATTTGGTACACTAGTTTGGACGGTAGTAGGATATGGAGTGGAGATTTGGGATGGAAAAAGAAGTAGGAAATGGAAAGAATACAGGAAAGATTTTTAAGATGGGATAGAGAGAAGGCCAAGATATTTGGTAAGAGAGGCGTTACAGAGGGAAAAGATGAGAGGTAGGGCGGGAAGAAGGGCAGGCTGGAGGAGGGTGGGGGAGCACACTTGCGCAGTTATATTTACGGGGAATGAAGAAAAGAGTGGAAAAAGGGAAGAAACTATCGAAATGGGAAAGGAAAAGGAGTCAGTTCTTCAAAAATAGAGAGATAGAGGTGGCGGATTGGAACAAGCAAAAGAGGAAGAAGAGGGTAAAATTTATGGATTTGGAAGGTAGAGAAAAGGAAAGGCAGAATGAGGAAAGATGGGAGAGGATTAGAGAGGGAAGATTTAGTAGGTAATATGAGAGGGTAAAGGGAGAAGGAATACCGAAGTACTTAGAAAAGTGTTTGGGGGAAAGCAGAGGGAAGAAGATAGCGAGATTTAGGCTAGGAAATGAAATGAGGAGCGAAGATATTGGGAGGAGGAAAATAGTAAAAAGCGTAGGCTATGCGGAAAGGAGATGGAGACATGGGAGCATGTGTAGGAGGAATTTAGGAAATGGAGGAAAGCAGGGGAGGAAAGCTGATTTGAAAAGTACGAAAGAATTCTAGGAGACGAAGGGGAGGGAGAAAAATGGATGCGAGAAGTAGAGGAAGAACGGAAAAAGAGAAAAATGAGAGTGAGAGAGGAAGAGAGAGAGAGAGAGAGGAGAGAGAGAGAGAGGTCGTTAGTGCAGAGAAGGAAATGTAAGGAGAGAGAGCGGCGTGGAGTGAAATAGGATAGATTTAGATACGCTAAGTAGGTTAAGTTTAGTTAATAAGGATGTTGTTGTTTCCATGCGAGAGAATGAGTATTTTTTGTAAAAATTGTAACCTCAAAGGGATCAATAAAACTACTACTATTACTACTTAGCATAATTTATAATTTGAAGCACTATATTACGAAATATTTGTTTAGATATAAAAATCGGTACGAACAATATAATGATGAAGATATAATTTATTTCTTACTTAATTAGAGAAAGAGAGAAAAAGATGGAACAAATAAAAAGAATTAGTGTTTATTATTCTTCTTACTATTCTAGATTATTGCCAATATGTCCGTTTCGATGCGCGCGTATTTATCAATATCTTATCGACCCTGCGAATAAATCAGGCCGATAAGTCGGGGTCACTGTAGGACTCAGCGAATCGTGTTAATCGATGGGCAGTGTACACTGGATCAGTAACGCCTCTCGCGATAAAAATTGCAACCGTACAAAAGCGACGACGATAACGATAATGACGTTTCTTAAAGTAAAAATTTCCAAATTGGACTTTGCGTAGCAATATTTCTATTTGTAGGGCACGTAGAAAAATAAAAATATTTTTATTATGCAAGTTGAACCCAAGCTATTGATCAAGCCTACTTAGAATTTGATCGGTTTAGCCGTTATTGATAATTTCGGATGCTCACATCTCGCCGACTCGCGTAGTCACACGATAGTGTTCTCAGTTGACACCCGAGACACTATTGTGTCTCCTGATTCTTACTCGATATTCTTAAAGTAATCAGTGTAAGAAATAATCCTATGCGAATTTAATATTAAACTTCTATAGGACAAAATCTGAATGTTAAAAACGTTTGATTTTTTTCAGTTTAAATATCTTTTCTTATATATATTGATTGATTCATAACCAATGAAATGTATATGTTATTATAGTTAGATATTAGAATTAAGAAATAATATATGAAGAGAAATTGATTTTTCTTTTTTTGAGATACTACATAGTAGTGCGAATAATAATTTAAAATAATTTTTAATTACTTGCAAACTCTTTTAATATCTAGATTATTCTATTACATTCACATAGGATCACTTTTGACATACAGGAGCATTTTCAAGAGCACATGTATAGTATTGCAACAAAAACAAATGACTTTCATTTTATTCATTATTTACAAGATATAGGGTGCGCTCCACTTGTTGCTACAAATATTATATATTTCAATAATATTACAAATATTATATATATATATATATATATATATATATATATATATATATCGAAACATTTCATTAAGCAATTAGAACAAAAAATATTATGAATTGACCAATCAAAAATGGCTTTTCAGACTACCCTTGTTTGTATATATTTATATAGTAGTCTGAAAAATTTTGAGCCTTAACATGAAGATGACGTTACTCGTCAAAACCATTCTAGTACTACAATAGTATATGCTTTGAAAGACTTTTATGAAAATTTCAGCCATTTTGGACGCTCAGTTGTTGTTTGACAGTCGTTTGTGTTAGTCGATGTCAGTGTTTTTGTAAAAATGGAAAAAAATTGAATATTGTGCCGTGATTAAATTCTTACATTTGAAAGGCAATACGCCTGCGCAAATTAAAATCGAGTTGGACGCTGTTTACGGGGACTCTGCCCCATCATTTGCCACCGTAAAAAGATGGGCAGCTGAATTTAAACGTGATCGTATGAGCTTGGCTGATGATGAGCGTTCGGGACGGCCAAAAACTGCGATCACCGCTGATAACATCGAAAATGTTCACTAAATGGTTGGACGACCGTCGAATCAAGATTAGAGAGATAGCAGGCTATGGGCATATCGAAAGAACGCGTTTGTTATATATTGACTGAAGAATTGGATATGCGCAAGCTATCCGCGCGTTGGGTGCCGCGCTTGCTCCCTTTGGACCAAAAACGAATTCGAATGAACATTTCCAAGGCCCTGTTGAAGCGGTTCAAGCGAAACGAGTCAGATTTTTTGCGTCGATTCATAATTGTAGATGAAATTTGGATCCACCACTACACTCCAGAGACAAAAGAACAGTCAAAACAATGGACTGCAAAGGGTGAACCTGCTCTGAAAAAGATAAAGACGGTTTCATCAGCTGGGAAGGTAATGACGACTGTTTTTTGGGATAGTCACGGAATCGACTATCTTGAAAAAGGTAAAACAATAACGGGAGCGTATTACGCATCATTACTTGATAAGCTGAAAGCAGAAATTGCAAAAAAATAGCCGCATTTGAAGAAGAAGAAAGTGCTGTTCCATCAAGACAACGCACCTGCTCACACTTCGGCGGTCGCCATGGCCAAAATTCACGAACTGCACTTTGAATTGGTTGACCACCCACCGTATTCACCAGATCTGGCTTCCAGCGACTTTTTCCTGTTTCCTAAGCTTAAAGTTTCGCTTGTAAGACAGAGATTTTCATCGAACGAAGAGGTCATCGCATACATAAACGCCTATTTTGCGGAGCAAGACGCCAACTACTATTTGGAGGGGTTAAAGAGGTTAAAGTATCGATGGGAAAAGTGTATCGATTTAAAAGGAGTTTATGTTGAAAAATAAAACTATATTTGACCGAAAAAATACTTGTTTCTATATTAGGCTCAAAACTTTTCAGACTCTCGTATATATATATATATATATATATATATATATATATATATATATATATATAGCAAAACCTACAGAAACAGATTTTGAGCAGAGCCTGTTACCAATATCTGATAGCAAAAAAGCAACAAATTGCACACAGGATCTGTAATATCTGATGTTGTGAGCAAACTCAAAATATAATAAAACCTGCTGATATTCACAGGCAGAGCCTGTTATCGTCGTTTGATAACAAGAAGGTAACAAATTGCACACAGAGTCTGTAATATCTAATGATGTGAGCAAACTGTCCTCAAAAATATGACAAAGCTTGCTGATATGCCAGCAGATTGGCAGCAAAAACCGAGCAGAGCTTGTCATTATATTTAAACACAATAATTAGAAAACTACTGCTAGATGGCGTCTGTTTCTCGCATGCAAAATTTCAAACTTTCTATACAGGATTTCATTTTAAGTGATATGGTTGATTATCTCGCGAATCGATGATTTTATTGAAAAATTTTTCGAACGAAAGTTGCATGGCTTGAAGGGGGATATATGATGGAAATGTGGACTTAATCTTGAGTGACCTTGTCAAAATCAGATCAAGTTCATTAATGTTTTTTTAAATGAAAACTCCTATTTTTTATTACATATTCTTGTAGCTTATTTCGAGAGCTTTCCAAAACACTATACTAAAGTTATGTTTTATTGAGTACTTTCCGAGTTATAGAATTTGAAAGTTACAGTACCGCTGGTTATCCATGTACACATGCGCCTTAGTTGGCCGGATCGGTGATCGGTCTTATCTTAGTTGGCCGAGTCAGTGATCGGTCTTGCCTTAGTTGGCCGAATCAGTGATCGGTCTTGCCTTATAACTTAACAAGTAGTTAACGAAAAGTAACTTTATTATAGTGTTTTGGAAAGCTCTTGAGATAAGCTATAAGAATATGTAATAAAAAATAGAGATAAAAAATAGATTTTTTTTGTATTTAAAAAAAAAACATTAATGATCTTGACCTGATTTTGACAAGGTCAAGTCCATATTTCCATCATGTGTCCCCCTTCAAGTCATGCAACTTTTGTTCGAAAAATTTTTCAATAAAATCCTTCGCGAGATAATCGACTATATCACTTAAAATGAAATACCCTGTATAAGCGAAATCATAATCAAAATTTAAATTTAATTTAACATGCATTTATTATTTACGTATTTTTATGTATATGTTTGATGCAAGACGTAATCATCTAACAAGGAAGTTAGGGCAAACTGCTCGATTTTTGCCGTCAATCGCATAACATGTCAACAGACTCTGCTCGGTTTTTGCCGTCAATCTGCTGGCATAACATGCAGCAGGCTCTGTTTGATTTCTGTCGCCAATCTGTTTGCATAGCATGTCAGCAGACTCTGTTCGGTTTTTGCTGCCAATTTGCTGGCATAGCATGTCAGCAGACTCTGCTCGGTTTCTACCGTCAATCTGCTGGCATAGCATATCAGCAGGCTTTGTCGACAAATCCCGAGTCTAATGCGGACACAGATAGCTGTGGATTTGTAGTCAATATCTGATCGAATTTGTTACCAATCTGCTAGCAAATTGCTAGCATTTTGCTTGCTGGGTATATATGTACATATATATATGATATATATATATATATATATATATATATATATATGATATATAGATATATATATATCTTTTGTAATAGTTGAATAATTTTGACATTCTTTGAATATCTATTAAGTAAATTTATATAATGTTTGCTTTTAAAAATAACTACGACTTCTAATAATTAAAGAAAGATAAAAACACAGAAAATTTTAATTTTAATTACCTGTAATATTTAAATTCTATGTTATCAACAATGTTGCAGTTTAGCAAGTAACTGCTGTTTATAATAATAGCATAACAAATAATCTTTTATCCATCTTCTTTGAAGTTTAACTTTATCTTTATTAATTTGTATTGATTTAATTTAAATGTAAATAACTGATTAGAGTTGCAAGGATAATTATACAATATATTAATTCTGTCATATTTTATCATATTACAATAAATATTATTTTTTTTAAATGTGACTTATTTCCATAATAGTTCCATTATTCAAAAGTACCATATTGTTCGGGCATTTTATTGTGAATAAGTATTGTTTATATTTTATTTCTAGAATATTTGTTTCAGAATATCCTTTTATATCCATATCAGATTTTTTACATATTATTTCTTGTTCTTTAGATAGAGTGATATCTTTTTATATATAAAATTTTTTTTCATTTTCTCGCCAACAAAATTGTGACAGTGTATGATAGGGAGAACATAAGATATTCTTAATTTGTTCAAGATTCAAAATTGTATACATTTATTAAATTTATAAGGCAATTCATATTTTCAACGTCATCAACAATGACATAAATTGTGGATATTTATTGTAATTAATTGTTTTTCATATAGGTTTTTGGCAATAGAAACAAAAGTATTCAAATATTCTCTGGCATGTTCTAAAAATGTGTTATTCACTTCTGTATGTAACAAACGATGCAACATGTAATAATAGGAAGTGATTATATTTAAAGTCATCTAAAATATTTTTTAGGACAATTGGATCACAATACAATAAAAGAAAATCTAAATTCTGATGCCTTGTATTTATCAAAAGAGTTTATATTACGAATTTTTCTGTGAAATTCATAAGGAATATATTTTCTTATCAAATTAATTCGTCGATCCAGTTCAATTTTTGTCACAATATTTAGTTTTGTTTTTCGGTACATCCAAAAATGCAATAATTTCTTCATAATTCCTTCATCAAATAAATGCATTGGATCTAATACAAAATGACTAATCATGTTTATATTTGGTTCTACATAAATAAATGGAGATACTCCTATGTGATCATTTATATCAGTAACAGTGCGAAAATCTTCATTTGTGCGTTTCTTACAATTAGTATTTAAAATAATATTACAGTAATTTCAATAATATTACAGTATTTTCATGTTTTTTTCTTTTTACGTGATATCTTTTACAATCATAAAATGACATATGTCCTTTTACATATTTCAAGTAGGAGCGTGCTGGAGTATCACAAATAAATGATTGTATTTTAATTATTAATTATATGATATCTGTGTTGTTCCAATAATCAATTCCTCGCGAAGCAGTTAATAGTTCATTAATTTCATAAATAAATTTGTTCAAATATTGTTCAAGTCTTTTCTTTTGATTTATGATTTCCAGAATATAAAGCAATTGTAAAAGGCTCATAGATATTAGATTTAAAATAAACCTTACATAAAATTGGCCACAGCGTTCTGTTGCTGCTTTTACATGATTTTATATCATCTATATTGAATTGCAAGTCACGATTTATATGCAAATTTACATTTACACAATGTTTTAACCCATCTGCGCCCAAATATGTAGATTCTCCCATAGAATTATTTTCTATATTTTCCAACAAATATTTTGCAGAAATACTTTGTAAAAATATTTGTTGTACACTTTGGAAGCGTGAGTAATGTCTTGATATTTTTAATTTATCACTAGTGAGCGAGGTATTTTACATGATGTAATCCATTCTTGGAGTTGCACTATTTCATCAGGTTCAAATTATTCAGAGTCATCGTGATAGTTATCATTAATATTATTATTATCAAAATTTGATATGTCCTCATTACACAAAATTCTGTATTATTATTAATATGTAATTTATCTGTATTATTAAAATAATAATACGTAATTCATTTGTATCTTTCATTTTCAATCCTAGGCTTAATTGTCATATCTACCACAAAATCTTGTCTTATCAAATTTCTTATGTCCTCTAACTTCTTTTTCTTTGCTCTATGTTTTTTCATTCGTTCACTTATTCTTCACACAATTTTAAAATCTTTTACTGACACTGTATCAATCTTTTAAATTAATTTTAAACTTGTAACGGAGCGCATCCCTTCACTCCGTTCCTCCTCCAACTTTCCATCGGTCGGGGACCGCCAACCATCAGACGGAGTGCGGCAGTGACCGCGTTTATTTTTATTTTGTAATTATTTCACGAACTCCGAAGCGTCAGAGTATAGTGGAATACCGCGAATTCACGATTGTTTTCGTGATATTCCCTCCCCCCCCCCGCCGCGCCATCGAATGCTAACGCGCCCTGCACTGCATCACGTGCCGTACCACCGAGCAATGATACTCTCCGCGCCACATCGACACCGCGCCACGAAAGCGAGCGAGCGCCCCGTACCGCATCACGATTGCGTCTAAAAACGACGTAACCGTCCCCACGCCGCGCCGTTACCTCATCAACTCCGAAAATCCGAACTTCTCTTCCTATTCCTAGACATCCCCACTCCGATTTCTTATCTTCCCAAAAATCCAATTAAATCGATTCCTTTTCTCCGCTCCTGTAGAGGGGGATGCTATCCCCGAGATCGACCAATCCAACCGATTCAACCGAAAAATACCGAGATCGAGCTCGGATATAAAAAGGCATCGCTCTCCACAGAAAATCATTCTGTTCCGCGCTCGTCTTCTGAGAGCACGTCTCGTGAGAAGCGAGTACCCAAATTCCCGATTCCGGTAAAAGCCTACGATATATTGGGGCCCTCCCCAACGCGCCAAGTTTGCTTGGCTAAGCCGAAATTGATTCCGAACCTACGACGGCAAGTCGAAAGTTGCTGGAGTCTCCCCAGCGCATCGAGTCCGCTCGATCCGACTCCGCCGTATTCGATTTCCGCCGCCGTGTATCGAAGTGCTCCCTTGATACAACCGCATCTCCGACCAACCAGTTCCGAGTACCGGGGCACACCCCAATCGGCCGAGTACGCTCGACGAATCCACTGAAGCATTCCGCGAGAGCTGGGACTCTCCCCAGCTGGCCGAGTTCATTCGGCACTTCGTCACCCTCCGCTAAGGCCGGGGCACACCTCAGTCGGTCGAGCACATTCGGCAATCCGATCCCTCACGACTCCATCCGCGATCTCAGAGGGCATGGGTTCTCACACCCGTTCTTAGACCCGTTTTCAGTGGTTATAAAACCTTCTCTGCGAAAATCACACCCTCACTAACGACATCACCATCCACGATCCGAACCACGCGTATGCGATTTAAATCGCCACATTTAAAGGTCCATGACAACACGTGCGAAACTGCCGCGCGCTCCGCATCACCGAGTTACGCGCCGCCCGCCGGTCTGACCGTTTACGACCAATTCTGTTCGCATTCTATTTGACTATTCGTGCAATTTCCATCCGGCACTACTTATTGTTTTTCTTTGTTATTCGTTTCAAATAAACAATTGTTAACTTATACCACGCATACGATCTAATTGCGATCCTTCTAATTCTGTCTCCAACATCCTCGCTTCCCCACCTGATAACCGATTGACTGCTATCCGCGCGGGAAAGTGAGACCGTTTTAAATTGTATAAAATGCATTTAAATCAATATGTCATATAGAAAAAATTTATTATTTAACCTACAAATTTTGTACAGTAAATTCAATGAAATTTTGTTTAATTCTTATTTCCTACGTTGTATTTTATTATTTTAACTAATAATAACCTATTAACATTAGACAATAACTGAGCATCCAAGCTGTACATATTTTTGTTGTGCCTCGGATGGAATTACGAACGTTCACTAGGGAAAGTCGGGTTTGTCAAGCCTAAGGAGTTGGAACTCCAAGCAGGATCGGGTGGAGGATTGGGTGGAGGTTCTGCATTAAATCACTCACTGTTTGTTAAATATCAATATAGATAAATTTATTCTAACTGCACAATTATTTAATATTACACTTGGTTGTCGAGTTACAATAATTTTCACATACAGTTTCAGGTGTCGTCGAGCGGGTCGGCGCGGCTCGCGATATTCAGGCGGCCGACGGTCGGGTACGATACTTGAGATTTCGGTCACGTCTCACGTGAACTTAGCGACAAATTCTAGCGACAAATTCTCGCGACGAATAATCACTCCGCTTATTACTTTGTATGATTGCGAATGACTCCTCCTTTTGACTCCCGAGTAACCGATTATATAATGATAATCGATGCCCGATCAGCGTTCTAATCGGATTCATCGTTCGACTACATAGTATTGATCAATCGATATCGCGCACAGTTCAACTGGGCATGATTAAGGAATTCGTTGATCGAACTTTTCGTAATCATTTCATATGATTCCATGGTCTTTCGAAAGATTGATCGCAACTTTTCCTGTCTTGCACTTCCGCAATCTTTCGAAAGACTTCTCGAATTTACTGTTGTCATGCGGAAGACTTAATATACCTAGTTGTAGATATGACTACATTTTAACATTTTTATACAAAAAATTGCTTCAACCACTAAATACAATTTTATCAAGTATTTGTCCAATTTTGTTATAACTAATAATAATGCAAACTAGTAACTGAATGGATGTCTAGGTAAACTGCATATATTTCTACCAGGGCACTTATTGATATCAAATCTTTTATACAAATAATATATGTATTATTTAGTTCAACCCCAGCAAGCACAATGCTAGCAATTTGCTAGCAGATTGACAACAAATTCGATCAGATATTGATTACAAATCCATAGTTATCTGTGTCCGCATTAGGCTCGGGATTTGTCAACAAAGCCTGCTGACATGCTATGCCAGCAGAATGGCGGCAGAAATTGAGCAGAATGGGGAAATCCCAGTTGCGCAGAGAATAAATCGAATACAGCAGATTGAATGGATCGGACACAGGTCTAAACATATATAATAAGGAATGGACACAAGGTGATTGAAATCGGACACAGTGAAAATCGGACACAATGGCAATCGGACACAATACTAATCGGATACAGTAGTAGTAACAATCGAACACAGTGATAATCAGACACAGTAACAATCGAACACAATAGCAATCGGACATAGTGCTAATCGGACACAGTGCCAATCGGATACAGTAGGAAATGGACAGATGGATAGTTAAATAGATAAATAAATAAAAGAATCTGGCAAAAAAACGCGACGGTCTCGCGAACCGAGATATTAAGCGTTAAAGTTGACTTTTTTGGTTAGAAAATCGGTCATAGCGATGCAGTAAACTGAGCATGCGTTGTGACTCTGTACGCATGATAGGGGAGTCCAGGGGGCGAAGCCTTCTGGTCGGAGTTCAGGGGGCAAAGCCTCCCGGTAGGGGAGTTGGGGGGGCGAAGCCTCCCGGTAGGGGAGTTGGGGGGGCGAAGCCTCCCTCACTATCACAAAACTAATTACGAAAACAATACAAAATTATATTTGTAACAAAATGAAAAGATCAGCGAAAACACACCCAATGTTGGGTCTTTGGTAATCTTTCTAGGATCTATCATTTTAGTAAGGCGAAAGATTGCATCTTGCACTTCGAATATAATAACACTTTTAATACTTTTTTAGGAAAACTGTCACGATTGCAACTATCCGTGCGTCCATTTCCTGTGTCCGATTGTTACTGTATCCGATTGTCACTGTGTTCGATTAGCATTATATCCGATTGCTATTGTGTTCGATTGCCACTGTGTCCGATTTTCACTGTGTCCGATTTCAACCATCTTGTGTCTGTTCCTTATTGTGTCTGTTTGGTCCGATTTCAATCTGCTGTGTCCGATTTATTCTGTACGCAACTTGGACTCATTCAGCAGAACCTATTGACATACTATGCGAACAGATTGGTGACAGAAACCGAGCAGAGCCTGCTGACATGCTATACCAGCAGATTGGCGGCAAAAACCGAGCAGAGCTTGCCCTAACTTCGTTAACTTCCTTGTTGGACGATTACATCTTGCATCAAACATATATTATATATAAAAATACATAAATAATAAATGCATGTTTAAATTTTGATTATGATTTCGCTTATATAGAAAGTTTGATAAATTTTACATGCGAGAAACGGACGCCATTTAGCGGTAATTTTCCAATTATTGTGTTTATGTGTAATGACAGGCTCTGCTCGATTTTTGTTGCTAATCTGCTGACATAGCATGTCAGCAAGCTTTGTCCTATTTTTGAGGGCAGTTTGCTCACATCAGATATTACAGACTCTGTGTACAATTTGTTGTCTTTTTGCCATCAAATATTGCATAGCAGGCTCTGCTTAAAATCTGTTTCTGCAGTTTTGCTATCGGGGATAATATATTTATTTAACTGTCGAGTTAATGTCGAGGGATAATTTGGCACTACTTTTTTATATCAAATCTTTTATATAAATGGTATATGTTATTTGAATACATAACTGGCGTCAGTAATTAATTGATAATATTAATTGATAATATTTTTAATTTTTCACCTACACATTGCGCGTACATTTGGCTACTTTTTTTATCTTTTTTATAAAAAGATAATTTTTATTGTAATATCGTTTATTTTGTTGCGTTAAGCATTTTGTATAACTGGCGTCAGTAATTGGTAATAACATTTTAAAGGAGAATTAATTAAAATTACTATCATTTGGATTGAAAGGAAGAATTTTTAATTATACAAATTTTTAATTATATAAAGTATACTTATCATATAGGTTAATTTTTTAAAGAAGATAACACTATATTTGAAAAATAATTTTTTCTAGTCGTCAAAATAATATAATTTTATATGTAAAATGATTCTTTTTTCTATTAAAAAACAACACATTCATGTAATAATTTTTCACGTAACGTTATTCGTACACTTGACTTTTTTTTAATTTTTTAAAAAAATTAATTTGTTGTGATGTCACTCATTTTGTTATATTAACAAGGAGATAGCACCAATTATAAATTACTAAATGGGATGAGTCATAGCCTATTCGAAGGAGATAGTTGGATGTATTAACACGATAAAAGGGTATATGTGAATGGGCTTTAGCTTCTGAGAAAATTGCAAGTAAAGTTGGGTCTTCGATCAGCTGTGTTGTAAGTACTGAACCATGCATCAGGAACCATAATCAGGAAAGCGACATAGCTGAGCAACCTGAGGTGCGCGGTATTTTTTTTCGTGCGGCCGATGCGAGTCCCGCAGTGTCAATTTTTTTTTTTAAAGTAAATGTTATATTTTTTAATACAATTAATTTTTTTTTAATTTATCTTTTTCTTTTAAGCAAAAAAAAAATAATCGTATACTTTTTATTATGAATAATAATAAATAACAAGACTTTAAAAAATTTTAAATATTTATAATAGAACTTTGTATATGTGTGACATTGCTGTACAATTATTTTTTGTAAAAGGCATTGCTATACAATTTTGTGAATGAAAATCAATGTAGAAACATTTAAAGCACAAGTAGAATGTATACCATGAACATTTTTTACATGAATTATTATCTTTACAAATACATTTTATGCTGTGAGTATCTGAAGGAAAACATGACTGATTTACATTATAAAAAATTTCGCGTTCGGATGCCAGCTTTGACATGTACCAAGCAAACTATCATATTTTTGAATAACGGACATAACAAATAATATGTTAATTGAATTCAAATGGCATCATAACGCGAATTTAATTTTGTTTTTTCTCCGTTAACAAGAATATCTGGACAGTTTTGAATTTGTTTTATAATTTTTACTTGCCTATAAAAATAGACATCGCATGGTTGGCAAATTGGAGTACATTTTGGCGGAATAATTTGTAAATTATAAGTCGGCTTATTTTTATCATTTCGGAAATTTTCATTGTATATATGAATATTTTTCTGATCTCTCTTCAAGAATCAACAATGAATAAAAATAATTTGTTGCTCACATAAGGATTTATTACAATATTCAAATACTGATCATACAGAGATGATGTCAGTTTTCCTGATTTTGCACAGACAATTTGTCGATTTCTTTCTGAACGCGTACTCCAAATGTTTCACCAGGTTTTTGTAAACAAACAAATACCTCATTCAATATTTTCCCAGATTTCATTAAAGAATATTAAGCAGTATAAGACTTGTGACTTTATTTAATTTACCGATATAAAGCTCGAATGCTTTTTCTCTTTTATGAATATATGTTCTTGATACATTTGCTCGATACTCACAACCTTTGATCCATATTAATAATAAAGTCGGATGTATAATCAAAAATAAACTGTATTAAATTTTGAAACTATATCGCAGATTCTAGAACTTCTTGTAATTTTATTTTCTTTTGGATAAATATTGAATTATTCGACGATCCAAAATTCTATAATCTCTTAAGAAATTAGTTAACTATCTTGCAGATGCTACAAAGCAGAAAGGACACTGATCTTTATTATTTGTGCTTGCATCTCAAAATTGGGCTGCAATACTTATAGCCCATTGCATGTTCCCCATGCGTGCGTGCGTGCGTGCGTGCGTGCGTGCGTGCGTGCGTGCGTGCGTGCGTGCGTGCGTGCGTGCGTGCGTGCGTGCGTGCGTGCGTGCGTGCGTGCGTGCGTGCGTGCGTGCGTGCGTGCGTGCGTGCGTGCGTGCGTGCGTGCGTGCGTGCGTGCGTGCGTGCGTGCGTGCGTGCGTGCGTGCGTGCGTGCGTGCGTGCGTGCGTGCGTGCGTGCGTGCGTGCGTGCGTGCGTGCGTGCGTGCGTGTGCGCGTGCGTGCGTGCGTGCGTGCGTGCGTGCGTGCGTGCGTGCGTGCGTGCGTGCGTGCGTGCGTGCGTGCGTGCGTGCGTGCGTGCGTGCGTGCGTGCGTGCGTGCGTGCGTGCGTGCGTGCGTGCGTGCGTGCGTGCGTGCGTGCGTGCGTGCGTGCGTGCGTGCGTGCGTGCGTGCGTGCGTGCGTGCGTGCGTGCGTGCGTGCGTGCGTGCGTGCGTGCGTGCGTGCGTGCGTGCGTGCGTGCGTGCGTGCGTGCGTGCGTGCGTGCGTGCGTGCGTGCGTGCGTGCGTGCGTGCGTGCGTGCGTGCGTGCGTGCGTGCGTGCGTGCGTGCGTGCGTGCGTGCGTGCGTGCGTGCGTGCGTGCGTGCGTGCGTGCGTGCGTGCGTGCGTGCGTGCGTGCGTGCGTGCGTGCGTGCGTGCGTGCGTGCGTGCGTGCGTGCGTGCGTGCGTGCGTGCGTGCGTGCGTGCGTGCGTGCGTGCGTGCGTGCGTGCGTGCGTGCGTGCGTGCGTGCGTGCGTGCGTGCGTGCGTGCGTGCGTGCGTGCGTGCGTGCGTGCGTGCGTGCGTGCGTGCGTGCGTGCGTGCGTGCGTGCGTGCGTGCGTGCGTGCGTGCGTGCGTGCGTGCGTGCGTGCGTGCGTGCGTGCGTGCGTGCGTGCGTGCGTGCGTGCGTGCGTGCGTGCGTGCGTGCGTGCGTGCGTGCGTGCGTGCGTGCGTGCGTGCGTGCGTGCGTGCGTGCGTGCGTGCGTGCGTGCGTGCGTATTTATACCTACGTATGTTTATATATATATATTTACATATAAAATAGCACATACTTATATAATTTGATTGTTAAATGTTGTTTTATGATAAAATTAACGAAGTTTGACTTGCTTTGCCGCGAATATCGTTGTATGCATGTATATATTCACGGAATTCTTACATCTATGGTAAATCATTTAAAAGTTAATAATTGTTTTTTTTATCACAGAGAACGATTGCGTAATTCTTTAAATAATATTTTTATGTGAATCGAAGAGAGTTGTAACAATAAATTGCATTTGGCGCAGTTAATTTTTAATACTTATATGAATGCAATCCATATCACTTCGTATTGTTTATTCTTTTCCCAGGAGTCACCTCAATACTTGGTGAATCAAAACAAGGAGTATTGGCAAGATACAGTGAATCTGAATATAAACGTGGAAGGAAACGACATGAATCACTATAATGAAATAAATAAGATAAACTCACGTGGATCAAGCTTATCTACGTGGCCGGACGATCTTCAAAATATTTCCACACAAATGTATGCTAATATATCAGAGAGCAGACTTGCATCATCATTTGCTACTTCAATTTTGTCCCCTCCTCTTTTTGCTCTTCCTTTTTCTTCTCCTCTTTCGGCTCCTCCTCCTTCTCTTCTTTCTGCTCCTCCTTCTCTTCTTTCTTCTACTCCTCCCCCCCCTCCTTTTTCTCCTCCTCCTCGTCCTCTTCCTTCTCCTTCTCCTCCTATTTCTCTTTTTTCTTCTGCTCCTCCTCCTTCTCCTCCTCCTCCTCCTTCTCCTCCTTCTCCTCCTCTTCTTTCTCCTCTCCCTCCTCCTCCTCTTCCTTCTCCTCCTCTTCCTTCTGTTCCTCCTCTTCCTTCTTCTGCTCCTCCTCCTCCTCCTCCTCCTCCTCCTCCTCCTCCTCCTCCTCCTCCTCCTCCTCCTCCTCCTCCTCCTCCTCCTCCTCCTTCTCCTCCTCCTCCTCCTCCATCTCCTCCTTCTTCTCCTCCTCCTTCTCCTCCTCGTCCTCCTCCCCCCTCCCCCTCCTCCTCCTCCTCCTCCTCCTCCTCTTTCTTCTGCTCTTTCCTCTGTCGGGCCAACTATAAACTCACTAAAATCTAAGTCCAATTGCGAACTTGCACAGAGCATGAACGAACTATTGTTAAGTGCCGATTCTAATCAGCAAGAATCTGTTGTTAAAAAGTTGGACTCGGGCTTCTTAGTCGACTTAGAAAAACATCTGGGCGAAAAAGAAACGACTAAAAATACGAATGCTAACAGCAATGAAAGTCAGCATCTGGGAATTGTTTCTGCGAATTATCTCCATTATTTATCAATAGAAAAATTACGAAAAAATTCTACATCTATTCAGAAACTTTCAACAATGGGGGACAATATGAAGCCTCCATCTATCATTCCAACATTAAAGTCTCCGCCACAGAAAAAACTTAAATCGCTGATGACAACAATGGATCATCAAATAACCGCTTCGTCGACATCACCTAACAAAGTACCAAATTTCTGGCAGTTGAAAAATATAAATGTTCAAAAACCATTACTTCAAAATGATCAATCGAATTCATCTACTGGTGACATAATGAATCAAATTTGGCAGCAAACACAAAATCCACCACAGCAACCAAATGTTTGCTTATCAAATTCTGATGTCAATCATCAGATATTAACGTCTGTTCCACTAACTCAAGCAAGCGTTAATCAACTCCAAGATGCTATCAGTAATACTTCCGATAATAATGTAAATGATCACAATCAATATGGTTTCTGCAATGTTATTAAGACCACTCTTATACAGACACAAACTTGTCTGTCGAATCAGATTTATTCTCAAAACACGTTGCATTCTAACCAGAATAGTATGAAATTTCTTCAAGGAGCTTCCGACAATATTATTGATAATACGAATGAGATTCAAACCGGAACTTGTAACGTTGCCAAGGTCACATTCAAACAAACTCAAGTCTGTTCGTCAAATTGTCAAAATTATTTTCAAAATTCATCGAATATTGATCAAAGTGTTTTTAATTTGCAGCAGTTTGCCATTAGTAATATTTCTTCTAATACTACGAATTATCCTCAATATAATGTGATTAAATCAAATTCGAATCAAACACAGACTTGCTCATCAACCAGTAACCAGAATTATTTTCATAATACTGATTTATTTCGAACAAATAATCACAATTTTAACAAAAGTTTAAACAAATTCTGCCAACATGGAGATTGCAAAATTTCTAAAGTTACATCTAATCAGCCACAGATCTGTTCATCATTGAATCAGAATTATTTGCCGAATATAGCGCCAATTAATCTAAATGATTTTGCATTGTCTCAAACTTATCTTCAGAATGTATCAATGTCATCTACAAGTAACACTTATGGGATCACTCATATACAGAATGACTTACAGCAATCGCAGAATTTAAAATCTAGTACGCTTTTATCCGAACAAGTATATGCCGAATTGAAACAAACGGTACGTAATTTCTGTAATTACATAATCGAATAAGACTTAACTTTTATGTTTTAAAATAATATTGTATATACAATTGACAAAAAATATTTCAAATAAAAGTTTCGTAAAGTTTTGAAAGAGAACTGCAATAAATTATTATTAACAATAATGTCGTTAAAACATTAAGTTATCGATATTTTATATAAAATTATATTATTTTCTTACAATGAAACAAATCAATTGATGTAAACATATACTTGCGAAAAATTATGTAATATGCAATATGCATTTTTTTTTTAAATAATATGTATTTCATTTATATCAATTGATTCATCTCATTATTCTGTACATATAAATATTAAAATGAAATTATCAAAAAATGAATAATTTATGTAAATTTTATATGAAGTAACTCTAAATAAATATGTCTAAACTATTAATTTTTTAATAACATTAACATTTTATATCCATAATCGGATATAAAATATTAATGTAATAAATATAATTAAGAAGAATCATTATCATGTGTAAAGAAGTTATATATAATTTTTTTTAATGAATAACATTCATAAAGAATGTCAATAATGATGCTAGTTATGAATGAAGCAATATTATGATCACGTAGTCGCTTTGAAATCTTATAAATTTTATTTAATGCATTTTTTTTTTATAAAATATGATTTCGAGGTATTCAAGCATACTTCCTTCCTCTCATATATGTAATACTACTATATGGCTAGCGAAGCTCTCAGCGATATTGCAACACTACGGTGCAGACAATGCTCGTCTGTCTCACTGTTCAGTTTATTGTAAAGCGCATGCGTGACATTTCTCCTTCCACTATGTCTAAGCCAATACGAATGGACCTGACACTATATTGAAGACTATTCAAAAGTTCAATCGCTAGCCTATAAATTTTGTAAGCTCATCATTTATTCATATAATACTTTGTTTTAATAAAATCAATGAGATAACGATATATTTAAATATTCAATTATTTTCAGAAGCAAAACAAATATCACAAAAAAGCGTATATTTACGAAATAAATACACTAAGCTAATTTCGTGACATTTGTTTTGCCTCTGAAAATAATCGAATATTTAAATATATCATTATCTCACTGATTTTATTAAAACAAAGTATTATATGAAAATAAAAATCAGTAACTTTGTATATTTGAACATTGTCATCTTTGTAAATAAAAAAAAAAAGAAATTGAATTATTATTTTGAATTTTATTATTATTTATTATTATTTTATTTTATTATTATTAGTAAGTAAAAAATGAAACCATTATAGGCATTTTCCATATTTATTTTTCTTATAAATTTTCTTATTAATTATCAATTACTTAGGCTCGGTTGCACCAGTATTATTTGGGTTTTAAGCGAGATTTAATACATAATATACGTGACATATTATAAATTAAATTCCACTTAAAATTCAAAATAACGTTGGTGCAATTGAGCCTTAATTCTTTTAATAAAAAAAAGATCTGTTTATTTTGTCGTCACGCTTGCGCATTAACAATTATTGAACACTGCTCCCACTCTTTCCTATAGAGCCATAGCTGTCCATTTTTTATTCTTCAGTATTGGGTTTACTCCCGCTTATAGGAAAACTACTCCACTAGCCATATAGTAGTATTACATATATCCGTCCTCTTCTGTTGCATTTCTGCACGTATGAGTAAATAATATAGTGACAAACATTTTTTTCATAAGATATTTTTTACAATATCAAGTTTATTGACAATTTTGTAAACAGTTTTGTAATATTATATTTGTGTAATATTATGTTGTAATATTATATTTTTGTTATCATAATATTATTAAAGAAAAAATTTAATCATGTAATATGTTGATCATTAGATGATCCACCAGGTATAAGCATTCTTATAAGAATATTGAGAAATTGGAATCTACAAATTGGTATCTACGCGCCAGCACAGACAATCTCTTGCCTCTTTTTTTTCAATGTAGCTGAATAAAAAAAAAACTATAGAAAGAGACAATGGATTATATGTATTTTTATTGCTCGAAGTTGACCGCAAGTATCGAATATACATGTACTCTAGCGGTCAAAAATGCCTTCTCCCTTAAGTTAGTAGCGTTTCAGGCAGAATATATCCTCTGACCGATTTTGACAAGCGGCATGAGGCAACGTCAAACTTAACATGATGTATGAATAGCTAGATGCGATATAATTGGGTATATTCTGCCTGAAACGTTATTACTTAAGGGGGAAGGCATTTTTGGCCGCTAGTGTACATAGTGCCTTTCTTGTATCATCTTCTTCACTATCATAACAATATACCGCATCTTGATCCTGACATCTCTATTCAGTCTCATTTTATTCGATTTCATCTACCTACTTATTACCATTCTCACATTTATTAATCGATAATATATATTTTTGTATATTATTTAAATAAACCATTATTTTATACCTCTTGTTATATTTAACATAGCACGTAAAAGTAAATAAGTGCAATTTCATAACAATTGTATATAACAATATGTTAATATTATTCATTTTATTTATCATTAAAAATTAGAAAAAGTGAATTATATAGAATTGAATGGAGTTCAGTTCTATCTTTGATATTAAGAATGGTAAGACTAAATTAATAGCAGTTTACTTTAGATTTACTTGCTACATAATAACAGAGAGTATGAAATATTATTTATCAAGTTATTAGATGATTAAATGTCAATACATTTGATATTAATAAACTACATATTTTTAATGAAGAATTAAATATAAATAAAAATATTATTAAGATATGTAAAAAGATTATTAAGATATATTATTAAATTTTAAACTTATATTATTAAATTTTTAATATTTAAATTTTATTACTTAAATTTTAACACTTTTTTAATATTTAAAAAATATTAAAATATATTTTTTATTAAAGATTTTAGTAGACTAAAAGGCCACTGTCTTTTCTTAATTTGCTCATCGTTAATTTTGACCCAAATATTAATTATGTAGAAAATTTGAAAAAATTAACGAAGCAACTGAGATTCAAATTTTGGATTCTTTGTGTACGAATCGTGACACTTATAATCAATCGTTTTCCGCCGATTTTAATGAATATATTAAAATATAGACAAAAATAAGAGATATATATTTTTTTATATTTGCGTTCTTGCACGTTAATGAAACCATCCCTTGAAAAAAATTGGATTTTTTCTTCCTGAATGAATATCATCCAAACCGTCAAAGATATGAAAAAAAAGTTTAAACAAAAGTTTTATGGTTGCTAGTGCACTTTACAACGGTGTATTTGCATTTTTCAAAAATGTTATATTTTTTATTTTTTTAGTATCTTCATCCCCACCTTTAATTTTCAAAAATTTTTTAATTTTTATGAGAACAAAAATTTTATAAGAAAATCATTTTCCAAAAACGCATTTTTGAAAAATGAGCGAGAAATACCTCTGTATTTAAATATATATGCTTCATACGTATTCATCTCATCGTATTGGTTGCGCGGAACAGTGTTAAAGGCAAATACAACACAGTCCGTTAGTATAATATCAGTGCAGCAATAATTATTGAAATAAGAGCTTTAATAATAATAATAATAATAACCTGTTTGTTAAATGGTATTCAAATATTGTTGATGATATATTAAATAATGTACGAAATACTTTAAACAATTAAAAATAAGTTAGTTAGTTAGTTACAAATAAAGGCATGAATATTTTTATAAAATATCCTTCACTTAATTTTGACCGTAGAGTAGTTAGTTGCAATATTTAAATACATTTTATTGATCAAATCAACGTTTATATTTCGTGTCTTATTATCGAAACGCTGTCACGCGAGTCATGTAGGAACCATCCATCCCAGATGAGCCCCCAAATTATAGAAAATTTGAAAAAATTAACGAAGTGACTGAGATTCAAACTCGAGATCCTTTATTTACGAATCGTGACACTCAATCTACACAATCACAACAGCTTTGCTATGATAACAATCTCTGAATTCTACTGAATACAATTTTTTATATTTCTACAGTTATTCCTTTTTTATATTATTTCTTCTATATATATAGGGTGCTTCGGAAATAGTTGATTAAACTTTAAGAGCATATTCCACTCATTATAAGGATGAAAAATGTCATATAAACATAGGTTTGGAAACGCTTCCTTTTCAAGTTATAAACATTTATTTATTTATATCTATATTTTCGTTACAGAAATAGCTGGAAATGATTTCTTTCCGCATTGATGCATGCTTCGCATCGACGTCGCATGGAGTGTCAAAGACGTTCAAAAATCCCGGAGTATTTCGTATTTTTTCATATGCAGCAATAATACGATTTCAGAGTACTTCCACAACAGTAGCAACAGGAATATCATTCAGAGACAGAGAGTCTTAAGATGTCTTCATAAATAAAAATCCAAAGGATTCAAATCGACAGAACATGGAGGCCAAGCAACCTCCTCTATATACCTCCTCTATATACCAATCTATTGATGTAATTATTATTCAGGAACTCTTGAGCAGTGCGGCTGAAATGTGCTGGAACTCCATCATGCATGAACCATATTTGATTGCATATCTGTAGTGGAATATATTCTAATAATATAGGGAGTTACATTTCCAAAAATTGTCTGTAGGTATTACCATTAAGTGTAAGTGGGAGAAAAATCCGTCCAAGAAGAAAATCTTCAATAATACTAACCCATACATTGCACGAAAACTTATGCTAATACTGAGATTCAATAATACTATGCGGATTTTTGTATAACCATAGATTATTATTATGATAATTTATTATAGCATTCTGCGAAAAATTTGCTTCGTCTGTGAAAAATATCGACACTTCAAAATTTGGAAAAGTACACTGTTCGAGAATGAGCCTGTCTTATCATTGAAAGTCGCATGCAGGTATCTCTCAGATGACAGCATTTCACGGACGCATGCATGATCGTCCGAAATAGACTGTCTGAGCGCGCTCTCGGCCTTTTTCTCTATTACGCTCTCATTCTTCGACTCTCGTTTCGGTCATTGCACATCGCATATCGCTCTGAGTAGATCTTCGCTCTCATGAGTTGCTCGTTAATAAAATTATAAAAGGACAGCTCTAATCTCAAGGACTCACTCATCAGAAGGTTCAGTAAAGTGAAGTGATAAGGAGGCTGCCGGATCATCTTAAAACTACATCATCAAGGCGTGTTCATCATGTGGCATTCACGTGCCCGGTCAGTGAATTCTTTCTCATTTCTCCGATCATTGGGCTTGCTCACTTGGAGAGCATTAATATAATCTCTCCAAGAACCGCGGAATACCATTCGGCTCATCGGTTTCGGACTTCTCATAAACTTTAACTGTTTCTGCTCGTTTAGTGTTTAGCTCGTGGCGTGCTCTCAAGTCCTCTTATAACATTGTAATTCTCAAGACTGGCGATCTGTGATATTTTCAGTAAAGGAATAAATTAATCATTGCATAGCCCTACTCAAAACGTCACTCATAGTCCCATTTTATCACCCTAGCCCATTCTCAAACATACACTGCAAATATCACTGGGTAAAAATTACTGATAGATAATCTGTTGGTAAAAGAGCTTATAACTCATTGTATGTAATATAAAACAGTTTTGTTTAATATCCTCCAAATAGCTATGGAAGAAACGTTTTGTCCGGATGGAAAGGAACTATTGAGAAATATTGAGAACTATTCAGATTTCTATAGTTACCATTTAATTTTTGTAGTAACTTTGTAACTTAAGTAGTAACTATTGGCGACTACGTGAATAGTAATTGAATAGCTATTCATGCCTGTAATCGCCAATAGTTACTACTCAAGTTACTATAAAAACTGAATGGTAACTATAGAAATCTGAATAGTTCTTAATGGTTTTCAATAGTTCTTTTCCATGCGGGGGTGTAATGAAAATGCTATTGCTTTTTAAAAAAACATGTAATTGCATATTACGAATTGCATAATTTTTTTTTAAAAACAACTATATGTTTTCCATGCACTAATTTATTTATCTTATTGTATGCATAAAAGTATTAAGATATAATAGCAAAGACTGAATAGTTTATAAGATATTTATATTTTATATATATATTTATAAGATATTTTATATTTTATGTTGAAGTGTGCAAGAGTAAAGTGTAAAGTTATTATTTTTTTGACAATTTTAGCTTAATATTTTTATATGTAGAATAATCGGAGAAATCATATATTGATTTTTTTCGAAAATTAATTTTACCATTATTTGTCTCCCTTCAAAACATATATCTTTTATTTCATATATCGTTTTTCCGTTTTTCTTCAATAATTTTCGAAAAATCTCAATTCGTCATTTAAAATAAGATATAATAATATCCTGTACATACATCATAACATTATTTTAAAAAATATAACAGATTACTAATCAGGGTATCCGCGTACTATCTAAAGTAATTGGCATATCATTCAATACTAATATCTGATTTCCACGATTTTTTATGAAAATCGTGAATTAGTAACTTGTAGTTATTTGTTCCAATAGCAAACTACTCATTCTACTAATAAAGAATAGTAAATCCTTATAATTATTATTCGATCCAATAGTAAACTATTAGGTGTACAAAAAAGTTCTGAGCTTTTTTTTGTAAAATTCAATCTTTATTCAAAAACAAACAAAAAAATATTAATCAGCGAAATATTCCCCGTTTGCATCAACGACCTTTTGCCATCTTTCGGGTAGCTTGCGAATTCCTTGACGATAGAAGCTCACCGACTTCGAAGCGATGAAGTTATCAATGCATTTTCGTATCTCTTCAAATCTCACGAAATGTGTATCAGCCAAATGATGCTGCAGTGACCGGAATAGGTAGTAATCGGAAGGCGCCATGTCTGGGCTATACGCCGCGTGCGGGAGAAGTTCCCAGCCTAACGCAAAGATATGGTCCTGAGTCGCTTTCGCAACATGTGGTCGAGCATTGTCATGAAGCAAGATCACTTTACGACCAGTAACGTTGTCCTTGGCCAGTAAATGGCCTCTTTTCTTCTAATGCATCGCTCAAATTGGTCAATTGTTGTTGGTAGCGGTCTGCCGTGATTGTTTCACCCGGTTATAACAACTCGTAATACAACACACCTTTCCAATCCCACCAGATACAGAGCAAAACCTTCTTGGCGTGGATATTGGGCTTTGGCGTCGATGTCGATGAAGGTTGACCAGGGTCAACCCATGATTTTCTACGTTTAGGGTTATCATAAAGAATCCACTTTTCATTGCCTGTAATGATTTTGTGCAGAAAATCTTTTTTCCGGAACTTTGAAAGCAAAGTGAGTGCAGTGTCACGCCGACGATTTTTGTTGTCTTCGGACAATTCATGCGGAACCCATCTGCCTTCCTTCTGAACTTTTCCCATCGTATGTAAACGTACGGAAATGGTTTGCTGCGTAACGCCAAGCTGTTCTGCAAGCTCCTTTTCAGTTTGCGCAGAGTTTATATCCAGCAGTGCTTGCAATTCGTCCGTTTCAATCTTTTGAGGGCGTCCAGCACGCGGTTCATCTTCAAGACTGAAATCTCCTTGGCGAATTTTTGATACTTTTACACAGTATGACTTACAGCGTTCTCTCCATATGCAGCACAAATCATTGCAGTGGCTTCAGCAGCATTTTTCTTCAGATGAAACGCGAAGCGGATGGAAAATCGAATATGCTCTTTTGTTATTGCCATCGTGAACACTACTGATTTTTGAGGTTATGTGCATCAAACGCCAAACCGTATGGCATTTTAGAAGGCCAAATGTCAATGCTTTAAAACCGCAAAAGGGCGGGAAGATATATAAAATTTAAATTGTTATTTCGGTTGTATGAAATCTAAAGCTCAGAACTTTTTTGTACATCTAATATTTACGATTTTAATAGTAATGAATAGTAAACGCCTACAATTACTATTCGTTCCAATAGTAAACTACTTATAATTCTAATAGTAATGAATAGTAAATGCTTATAGTAACTATTCGTCCAATAGTAAACTATTCATGTTTCCAATAGTAATGTCCCATAATACTACACAAAATTTCAATAGTTTTCTGAATAGTTCTGAATAGTTATATTTCTCAATAGTTCTCAATAGTTCCTTTCCATACGGGTGCATTTCTAATGCGATCTGTCTCGTGCTATGTCTTGGATTTTCTGTGACTCGTCTAATCACTTGCTCTTCGATTGCAGGTGTTTCTGTTTCGTCCTTGATTAACTGTATTGGGTAAGAAAAATCCTGTTTTCCCAAGTCGACGATGGACCGTACTAAAGGTATTTTTAGTAGGACATCGTCTTTGAACGAAGATTTGTTGATAGAGACGTTGAGCTTCTCTACAGTTTCCATTAGCTTGTCCATACATATAGTGGATATCTGCCAATTCGATGTTAGAATAAGCTGTCATGTTGATGAATATTATCTTTAAATGCTTAAATAAAGGCTGATTCCAATTCCGTAGACCTAATAACTTTTTGTTTACTTTAGAAGGTGAATAGAAGTACAATTCATGAAACGTCGAAGCGAAGCATGTCGTCCGACGTAAATACGTACAATGTAAATAAGAAATGTTTATAATTAGGAAAGAAAGCGTTTCCAAACCCATATTTATATGACTTTTTTTCATCTGTACAATGAGTGGAATATGTTTTTAAAGTTTGGTCAATTATTTCTAAAGCACTCTGTTTAAAGCGTTTTATCGAATCATGATATATAATAAATAATATGATAATGAATATATAAAATGTTAAAACTGGTCAACAAAATTAAGATAATTCGCATTGCATCCGATCTGCAGTGGTACGCATCATGTAATACTGGTGATAATTGTAAAAATGCATAAGTTACTTAGACACGCTGACACTCAACAAAAAAAAATTGTACGAACTTTTTTTTTCTTAATTTATAGGAAAAAGTACAAATTTTATGATGGTTACAATATTTGCGAAAAAATTCTTTTTACTCTGTACAATATGTCAAATCATACAATTTGTTGAGAGACAAAACACCTTCTTACTTTTTAGAAGGAGAGGTGAACGAAAGATAGATTCAAACAACAACTAATATTCTTTAAAGTACAAACTTTATCTTTAAGTATTGTTGTACCCCGGATGGGCTACAACGATATTATTAGGGATAGTCGGGTTCGTTAAGCCTAAGGAGTTGGGACTCCGAGCAGGATCAAAAGAATGTAGGGATCTTCTTGAATACACTAATACACTTTCTTTATTTTAATTGATTTATTTAATAAATGCACAAATTCTTCAGATTAGTATTATTTCTTATTTTATTATTTTACACACAGTTAAACACACGGTCGGCGGGCGGCTCGGCGCGTATGTTACTCTAGCGGCCGACGACCGAGTATGTCACCTGAGATGTTGATAGTACAGTTCGCGTGAACTTCAACGCGCTTTTGTAATATCTTGCGCGATATTTTATAATAATGATTCCGAACGACACGTTATTCTTGACTCTGTCGATTCTGCCTTGTAGGGTCGATTATATAGACTGGTCGATTGCGTCGATTGATCGCGTGATATTGATTGCTCAATATCACGCCTGGTTCGATCAGCAAATTGAGGAATTTGCTGATAGACTTTTCGCAATATTCTCGCGCGATGCATTTCTGCAGTCTTTCGAAAGACTGATCGCAATTTTGGCGATGACGCATTTGTGTCGTCTTTCGAAAGACTTTTTCCGAATTTCATGCGGATTAATTTTGTTGCCATGCGGACTACTTTTATTATTAGTTGTAGATTTGGCTACAATAGTATGTAAAAAAAAACTTTCAAATACGACAATTTTTCGCAGAATTCTGCTTATTTGAAGTTATGCTAAATATTAATGATAATAATAATTTAATATAATTTTATTATATAATTATTAATTTTAATAATATAATTATATATAATTATAATTTTATTTATACTTAATTTTGTTGACTAGTATATTATATCTAATATAATGTAACATGATTATGAAAGTAAATTTCCTAACATGTTATTCTGGAATATGATTCTCTAAAAAGTTTTAGAGATGTGAGTAATAGATAAATAACTTTATTGTTCTCAATGGGATTACAATTATTCTATAACATAACCATAACCATACATAAGCCTACATAACTTTACATACTACATCTTAGTTTAAACTTCAGTTAAAACTATTCTCTGCCATCCCTTAACTTTTCATTATCTTTGTCCCATCTCCACCATATCTCTTCCATCCACACTTTCTCCTTCCCTATCCGTACCCTTCTCTTTTTTGCTCTCTCTCTCTCAACGCTACCTGCCTAATCTTCCATTTGGTCCTCCTCTCCTCCCATGTCAGATCTTCTTTTATCCATGTCTTTCCCCTTCCAATTTTCATTTATTTTCCAATATCTTTCTTTTCATATCTTTATCTCTTATTCTCACTATTACTATGTCTCTTTTCTCTCTCCTACCCCGCTCTATCCTCCTTATTTTTTCCATTTCCATGTCCCTTCCTATTTTTCTCAGTAGCTCTTCCACGATTTCTCCCTCCCCCTCGCCCTCTTTTAATCGTTTTACTATAATGTTTTCCCCTCTCTTTCACCTCCCATCTTTTTTCCAGTTTTCTTACCCTTTCCTTCCACTCTTCTATCTCTACACGAGAGTGGTATCGATTCGAAAAGTCCGTGCAAAAATGAAAGTTACTTAATTTTTCGGGATAAACCTTTTTTATTTTTCAACGTAGGGTCTCCTTTTGGGACACTTATACACTTTGTCCAACGCTCCAGTTTGTTGATCCCTTCCAAATAATATGATTGTGCAAAATAAGCATTCGTTTCCGCAATCACCTCCTCATTTGAATGAAATCTCCTTCTCGATAGCCATTTCTTCGCATTGGGGAATAAGTAATAATTTGAAGGAGCCAAAAAAATTTGAAGAATAAGGGGAGATGCGGAACGAGTTGGAACCGTAACTCCATCAATTTTGCAACTCCGAAGGAGTAAGCTGGTGTGTTGTCATGATAAAAAAGGACTTTCTTGTGGTTCAATCGTGGACATTTTTCTTGCAGCTCGGTTTTCAAACGATCCAATAACGATGAATAATATTTATCGGTAATAGTTTTATTCTTTTCCATATAGTCGATGAATATTATTCCTTGCAAATCCCAAAAGATAGTCATCATAATCTTCCCGGCTGAAGGAATGGTCTTCACCTTCTTTGGTACAGATTGCCCGCTGGCAACCCATTGTTTGGACTGTTCTTTGGTCTCAGGCGTAGTGGTGTAGTGGTGTATCCATGTTTTATCCACAGTGACAAAATGACGCCTAAAGTCCTGTGGATTCCTGGAACAGGTGCAAACATTCTTTGGAACACTTCACACGATTTCGTTTTTGGTCAATTGTGAGCAATTGCCAAAATTGGCAATTGCTCACAATTGACCATCGCAGCACCCAGATAATCTAGTTATCTTGCAGATAACTTTTTCATACCCAAATGTTGATACAAAATATTACCAGGTGTATGCATAAGTTTTTTCCGGTTTTTTAGTAAAAAAAGACACGTAATTTTCAAGGGAAATTAATTTTTTTTTATTCAAAATATTGGCCATCGGCTTCTACACATTTCGCCCATCTTTCAGGTAATTTATAATTACCATGCCAGAAAAACTGCTTGTCTTTTGCGGCAAACCATTCGTCGAGCCATTTTCCAACTTCCTCGAAATTGCTGAAGTGCTGCTCTGCGAGCGCGTGCCCCATTGATGCGAAGAGATGATAGTCAGATGGCGCCAGGTCTGGGGAGTACGGCGGGTGCGGAAGGATGTCCCATCCAAGCGATTTCAAGGTGTCTTTCACTGGTTTTGCTGTGTGAGACGGCGCATTGTCGTGTAATAAAATCACTTTGCCATGTCTTCTGGCCCATTCCGGTCGTCTTTCGATTAATGCGTGGTTTAAATTAATCATTTGTTGGCGATAGCGTTGTGTATTAACGGTTTCGCCGGGCTTCAAAAGTTCATAATACACAATACCGCTCTGGTCCCACCAGACACAGAGCATGGTCTTCTTGCCGAAGCGATTTGGCCTTGGTGTTGATGGACCGGCTTCACCAGGTGAAAGCCACGATTTTTTCCGCTTCGGGTTTTCAAAATAAATCCATTTTTCGTCACCCGTCACAATTCGATACAAAAATGATTTCCTTTCGTGGCGTTGAAGCAGCATTTCACAAGTGACTTTGCGATTTTCCATTTGACGTTCATTCAAATCGTGTGGGACCCATTTACCGAGTTTATTGATCTTTCCCATTGCTCGTAAACGTCTGCTGATTGTTTCTTGTGATACATGTAATGCTTCTGCTAATTGCCGTTGAGTTTGAGTTGAGTCATCATCCAATAACTCCTGCAATTGCAGGAGTTATCACGTCTTCGCATTTTTGTGGTCTACCAGAGCGCTCACTGTCTTTCACATTGAAATCACTTTTAAATTGTCGAAACCATGTCTCACATGTTCTAATCGATGGAGCGTGTTCACCGTATGTTTCTACCAGCAAACGATGACTTTCAACAGCCTTTTTCTTTTGATTAAATAAAAAAAGCAATGCGTGCCGCAAATGTTCTTTTTCAGGCACAAAACTTGACATGATTACTGAACGATAAAACAAAGACGCTAGTTTTTGGCGGACTCAACTTGTGTGTGTTTGTAGTTTTAAATGTCAGACGAACAAAATGATGTATCTGTCAAATTAATACGCTGCGTACTTTTCGCTGGCGACATCTCTTAGTTAAACCGGAAAAAACTTATGCATACACCTGGTATATACCCGTTCACTCGAGATGTCCACAGCATTAGCAATCTCACGCACCTTGATTTTTTTATCATTCATTACCATATCATGGATTTTATCAATAATTTCTGGAGTAGTAGCCTCAATAGGGCGTCCAGACCGTTCAGAGCCACTTGGGCTCATATGGCCACTCCGAAACGTTTGAAATCATTTATAAACCTGTTCTAATCGAAGGTGCAGATTCACTATAATGTTTATCAAGCTTCTTTTTAGTCTCCTGAAGCGATTTCTTAAAGTAATACTTGATCAACACACGAAATTCTCTTTCATTCATTTTTTTAGAAATCACTCGACTTCCTCGATTCAGACGAACGCCAAATACAGATCAATAGATCAGTCCGGCTGAAACTTGGTGTATGTTCTTCCAAGAGATGTTACTGAAAATAACCTTGATACACACCAATGGTACTATCTTTCTGACTTTGAACGGACTTTTCAAACCGCCCTCGTATTTCCCTTTTCTTTTCCCACTTCTACACCTTCTATCACCTCTTATTCTCTCCCAAATCTTACTTCCTAATTCCATCTTCTCCAGTTTTTTTTTCTATCTTTTCGATTCTTTCTTTCATTTCTTTTCTTTCCTTCTTCCATTTCTCTTCTCTCATCCTTAATTCATTTCTCATCTATTCCACCTCTATCTTCATTACCTCTTTCTGTTTCTCCGCTACCTTATTTATCTCCTGTTTTACCCCTCTCAACCTTTCTCTCATCTCTTCCGTCATTTTTTTCAGCATTCTTATCGTTCCCTCCTTCTCCACCGCTCTCTGCAGCGATCTCAGCGTCATTTTATTTTTCTTACTTATTTCCTCCTCTCCTTTCTCGTCTGCCGATTCTTCTCCTAATAGAATAGTTCTCTCTTCTTTTTAACCTGCTCCTCTATACTTTCCCCTGTACTATCATAACGCTCTCTTCTCACTCTGTTCATTATTTCTATTCGCTACCTTCTATGCCACCGCTTACCCCCAGCGTCACCGTCTCCACTCTCACTACCGCGTCTCTCTACCACGTGCCCATTATCTACTCTGTGCCCGTTTCTCCTCTGTATCGCTTCTCAGCTGTTTTAACTTCTAATCTTAAAAGCTGGTTTATGCTTCAGTTTTAGTCTTAATCTTAGTCCTGACTTAATCTTAAGGATTGTTTATGCTTCCTTGAAAATTCAGACTGCGCATACACGTACGTAAGAAAACATAACTACGAACTGCATGTGATGACCAATTGACAAGGAAATTGCAGATGTAATTATCAAATGACAGTGAGATAAATGCAAGCAAAATGAATCGTTAAAATAATAATATTTGGAGCATTACTTTTATTATCAATTGCTTGTGTAGCACATTTATTACTTCAAAAGCAAAAAAGAAGGAAAGCGAAGATATGCTGTTCAGCCAATGAATCGAAAAAGACATGAAAACGGTCATTTCTTTTCTTAATTTATTTTTGTAATTTGGATTTTTCTTATTTCACATCACATCAAATTGTTAATCACATTTAATCAAATCTGCATCCGACATTTTTTCTTCCTACGCGCTTTTTTTGTCGCGCATGCGTCTTTTTCTTAAGGAATTAAGACTAAAACTAAAAGATGGGAACTTTCTGGGACTAAGATTAAGATTATGGTTAAGAATAGGGAAGCGTAAATGATCTTATGGCATTCTTCATTTCCAAATTTTAAGGTTAAAAGCGAAGCATAAACCAATATTAAGAGGATGTTGGACTGACGAACGAATTCTAACGAAAACGTTCACACATATGTACATTTAAATATATATAGATACATTTATGTATACATACATACATATACTCAACATATATTTTTATACACATATGAACCTAACCTCCTAAAGTTCGCATATTTTCGTATTTTTCCATTTACTTCTCCTATAAGCTTTCAAATCATATTTTGAAGCTCTCAAAATTTCTTAAATATTGTAGAAATATGGGTAGGTAAGTTTCAAATTCAATAGTTACTTGTATTATTTGTATCAAGTGAATAAATAACCTAGACAATAACAAAAAACTGTAATATAAATTTTTTTTTGTTTTTCATATCATTTAATATCTTTCCATACTTAATTGGATATTTTCTCTCATTTTGTAAAAGGATTTTTTAATCTATGCAAAGAAAATGAAAAAATATTAAATATATATTCAGTCGGTAAAATAGACGAATTAAGCAATCTCTTTAATTCCCTCTGTCCTTTCCAGTCCTCTTTCCACCTCTCCTCCCCTTCGCCCTACCTTCCTTGCAATCCCTTGTTCTTCCTTTCACTCTTCCTCTCTTTCTGACCACTCATCCACTCTTTCCCTCACTCCGTTACATCCAAACGCTCCACTCTTATAAAATTTTTCAACTGTTGGCTAACACAATCGGAAATGGAACCCGAGATGTAATAATAGAATACTTATTTTATTAAAACAGATACATATGATGACAGATACAACAGATAGGATACATATTTTATTAAAACAAAGATTTATCAATATATACATATGATAACAAAAATTATTATCTAAATAAAAATGTATTTTAAATTCGAAATATATTTTGATTAAGTATAATTATGCATAGTCTTGCCCATAAATTCTGTCATACTCCGCACGCCTATAATGAATAAAATAGGCAACACAATCTAGTTTGTATATAAACACATTTAAAATTTATATAAAAAGAGTTTTCTAACTATATATAATTTATTCAAGCTATCTTAATTTTGGATACAGATATGTAAACACTTCGACTATTGGGAAATCAAATTATTCACTGTTTATGTAGCGGATTTTCCAGTGCTGCGTATTTCGCTTATAAAACTTCAAATTGGCACGTCTTTTCTTGCAAGTTTTTCCCAGAAGATCCCACAGTTTGTATTTGAGACGATTAAGATTAGGAGTTTCAGAGGGCCAATCTTCGATTACCATGTTTTAATGCATTCCCTATTCTATAAATAAAAATTATGCGATAATTGAACAGACTATTGAACATGATTATTATTACATAACAGATTATTATTATATTGTTGTGCTTCCGCGGCGGTCACTCGCACAACACTCTCCCACGCGACACGTGTAAATAAATAGAGGCCGTTTGTAAAGAAGGAACTTTAATGAGCACAATTAATTACACTGTTCGTGATACAATTTCGCGCTTGCAATCTGCTCGCGCGTCACAAAACTGTCCCATACGAATCTTTCTAATCAATAAATCAATATATAATCAATATATAAAATAGTACATAAACAACGGCGTATTGACAAGGAACGATTTTCTTAACATTACTCGGGGACCAAAAGCAAGCGGACCACCGCTCGACCACTGCCCTGTTGCTTCATCTCTTCAAGAATCTTTTTCACCTTATCACGCATTTGCAAAGGAATTCGCCTAGGAACCTGTTTAATAGAGTTAGATTTCCCAATCGTAATAGGATGTTTAATTATTGAGCAATTTCCTGCAACAATATTTTCAGAAAAGACATCCTGAAATTCAATAATGAATTCAGCAAAACACGTTTTTTGCGAAATATCCAGCTTTTCAAAATTCCTCTCAAAGAATTCCAACAAGAAGTCCGGGACTTCATTAATGGGATCGCTTAGTCGCGAACAAGAAAAATTTTTTCCTTCTTGTACATTATCAAAAACTAAATCAAAGACTTTATTTTGTCTAACCTTGGAGAAAAAATTCGCCTCTAAGATGCATTCATCATTAATTTTTGCTACGTATAAGGGAAAATCTAATGAATATTTACCAAGCTTTACTCCAACGACAACTTTAAAGTCAATGGGAACTACTTCACCTGTGGGATATTTCAATTTTCTACTTCCAACTTAAAGCCGTTGTCGATCTGATTTAACAAAATTGCTATTAAGAATTGAGACATCAGAGCCCGTATCAATCTTAAAAATACACGATTGCCCATCAATAGAACCCCGAAAAAAAATCACTTAAATTCCCCCCCAAGTTCCGCAAAGAAAAATGTCTTTCTTTTTCAGCCGAGCTCAATGAATTTTCCCCACGGCTCGGCTAACCCGAGTTTCTCTGCTTCGAATTAGAAAGTGAAGGGCACTCTGACCGGAAATGTCCCTTGGCCCCGCATTGTCAACACTCTCTCTTTTCCACTTGCAAATTTTGAAAAATTTTTTTGTTTTATAAATTTCTTATCCCTTCCGAAAAAATCCCTTTCCTTTCCTCCTGCAAATCTGCGTCCCTTTTTAAAGTCTTTCCGCTCGTATCCCTTTTCCTTTTCCTCTTTTCGAGGTTTCGAAAAATTATTTTTTTTTAAATTTCTTTCTATTAAATTGTTTTAATAGAATTTTGTTATTCTTATCTTTAAGAGTTTTTTATAGAAACATTCCAAAATATCACACATAATTTTTTTGAAATTTAATTTTATATGTTAATATAAACTATTTTAATACATGGTAATTTTGATAACAAAATATGATTTTGTTTAATTTTATTTAATATAATATTAAATTAAATTTAATTAAATTTATTTTGATAACAAAATAAATTTAATTTAAATTCATTTAATTTTCTGATATCAACACTTTTTTAGAAAAAATAAAATTAAACAATATGTTAGAAATAGTTTTAGTTTCATTCAAGACAATATGGGACGCGCCTATGTCATTTTTTTGTCTTTTTATGAAATGATAATTTTGTATTGTTTTACTATATATTGTTTTAATCGCGAAACTTTAAATAATATACAACATTCCATCGAAAACTCGATTAGAAAAATTTAAAAATTAACGTGTATATTAGAATTCTTACATTACATAATTCGTGCATAACATGATAATAATTAACGATTAATTTGATATTTATTCAGGTTGTATTAGAGAATAAAATACATACATATTGCAAAATATATTATATCTTTAGAATAATTTTCCGTTATATGTGGATCATCTGTTAAGTCTCAATATATTACGTGATTAAAATTTCTTTTTTTTATAGCTATAACATTTCAAAATGATGTCCTCGGGATTGATTTAGTATAACTCAGAATATTATTTCAGCATTTATTTTTTTACAATCAGAACTTAAGAGAGAGATATATAAAAGGTGAAGGAAAACTCAAAAGTAGAGACATAGCGCGTTCATAAAAAAAAAGCTTGTAACATTAACTTGCAAATGGCCTTTTTGATGATACAAACAGTTTCTAATCTACTATTGACTTCTAATACACCCTTCTGAATAGTAGATTATATACATACGATTAACTCTGAAAACAAATCTTTAAAATAATTGAACAGATATTTTCCTTTTCTTTTAAAATAATCGAACAGATAAATTCCTTTTCACTTATAATAAACTTAACTAAATCATGCTTAACTTAACTAAATCATGCTTTCTCTTAATTTAAGAAACTGACTCTTTCTCAAGGGCTTAATTAGTATATCTGCCACCTGTTCGTTTGTATTTATGTATGTAACTGTTATTATTTTCTCTTTAATCTTTTCTTTTATAAAATGATATTTTATATTCACATGTTTTAGGCATTTATGAAATTCCAAGTTTTTGCTTACTCGAATTGCGGATTGATTGTTTTCATACAGTTTAACACAAACATAATTTTCTTGAATATTAAAATCTCTGTATAAAATCAACATGCTTCGCTCGCTAGACTCATAGTTATATATTCCGCCTCGGTAGAGGCGATAGTGCTACTGTTGATAGTTTCCTAACCCATGAAACAGAACAATTAAACATTCTAAAGATATAATCAGCTATCGATCGATGGTCCAATATGTCACTGGCCCAATCAGCGTCGACGAACTCTACGATACACTCGTCTTCTTTAGCTTCACTTATCTTAAAAACTAAATTTAAATTTATAATGCCTCTAATGTATCGTAGAATGTTTTAATGCCTTCCATAACTCTGCACTTGCGCAAGACAATATCTACTCAAAATTTCTATCAGATTGCAAATATTTGGTCTAGTTACATACATTAAAGAACCAATGAGCTTCCTACACCGATGTTCTAGCTCCTCCGATTCCGACTTCTCTCTTTTAAGAATTTTGTTTTTAAAGTTTTTTCCATTGGTGTTGATATCGGATTACATTGCTCGATGTTATATTTAACCAAAATATTTTTTAAATATTTAGACCGATTCAAAATGATTTCACCCTTCTCAATATTTTGCTCAATGACGATACCCAGAAAATGCATTATGTTATCAAAATCTTTCATTTTAAATTTACTATTTAAGATATTCTTAATTTTTAAGACATCTCGTTTATCTGTTCCTGCTAGTAATAAGTCATCTACATATAGGAGTACAAAAATCTTGTCTAATTCCATTTTTTTACGTAAAGGTAATAATCATATTCTGATCTGCCAAACCCTGTTCAACTATTACTCCGTAAAATCTATTATTCCAACCAATATTGATGCTTCTCTTAAGCCATACAAGATTTTCTTAAGTTTACATACTTCGTTATCTTTTAAGTTAAAGCCTCAAGGCAATGATAGGTATACATCATTTTCTATCTTATCATACAAGAAAGCATTGCACACGTCCATTTGTAGAACTATATGTAAGTAATTACAAATTGCAAGAAATACTCTGTTCGTAATTTTGCTACTGGACTGTAGATATCAGAACATTATACATATATTCTTTTGTTTAAAATCTCTCGTTACTAATCTAGCTTTATATTTTACAATTTCTCCTTTCTCGTTTCTTTTCTTTTTAAATACCCACTTACTATCAATGATCTCACAATTGCTTGACTTCTCTACTATTGTCCAAGTATTGTTTTCTTCTAACGCTTCTATTTCAGTTTTCATCGCCTTTTTCCACATCTTCGATTCTTGACTCGACATAGCTTCATTGTATGATTGTGGTTCGTCTTCTTCTGATCAGTAACATATAGTTGAACTCATAATTCTTATATGTCGAAGACATTTTTAGTTTATTTCTGTCCCGTTTATATCCAGGAGTCAAGTCCTCTTTTTTTTTTTGCATGAAGCCGAATCTTTATTAGAACTTCTTTCGTCCTTCAGTTCCCTATTATTTGTTCCTTCATCTTCTTCTTCCGAGTTATTCTTTGATTCGATGTCTTCGCCTTCTATTTCCTCATCTGACATAGTAATAGTATTAAGTTTCCTTTTGATTCTGTTTTCATCTTATAAGAAAATGATATCCTTTAAAACTTCAATCTTTCTATCTTGCAGAAAATAAATTCTGTAGCCTTTAATATTTTCGTTGTATCCAACAAAAATTCCTTCTTTACTTTTAGCATCCCATTAGCGCATACTTTTTCGTTTTTATCAACTAGCACACATTTTGATTTATCCGAGTGCATTTTATAATCCTTGTTTAAAGCGCAACCGAATAAGAATAAATTAATTTTTAAATCTGGTACATACAATACTTTGGATATTCTTGTTTTGATCCATTCATGTCCAATCCAAGCGTCTATTTTTACTGTACCGATGCCATCTATTTTAAGAAAGATTCTGTCGCCTATCCTTACTTTATGTTTATTTGTTGTCTCACTATAGTATTCGAAAAGATACATGTTGTTGCACATATGTTTGCTCGCATTGCTGTCCATACACCAATCAGATTCACTTAATGATTGTCTTTCCATAGGCGATTTTTCTTTTCCATCGTCCACATACCAATTTAATGCAAGTTATACTTCACCAATGAAGTTTCCATCCGTTTCTTCTTTGGATTTCTTTTTCCCTTTTTTAGGTTTTGAATTTTTGTACTTACAGTCTGCCATTACATGTCCGGGCTTCTTGCACCAGAAACAAGTTCTCTGCTCTATCCTATGCTTCTGATCTTTAGTTCTAAAAAAACAGTTTTTTGCTAACTGTCCACCTTTGTTACACACGAATTTTATTATCTTATGTTCTGTCTGACTTTGTCTTCTCTTTCTATTTTCTACGTTACTCATCAGTGCCATTATAGGTTCACTCGAATCTTTAATCTTAATCGTTAATCTTTCTTCTTCGATTAATAATTTTACGTAAATTCTTGAAGTGTTTGCGATTCAGCTGCAGTAGATTCCCATGCTGGTATGAAATGTTTGAGCTTGTTCGGGAGTGACATTAATTTTTGTGATGACCACACTCTCCGACATATCTTCTCCCATTTGTCTTAGTTGGCTTCGTATCTCTTCAAATCGGGAAATGAAATATATAATAAGATACTTTCTCTTTTGGTTTTTAATGAGAAACATTTCTATTGTAACAGATGAATATTGATCTTGAATTTCTTTTCATACACAGAGAGCAACTTTTCCCACATCTCGTGAGATGTTTTACATGACAACAGATGTACCAGCGGACTTTTTTCCATCCTTGTGACAATTATTTCCTGAGCCTTTACGTCGAGTTTATCTCATTCGTCGGCCGCTGTTAAAGGCCGTTTCCTCATTCCGATCCCAATGTCATATACATTCTTCACTTTGAAAATTACAACAATCTGGAATTTCTATGTGGTTCAGTTTTCTCCAGTAAACTTGATTACCGCTTTGACTAAGATTTTCCATCTTTATCGGTGTGTATCGAGCCAAACTAATCTCAATATTTACCTCCTCAATATTTATCTCAAAAAGAATCTCGAGGTCTTTTCCTTTTAGATACCCTCGACTTTATAATGCACTGAACTCATAACCTGATGTCCTCGGGATTGATTTAGTATAACTTAGAATATTATTTCAGCATTTATTTTCTTACAATCAGAACTTAAGAGAGAGATATATAAAAGGTGAAAGAAAACTCAAAAGCAAAGGCATAGCGCGTTCGTAAAAAAAACATATACTTGTAACATACTTGTAACATATTTACAGATGGCGTACCTTTTTGATGATACAAATGATTTCTAATCTACCATTGACTTCTAACACAAAAATATATATTTCTGTTTAAAAAAAATGACATTAAGTTTGATATTTTAAAAAATAATATTTTGAGAAAAATTTTATTCTTATACAAAGTATTCTGTTTTAATGGAAATAGGAATGTGACAACAAATTTGAAAATGAAGTAATTGATAAAAAAAATGGTTCAGACAAAAATTATAAGGTTTCAAAAAGGTCACATAATTCTTATTGATTTATTCAGAATGGCAAATAAAGCCATTGTCGATATTTTTTACAGCTATTTTTTTTAAATAAAATTATATATTTTTTATTTTGTACTTCCTGTAATTATTCTGAACATGAAAATTTTAAGATACAATTAATCATGAAAAGGTCAATAGTTAAAGAGATATTTATACTTTATTCTGATATACTTTGACATAAAATATAAAATATTTTATAAACTATTAATTTTTTATAACTTTAATACTTTTATGTACAGAATAAGATAAGTCGATTAATATAGAGAAAGCATATAGGAACATGTAGGAGCGGTCCTTAAACATAAAAAAATATAAAGGACAGAAATAGCATTTATTTCTATGCATTTCTTTTTCTTTTGATCTATGAAAGCGGAAAAATTTGTATATTTATTAGTAAATTATTATTTAGTAAATTTGTATATTTATTTATGTTATATTTATTATAAATGTATATTTATTAGTCAATGTATGCATTTAAGATTTTGGCAAAAGTATTAAAATATAAAGTTGTCTTTTATTTTTATTAAATGCACATTTCTGCTAGTAAAAGTTTAAATTTCATTATTTATCAATTTATCAAATTAGTATGTATGTATACATTGAACAATAAGTATATATATTTACCGTAATATACCGTAATATATAGGGTGTTTCATTTTAAATAATATGATCGATTATCTTGCGAATCGATGATTTTATTGAAAAATTTTTCGAACGAAAATTGCATGGCTTGAAGAGCGACACATGATGGAAATGTGGACTTGACCTTGTCAAAATCAGGTCAAGGTTATTAATGTTTTTTTTTAATGGAAACCCCTTAATTTTTTATTACATATTCTTGTAGCTTATCTCGAAAGCTTTCCAAAACACTAGAATAAAATTACGTTTCATTGAATATTTTCCGAGTTATGGAGCTTGAAAGTTACAGTACCGCTGGCGTTATCCATGTACGCATGCATCTTAGTTGGCCGGATCAGTGATCGGTCTTATAACTTAACAAGTACTTAACGAAAAGTAACTTTATTATAGTGTTATGGAAAGCTCTCGAAATAAACTACAAGAATATGTAATAAAAAATAGGGGTTTCCATTTAAAAAAAACATTAATGACCTTGACCTGATTTTGACAAGGACACTCAGATCCACATTTCCATCATGTGTCCCTCTTTAAGCCATGCAACTTTCGTTCAAAAAATTTTTCAATAAAATCATCGATTCGCGAGATAATCGACCATATCACTTAAAATGAAACACCCTGTATATAAAATATTGTTACGCCCGCGACGGACATTTTCACAACTCGCGCACACTCTCGCGTTTTCACACATTCGCGTAATCCACGAGGAAGCCGCACTCGAAATAATTAACACTTAAGAAACACAAGAACTTTATTAAAGCCAGAACAATCAAAATACAACGGACACACGTCCGTTCGCCTCGAGATACCACGAAAAACATCCTCACCAACGCAATCGTTGCCCCGGAGAGCATTTCGCTTTTTCTCTAAACGGCGGCTCGATTTTGCTCAGCCGCGGAAGATTCGCGCGGGCATAACAATATAATAAATTGTAATAACGTAAAAATAATGTGTACATACACATTTACTAATTTTATTTTTAATAAACTTGAGAACCTAGAAACTGAACAGTCAATACATCTTATAATTTTAATCATTTTGCAGGTACCTAATTTAGAACAACTATCTCAGAGTGAATTTAATACACTCTATAACAAAACCGTTCGGCAAAATATTCTCCGAAATTATTATTCCAATAACTTGAGTAATGAACCGAGCCAAAGCTATAGTCAAGAAATAGCTGGAAGTCAACAACAACATCAGTTTGTTCAGAGACATGTTTATGACTTCAATTCTTATCTGAAATTGCCAATTTATAATTTTTCTTCTACTCCTTTATCATCAACTTGGTGTTTACTTAAACCTGGCTCGAATGGTTATACACAAAGTCATTCCTCAACCAAATGCAATCTGAGTGGCTCTTCCAATTTGTTGCAAGCTGAAGCTTCTGCATCGACTAACAATTTATCAGTTACACCAAATGATTTGGCTGCTGCCGAGATAAATCTGTTACAGATCAATCAGCATCCAGTTGATACTAGTGTACCATTAACTGTAGCATCTCAACAATTAGTGATGTCATTGAATGATGAGTTTAGAGCAAGCAAAATCATGAAAGTGCAGAAAGAAACTATAGACACATCTCAGCAAGAGGTACTAACTGCGCTGCAGGCAACCGGTTGGAACACAAATCAAGCTGCTAAACAAATTTTGAAAGACAGACAGACTAAGCTCGAGAGTCTCATGAGGCATGTATCTTGAGATTTTTTGCAAATTAATTTACTTTTGCAACGATATGATTATGCTAATTATTTTATTAATATAATAAAAAAAAGTTTATCTATTTCTGTATTCAATGTAATAATTTTCTTGTTCTTAAGAAGTAGAAAAAGATATAAAATAAATCTTTGTTTTGGAATAAGTTATCTTATAAAAATTAATAATTAATAATTCTAATGCTTTTTTCATATAGACCTTTGTTAATTGAAGAAGTTTATAAATCAGATTTTATTGCAATTTCAGATTGGGATTAGCTACTAAACAGCAATGTGAAAATGTCTTGAAACAGGTTAAATATGATGTAGAAATGGCAGCTTCATTGTTACTTGATCAAGCTAGATAAGAGAAAATCGCTGTTGTTATCTTCATTTTCTGTGACAAAACTGTAATTTTATATACTTATATGTATATATATTTATTTATAAAAAGAAGAACAAGGACAAATCATTTTGTTCGAAAAACAAAAATAGATTAGAGATTTTGTGAAATGAATGTTTTTTGATTATTTTGATTTATAACATTTTGTGACAAACTAGCTAATATCAATTATTGAAACGAAATAAAAATCGTTATCTTGCATAATTAAGAGATAATATTGATGAAGATACCGCCAATGACATTACTTTTAAGATTACTTTCAAAAGAATATGAATCCGAAACTGTGATATGTTATTGATTCTTATCTGGATTTATGATTATAATACTATTAATAACAATTTATAGGATTTTTATGATAAGAAATTGCATTTAATTTTAAAATGAATAGGTTATTTAAAATGAATAAGTTAAAAGGAGCCTTTGAGTTAATAAGTATATTTAATTATACAGACAGGAAAATATTCTTTGATCTTATTTTAATTATTTGAATATGGGACAAAATAACTATTAGCTGTTTATGTATAATACTCAGAATTCTTCTTTAAGATCAAAATAAGATATTAAACAATAATAGCGCAATATGTAACTTTTAAATATTTTTTAAATTATTTTTATTATTTATAAACGTTAATCGTTTCGAAATAGGTAAATTAAAAAATTATGAAAGGATATACATGCAATACAAAAAGACGGATGCGTGTATTTAACAATTTCACTACATACGATTTACTATAAGTACGATTACTATAGTACGAGTATAAGTTCATAATCAATAAGTCTCGCTATATGCAAATAAAGAAGGATTAAACTATTACAAGATAACTGTGTTTATTTAGATATAAATCAAGTTATTGGATGTCGGTTTATCATACTATTGCAAAGTAACAAGTTTAAATTTGTATATAACATAGCATATACAATTTACTTGCAATTTATATATATAATTATTTTGTACAGCAATAATGTTTTTCATCTGATCTCGTCATAACGAAGTGATTAAGAAAGTGATTTGCATTTTTGTAATCACAATTATATATTTTTATTATAACAGTCAATTTTTTTAATTCTATTTTCTTTTTATGAAAATATTAAAATAAAGTTACCAAAAAATAAATGTTTTATAGAATATTTCACATTTTATATGAAAATATGTCAGAAAATATGAAATATCTGTTAAAAAATTATAGATTCAAGATATGGCATATACTTAATAGAATACTGTTAGAAATATTGTAAGTTTATCAAATGTCATGGTAGATTGACAGCCGAAATCAAGCAGATTTTAAAATATTTGCTATAAAGTTTGACTTAATTTAGTCCCAAAAATTAAAAGCAGATTTCTGCTAGATTTCTGCCGCAAATCTGTTGTCAGATTATATTGATAAGTCCTACTTAATTGAGGAGCGTATATAATTGTTAACAATTCTTACTAACAATTTTTTATTTTATTTGCTATTGATATATTAACTTGCTGCGAACAATTTATTTACTGAATAATTATGAACTTTCACTAACTGCGTTCCGATATTAGCTGTCAGTACTAAAAATATATAGTTAAGGTCACGTATATTATAGATTTTCAGTACTGGTGTGAATTTCGGAAGCAGAATTTCGCAGCCACTATATGCTATTTCTGTACATACACATACATTTGTATTTACTGTTTAACAAAAAAAAAACCTTAGAATAAGACTAATCATTTCCCGTAATTTTTTAGACAATAAATCTGGTTTCCAAATTATTCTCTATCACGTCATAATTTTCAGAAATGGACAGTTAAAGTTGCAAAAGAAAAATGGTTTTCACATTTTATTATATTATAACAATACCTGACGTATTGGAGAAGTTTTATTATAAACAAGAGTTTTATTATAAACAAGATTAAATATGTTGTTAGGATTAATTCTGAAAAGGAATTCTTTATATCAAATATAGAATAAGATATTTATAATTAAATATGAGGTTTATTGCGGATATAGGGTCTATTACTGAATTTGAATTCAAAATATTACAATTGACAAATTCACAATAGTGAATTCAATATAGCAAATATATCAAAATTTTAAAAAAGGTTCTGTTATCCCCATATCTAATTCTATTATCCGCTAATTTTACTATCTATTATGATTCTTCACTAATTCCATAATTTTGTCTATTTAAACTATATTTGTATTCTTGTATGTTTAGTGATTTAAGAAACTTTTTAAGTAAGCAAACAAGGGGAGCCCCAAACCCCAGGGAGGGAAGAAGGAGGTGCGGATGTGGGGGATCCTAGAATCCTCAGGAGGTGCGCTCCGTGTGGAAGTGGTTTCTCCTGGCGATCGTTGGAGTAATTTTTCTCGGTCGGTAGGGATGGTCTTCCTCCTGGCGGTTGGGGATGGTTTCCCCCTGGCGGTCGGGAGGTTCGGGGCGTTATTTTTTAGAATGGTTTCTTCGCTAGCGCGTTATTCGTTATTTGCGAAACAGGTGCGAGAGCAGAGTCGATCCTACGATTACCAGAACGGTGAATTTTCTGATCTCTCGAATATCGCAATTGGAGGGCGCGAGAACCATTTTGAGTCGACATTTCGGTTACGCGAGTTGGGTATGACGGCTCGAAAGAGTTCGAGTGGGTGAATATCGAGACGGTCTTCGTGAACGTGTACTAACGGATGCGGTGATGAACATCGAGTACGTCGGACCCGAGTACATCGGACGTCGGACCGGCAGTTTCTCGAGGACGCGAGAGACACGATACTCGAACGAATGTGCGTCAATCTCGAGATACACGCGTGTTTGAAGATCAACACCGTGTTTCATGTTCGTCGCGAATGGCAAGAACGCTGTTAGAGCATTTGTACAAAGAATCGTCAGCTCTTTGTATGTTCGATCTACGAGAATGGTACGACGGAGACGTCATGGACGTTATTCTGACGGCACTGGAGGAATTTCACCGCGACAGCGGTTGGGCGTTATTTCATATATTAAATTTGATAACCAATGTGAACAAGTGTAATCCTATGCACGCTCGGTGTTGGATATTACTTCCGCTGGAGATAAGGAATAAGAGAGCCATGATCAACGTACGTCCGTACGACAACGTGTTTCGCATGGGCGGTAACGGTCGCTCTGTACTCCGTCGATTTACACCCGGAGAGATCTTCATATTCTGATTATTCGACGGTGAATCTTGACGGTATCGAGTTTCCTATAACGCTACGACAAATTGCCAGATTCGAGCATCTTAACGATTTGTCTATCAACGTGTTTGTCATTCGAGAGAAAAGGGAGAGGAATGGTATCTTGGTCGTTCTCTTGTTGCTTACGGAGAACAAGAGGTCTACGCACGTGAATTTGCTCTATCTGTCGAACGAGCGGCACGGCGATAACGTTGGTCCTTTCGTGTGGATAAAACACCTGTCTCGACTTAGGATCTCAAATAAACAGGCATAAGGAGAGAAGCACATATGCGGTCGGTAAGAGTAAGAGAGAGACTATGCTCGTCGCGAGATAAATTTTATTAATCATAGATCATTTTTTTCAGTCTGCATTATTTTTACTTTAACGAGAAATTGGTCGCGCATAGCGTCGAATGCGGAAGAGCGAACGACTGCGCCGTTATTCTTCCGAGCGAGGACAGCAAGTGGCTGTCTTTTCGCAATCATGACAGGAAGGAGAGACTCCGATTCGTGTACATTGATCTGGAGTGCATTTTAGAAAAGAGAGATCGACGATGCGTGGAAAATCTCGATCAGAGATTCGCCTATCAACACCACATTCAGCGTTCAGCGTGAGATATTATCTGTATAGCTCGTATGACGGAATCGTATCCGCGTACAGATCGACGCAGCGACGATTATGTCTCGTGATTCGTCGACGAGCTGCGCGCTCTCACGTGCCGCATGAAGAGGGTCCTTTCAGTGTACAGATGTCGGAGCTCAGACCGAACGAGCGGAGCCCCTAAATAAGAAGGGAGGATGTACGTCACGGCGGAACTCGACCACGAATCAGTCGTGAAAACTCGTAATTATTTTGCGAAAAAATATTACCTCAGCCAGCAATCGAACCTGGATCTCTTGCTTATTGGGCAGGCATCTTATTCCTTCGACTACCGAGGCATGTGATATTTATTGCAAATAACGTGTTTAGAATAACAATACAATGATACACATATATACGTATATTACAATATACATATATACATGTATTCTCTCGAATCCCTACGACCAGTACTCCAGAGAGATGATGGCCCGTTTCCATGTGTGCGGGAGGACGTTCGAATTGCACGACGTTCGCGTGCGCGATCATTGTCATCTTACCGGACGTTACAGACGTCCTGAGCATGCGAGCTGCAATTTGAACTATCAGAATGCGTTCATTATTCCCGTGTTCTTTCACAATCTATCGGATTACGACACGCATTTTATTATCAGAGATGTAGCGAACGCTTTCAGGATAGAGTCGATTTGTTATCATTGATTAAGGAGAATTACATTGCGTTTTCAAAAACCGTCAACGATTTCGGCGAATGGAAAAACTGCGTAAGTTATGTTTCGTAGATTCATTTAAGTTTCTCAGTGCCAGTCTCGAGAAATTAGCTTCGCATCTAGATCAGGCAAAATTGAGAATCGCGCGATTCGAATTCTCCGGTCTCGTCGCAAAGAATTTCGAGTTGCTCACGCGCAAGGGCATATTTCTGTACGAGTATGACAGCCAAGGAGACTGCGCTTTGGAGTATCCACGATGGTATCTTCATGATGGCCACGCGGACTTTCCGTTCTGTCCGACGCGCGAGAAACTCCCGGGAAAGCAGGACGAAAAGCTACTTGCCACGCTCTACAAGTCGCTCTTACGTGACGCACTATCGCAATCTTCAACAGTACGTTCGACACGGTTTACGTGTGACGAGGATCGCACGTTGCAATTCGCGCAGTCTCCTTGGCTGTGTGCGTATATTGAACTTAATACGGAACGGAGAACTCGCACGAGCAACGAGTTCGAGAGGAATCTGTACAAGCTGATGAACAACGCGGTTTTTGATAAGACTATGGAGAATGTGTGCGATCACGTAGACGTGAGACTCGTGACGCGTTGGGACGGGAGATACGGCGCGGAGGCGATGATCGCAAAACCGAACTTTCACAGCAGGAGCGTCTTCGACGAAAATCTCACGGCCGTCGAGTTGCGCAAATTAGAAGTTAAGTTCAACAAACCGATCTACGTCATTATGTGCATTCTAGAGATATTCAAGACGCGTTTGTATGAATTTCATTACGATTACATAATACCGTTGTATCGCACTAAATGCAAAACTATGTTATTACGCGGATACCGATAGCTTGATTATATCTTCTGGAATGCGAGAACGTTTACGAAAATATGAAGCGAGATATCGCGAGATTCGACACCAGCGACTATCCCGATGACAACGCGTACGATATGCCGCGCGCGAATAAGAAGGTCCTCGGTTTGATGAAGGACGAGAATAACAGCAATCATGACGGAGTTTATAGGATTCAGGGCGAAGATGTATGCTTTGAAAGTTATGGGGAAGAGCGATATGAAGAAAATAAAGGACGTCAAGAGGAGCATCGTCGCGAAAACGATAACGTTCGAGGATTTCGCGCGGTGCTTGCGGAACGAATTGTCGCAGCAATTGAGACATCAGGCGTGCATACGCTCAATGCTGCACGAAGTCTACACCGAACTGAAACTAGTCTTGAGTCCGTACGACGATAAGCAATACGTGATCCCCGATTCCACCGATACTTTACCGTATCATTATAAGATACCGCTGTTAAGTAATTTTATCAATGTAGTATGAGTAATATTTTCACGTAAAATATTCTTTGTGCTTTTTTATTCATTACATTATAATACAGCTGTCTTAGATGTTTTTATATTACAATACAGCCGTTTTATGTATCCAAGAGTTATGTGCATTGTCGATTCCTAACTACTTGACAAAAACCCTATCGTTCTTTCTACATAGCACTTTTTCCACGAGATAGATATCCGGATTGGAAACTCATAGTAATTAGTGTTTGTAGAATCCTCCAGCTACTGGCTTTCCGCGATAATCTTTCAACAGATACGTCAGGATTCATGCATTGTACCTTAGCGATTCGGGAAACATCGGTCGTTCAGTTAGGTGTATATCCTTTCTCGAATATCGTTGAATTTGTTGACGCGTATCGTTCACCTTGAACCTCGCGGGAGCTGCGATTTTCAAGTGACTGTATACCGTGGAGAGGAGTCTCTAACGGCGGGAGTTATGTTCGCCGGTCGCGTTCCGATGCACGCGGTTGTTATACTCCAAGATTAAACGCGGTAGAGCGTCGACTATTTGTACGATCCGTTGAGCGTGAAAAGCCTCCATATGTCGTTCTTGAGCGTGTAATTAAACCGCTCCACTACCGTCGCCTTCATCACCGAGTATGTCGAGTAGTGACGTATATTGTACCTGTTCGTAATCGCTTTTACAACGGCGTTGTAGAACTCCTTGCCCTTGTTCGTTTGTAGATTTCGCGAATGTCGAGCGTCATCGCGAAATAGACAATGCCGCGGCTATCTCGCTTCTGCTTTTGCTCTTCAGCGGTACCGTCCACGCGTATTTGCTCAACACGTCGATAACCGTCATCACGTAGTTGTAACCTTTGTTTTGTCGCGTGTACGGACGCATCTCGATCACATCGGTCTGCCACAGGTCATTATAACCGCGCACCACGACGCGACGATGCGGAAAGTTCCTTCGCGTGGGCGCGTGAAGGTCCCTGACCAGTCTCCTCTTCTTGATGCTCATCATCGATTTACGCGGAGGCGCTAGTTTTATTCGTATTTGTATCGCGCATTCGCTCTTGTTCCTCGTTCCAAATGTTAATCGCGTGTTTCATGGTATTCGCGGTATTCGTTTTTAGCACGACTAGTAACTCGTCTATCGTTTCCCTAATCATCATTTTATCCACTTCAATGAGACGTTTTGTTCAACGTCTCTCTCGTTACTGCTTTGTCAGTATACTACACCGATATATTACACCGATTTTAACTCAGGAGCTCCAAGGGGGGGTGCGGGTGTGCGGGGGGAACGAAGGGAACGGGGAAGTCAGGGGCGGTCCTTTGAACCGTGGGAGGAGGGGGATAAGATACTAGGATTCGGTAAAGAAGTGAATAAACAAGTGGATAATAAAAGTTATAAACAAATAGAAAATCTCTAAGAACATGACGTCATGGGGGGGGGTGAAGGCAATATAAATAGATAAACAAATAGACAAACAAAAAAAGATAAACAATAAAATAAATAACGAAGATGATATAAAGAAATTGGACAGGGCACGTGGACATGACATCGGAAGGAAACCCGCCGCCGCCGCCGAATAAAAAAATAAAAAAGGAAAAAAAATACAAAAAAAGACTCACCAGTTGAGGATAGAAGAGTAATCCAAAAAAGAAATGGCATCATCCCGGCAATAATGTCAATAATCCAAGAAAATGTTACTTAATTAAATACAAAAGAAAAAAGATAATTTTTATACCCCCCTCCGGATTATCCGCGGGAGGGGAATTTCATCCACATCCCACGGATTAACCCGCGGGGAGAGAGACTTTATCTACATCCTCGAAATTATCCACTGGAACTTCTGGATCTTCTGGATAATTTTCCTCCTCCTCATTCTCCGCCGAAGTCAATGAACTAATAAGTTCATACAACTCTACTGACCATCGCAATTGCACAATATCAACGAGAAGGTTGTTGTCAACGTAATAAATATACTGTTTCTCCACATTTATCACGAAAGTACCGTCATTGTACTGCGTGGATAATATTCATCCACATGTGTATAAAGTCAAAGCGCTCCTGGATCGCAAAATTGTTTAAAAACTCTTCGAAATCACTATCGTCATCATCATTATCCTCGTCGGGAAGTATTATTATGGGCACTTCATTAAACATGTCTAAAACATCGGACGATTCTTCGCGCACAGGCGATTCTTCGCATACAGATTTTTCTTCGCGCACCGGCGATTCTTCGCGCACAAAATTATCGCCGGGATGATGCCATTGCGAAAACGTTTCAACGACTGCCAATATGCCGCCACAAGATTCATTGCATGAAATGGAACGTTTAGAAGACAAAGATATGCGCGTACTAAACACTATAGATAAAATAAGAAAAAGACAGGAGAGAGAGATAGAAGGTATACGTATACAATAGAGAGAGCACAACGAAAAGAGAAGATGATAAATATATGAGAACATAGCGATGCTGCTTTTTTTCTAGGAGAAGCCGCGAAAGATGACTTTTCCTAGAAATTGACGTACGTATCGACGTGTTAAGAGAGAAGCGCTGATAATCCGACTGCTATGAATAAATTGCAAAGATAATAAAAGTTATAAACAAATAGATAAATAGGTAAACAAATTGCGATTCGGTTGCAAACGTATGACGACACTCTGATTTTTAGACAAAGAGACAAAGAAATTGTCGATGATATATAATAGGTCATTGGACGCGTGGGATCACAGTAGGTGGAATGAATGTGAGAGAAAGCCGGTATGATACAAAAAAAAAACGTGAAGTGTCTTGTGTATTGATTAATACTTATAACGGTGCTCTCCTGTCTGCTAATTTGTGGAAAGTATTGATAAGACAAGATCAGTTATGAGTATATTAGAAGAATAATGAAATATATATAATATATATATATATATATATATATATATACATGATGACTCATAATTTTGAATCTTTTTTTTTATATAGTGAGGATACTGCTAAAAAGAGACAAGAAATGAGCTTTTCATTGAGAGAAATCGTGACATGCAGTCATTGTGAACACTATGGTGCTGAATTAATAAATGACGAGATGTGCAGTTGTCGACCAATCGAAGAATTAACGAATTTTCCGTTACGGAACGTGACGGCTTATCCATCGGTGAATGTAACGGATTATTTTTTAAGAAGATATTACACTCCGAATCCCCACAATTTTGTGAAGAAACGCAATCCCCGATTCCCCCACTTCTCGATTCCTCCCAAACAATTTCTGGAGGCATGCATATACCACCATTACAGAGGAAGTGCGTATAATATATCATTGTCAATGGGCAAAAAACAATGGGCAATGGATATTGCTGACTCTATGATAGAAATTTGTAAAGAAGCTGAACGAGAATGTTATATTGGCCAAGAAAAAGGCAAAAGATCGGAAGTGTTTAATAACATAGAGCATTTCGCTATGACAGCTATGACTGTTATATCGGCCATGTTCAGATAAAAGAACAAAGAAGAAACGCGTCATTACGAATTATTAGATAATCAGTATTAAAGATGTAAAGTGTCATGTAAAAAAAATATGAATAAAAAAAAAATTTTCACTTTTTAAATCGTGATACAATTTCTTTGTCATGTGCCTGACCGATACACTAACCTACATTCCTGTCTGATGCGCGATGAGTCACCCTGACAAGATAAACTTCTCGCGACGTTATATGATAAGAAGCGATACGTCGATCGTTAGAATATTATCAGCGCAATGGAAAGAAATAAAAAAAAACACACAATTTGTATATCATATTTATTTATTTATTTATTTTATTAATGGTTATCTGATCACCAATTAAACAATTTAAATACATTTTGTAAAGCGCAATTAGTATAGTGATATCCGCATCGCATAGTATTATTAGCGTCCAGATTGCTCAGAGAATTTACGTCTTCGTAATCAACATCCAGAGTCTTGATGTACACGCGTTCTTGCTCAGCGTCCAGAAGCAAGTTCCACAGCCATTGTCGTTTTTCATGTTCCTTGACATATACGATAGCATCGTCGTCGTCGTTGTCGTCGTCGTCGTCGTCGTCATCTTTCGTTCCGTGTACAGCCTTTGTAATCAAACTCCTAGCTTCGCTGTACGGAATCGTCGTTCTTGGTTTAATGTTTAATGTTGGTTTAATGTTTAAGAGATTGGAGGATAATGATTGGTTTAAAATAATTATTTTTATTAATATATTATTGATTTTAATTAATTTTTTTTGTAGATTGGATATAATAATATTTTATTTAATATTTGAAGTTAGTTTAATTCCTACTTTTTTTTTAATTGTGTATTGGGGTGCAAATTTTGAACGAGTTACAGCAGCATATTATTTATTTATTTATATATTATTAATTTCATTTCCTTCCATCACAGTCTATGGTGATGACGTATCACCCAGCGTACGCGAGACTTGTCGGCACTTGCGAGGAAATGCCATGTATAGGGCTTGCGAAAATGTAGTAAGAGAGAACGGTCCATTCTCTGAGAGCAGCAAACTCTTTTATATAACTTTTACAACAAACTATTCTCCAACAACCAGGAAACCTTACAGGCCTACAAACATTGGCACGACCATGACAAGCATTTTTTTCGAGACTGCGGTCGATTTCGGTGTATCGTAGATTTTATTGTCTCTCTGTCATATGCCAGCGATACTCTTAGGTGATTTTGCGTACAACATTGGTCAACGGGTTATACTGAACCACGCGATCGTGTATAATGAGACAGTACGCAGTGGTATTCATCGATACGTTCTCCTTAGTCTCAAATTCCAATCTCACGTCCACGGTTGCGCTCTTGACCGATTCGTTTTGTCGAGAATAATCGATGATTACGAATGAACCGTTATGTAGAAAAGACATGACGGTGAGACTCGGCACGTGTCCGTAGTAACCTTTGCAGAAACGCGCGTACGTTTCATACAATACGGACCATCTGTTTTTGTCGAAATCCAGATTCATATCGTCGTACGGATAACATTCTGAGTTCAGATAAAATTTCACGTTGGTCAAGTTGCAGTCGTCGAATCTACTTGTGTTCTCGGTCATGACGTTCTTTTCGGCCTGTTTGCAGAGCGAAGATGACGTATCGCGGCTTCTCGAGCTGAGTAGCGGTCTTGATGGCCCACGAATGCTTGGTTGCAACAGCGGAAACTCGTATAGATCCCACGACCAAAAAGTCATGCTCAAGTATCGTCCGCTCTCCAAAGTGTGCAGCATCGATAGTTTTTTTATCTCGCTTAATAATACGTGCGGCATTCACCATTGTATCTTGAATAAATCGATCACAGGATCCAACGCCGAATTTCCCATCAGACAATTGTTGTCGTTACGCAATCGTATCAAAATCAACTCGTGACGAGCGTTGATTACCACGCGTCTGTAATCCTCGCAAAATCCCAACAGTGAATAGAGAGGTACACAAAAGTTAAAATATCCATCCGCGCTAGTACGCACATCCCAGCCGGCATTCCTCAGAATCACGCTTCTTTTGGATGACGTCGTTACATAGTGTTTGAGCGTGCTAGTTATGCCCACGTTTCTATTACGATTAATCTCCATACCATCGAGCTCGTATCTCCATACCATCGAATCTCATCGAACATGAACGCGACAACATTATTTCCCAACATCACATCAGATCCTCCGACAACTCTGTTCTTCGTTAGTTTTTCCTCGACATATAGAAAGCTTTTGTACGGCAATGTGTACAGATCCTGTTGCTGTATGGGTATTCTTATCTCATCGCTGTGAGTCTCAAGCTTGACGATGTGATCGTCGAAGATTGGCTCGTCTTCGATGTTTAGAATATCGGTCATCTCACAAGTTGCGCACCGCGAATCCTAAAGCTTGTAAAAATTTAACGTTCGACGCGTTGAGTTTCTTCCTCTTCTTAATGCAACCGGATGAGCGAATATTGTCGATTGATGTTTTTTCTTTTGTAAAATATGCGTTATCTCTCTGCTTCGCTTCGTTCAACACGAGCATCTCAAATGTCACGCTCGCATTATCGCTATTGCCGTCGTATGTGCAGTCTGACGGTGATCTCTTCTCCTCTGAAATCGAGCAATTGTCCGTTCTGGTCAACAATGCGTATCGTTAGCTCCGTAATGCTCCGTACGATGACTGGCAGGTAAATAATCTGCATCGGTCTTTCCGATATCTTATATCCTGGCGGCACGCTCGGCGAAAATTCATGTATTGTGTGCACACTTTTGTCGTTGCTGTACGCGCCCGCGATCACGTTGCATTCTATATCGATAATGTTTACGTTTATTATGTTGATCGACACGTCCGATTCATGTCACCTTCGCGGTTGCAGTATACGCTTCGAAAAACCCAGCAGCGATCTAATGTTATTGGGCTTGTTAAAGTTTATTCTGTAGGCGCATTTAATCTCACATCTCATCGTGTTGTAATTTGCGCGGAGCACTATCGGATATTCCCCAATCTCGTCATCATCGCGCGCGGTGTCATCAGCGTTACCATCGGGCGCGTCACGTCGCGGTCGTTTCCGTAAAATCTCACATCTTAAAAATTTATGGCCTGCAGTTCATATCCCTCGGGAATCGTAATTTCTGTGTCATCTTTATCAAAATAAAATGTATTGTTCGAAGCGTTTACATTCGATATCGTGATAAGTCTCCAAAATTGTTAGACCAAGCTCGTAGTCATCGTCGCTCAAATATGGCTGGAAAGTAGTTTGCCGCAAGAACGCTGCTCTTCCCGCTCAGCGTAAGCGTCAGCGACATGTTGGAAAAAGCATTCAATGAATACTGAGACGTCGCGACATTTTGTCAGACTTTATAAATTCACGCGCGTCGACCGTTTGGAGAAACCACAGACACAGCTGTTCGCAGACGCTCTGATCGTACGTCTGATAGGACGTTCGATTGTACTCTATTGTCATAACACTGTCTCCGAAATATCGCACCAGTTCCTCGGGCGGTCGAAGATTACCGAAACTGTCGAAGTACACGACGCGATCGTTTCTTTTTGCGTACGCTACCCAATGAGTACCGATACCCATCGCATCGTCCAAATTTACGATACCGCTCTTCTTTCGACACGCGCCACTAATCGGTAACGCGTTACGCATGAAAACACCTCTGAAGTACGGTACGCGCATACGTCTCGCCAGCTGCTCCAATTGTACATTGGTGGTTATGATACGCGACTGATACGCGACAATGCGAACCTGCTGATCCTATTCAAACATTAGTACCAACTTGAAACATGTTTACAACGATCACGTGAATACCGACATGTCGTACGATGAATTCTATGCGTTATGCCGCGATTGTTGGCACGAGTACGGATTTCTAGTGATAGATAAAGACAGTCCGCTTAATCCGCTCAATGGACGATACAGAAAATAATTTAATACGTACGCGGTACCATAACGCGATTAGTCGATGTCGATACGTCAAGCAGGCAACATGAATAACACCAAAGATCGCGAGAAAATAATGAAACAGATTGCAGAAACGAGCGATTCGATTCGCAGAAAATATCGCGCTTTGAAAACTGGTAAGATAGCTAAAGATGTAACATTGGAGAGACGTTTCAAGCCCATCGTCGAACCTCTAAAACAGATTGTTGAAAATATTGAGGAATCTCAACCGATTAAAAAAGAAATCAATGTTGCAAAGGATATCGGTATTAAGAAAAAGAAACGTGATGACGGCGATGATAACACAACTAATAGAGATTCGTATTGGACGTTGGTTGAAATTAATGCCACTTAAAAAGAAACATACAAAACAATTTAACATCACGTCAGATTCATTTACGTACGAATCTACACTGAAAGAACTATCGAAAGAACCGCCGAAAGAATTATCTAAGAAACCATCGAAAATACCGTTATTTGTGCGAAACGAAGATGTTTTTGAGACAAAAGACGAGCGATGAACCGTCACCGAAAACAACCATCAAACGGACTCTGCAAACACAAAGAGGAAGCCGCGAGGTGCTTCATGGTCAGCTAGGACCGTTGGGACGAAAGTACGTGCGCCTTCTTCTCAATGACAACATAGATAAAGCAATAATGTATATACGGTGTCTATTTCGACAAAAGTGGTACGATGCTCGGTGATAAAAAGTTTGACGTTGACAAAGATGACTCCATAATCATAGATAATGTAAGATACAATAGTACACCAGGATTATACGAATTGATCTTCAAGAGACTTCCCAATGAGGCTATATTCACCGAAGATGACAAACAAACATATAAAAGTATACTGTTAACAACGAATGCTCATAGACGTGGCCACAGCGCCTATAATCCCATTATGGGCAACAAGGGATACATCGTATATTAACATCATCGCTCCGTTCGTATCTACATATAAGAAAAGCGGTAAAAAGGGTGCAGATATTGGCAATATACCATCCATCGTGAAGTTAAATGACAACAAGATTGATTACGTGCATTGGGACGATCCCAACGAGTGGATCGACTCTGATTGCTCGACACTTCGCATTGAGCTGGTAACAACGCTCACGACAACGAGATGCTGTTGATCATCGAGGAACTTCGCGAAGCCGGCATTATTATAAATTAATCGCGTATCGACGAAACGAATCAGTCGACAGTGAGGAAAAAACAATTTTAATCTTATTTACTATTAAACATCATCGAAACGAAATGAGATGAACGTGAAAAAAATGTTAGTTCCGAGAGGCGACGAATCGTTGAGGAATTGCTTGCTCCGACGAGGAGAAATATTCCGCGAAGACGTGTCGTAATTCGGGGATACGACGATTTGTGGCAGGCTGAGATGCGTCCATACTTGAGTTTCAACGGAGGTCATCACTACATATTCACCGTCATCGATGCGTTGAGCAAGTACGCCTGGGCTGTACCGCTCAAGAGGTCGGAAGCGAGCTAACGCTATCGCTAAGATAATTCGAGAGAACGGAAGATGTCCGAGAAATTTGCAAACGGATGTGGATAGGGAAGGAGTTTTACAACATCGATGTGCAGAAATTTTTGAAAAAACACAATGTTAATCATTATTCTACGTATACGGTGTTGAAGGCATCGATCGTCGAGCGATTCAATCGCATATTTAAGAACGACGATGTGGAAGATGTTTACGTTCAACGGCACTTACAAGTGGATTGACGCGTTACCTCGTCTTGTGTCAGATTACAACGCGCGCAAGCATCGCACTATCGGTATGTGACCCGCTGACGTAACTCCCGCGATCGTCAAAAGATTCTTGGATACGGTGTACAGCGCAATTAAAGATCGCAGGTCCAGCAAAATTCAAAGTAGGCGATTCGGTACGCGTGAGCAAGTACAAGACAGTCGAAAAAGGTTACACGCCAAATTGGACCACTGAGGTGTTTAAGATCGTTTAAGTGCAGCATACTAATCCCGTGACCTATCCGCTCGAGGATTATCGCGAAAAAGCCGTCGTTGGAGCGTTCTATGAGCACGAGTTGAATCGCGCGACTCATCCGGACGTGTATCTCGTGGAGAAAGTACTGCGCAGGAAAAGAGACAAGGTTTACGTGAAATGATTGGGATTCAATGGATCGCACAATTCATGGATAAATAAAAGCAGTGTGATTTAATTCATTTTTTACAATGTATTAAAAAATAAATATACAATGTATAATACAATGTATACATAAAGAGTTTTTTTCTTCCATTACATCTTAGTAAAACTATACATATATAGTAACAATAATGAAACTTATGATAATACATACATACCAGGTGTATGCATAAGTTTTTTCCGGTTTAATTAAGAGATGTCGCCAGCGAAAAGTACGCAGCGTATTAATTTGACACATACATCATTTTGTTCGTCTGACATTTAAAACTACAAACACACACAAGTTGAGTCGCCAAAAACTAGCGTCTTTGTTTTATCGTTCAGTAATCATGTCGAGTTTTGTGCCTGAAAAAGAACATTTGCGGCACGCATTGCTTTTTTTATTTAATCAAAAGAAAAAGGCTGTTGAAAGTCATCGTTTGCTGGTAGAAACATACGGTGAACACGCTCCATCGATTAGAACATGTGAGACATGGTTTCGACAATTTAAAATTGATTTCAATGTGAAAGACAGTGAGCGCTCTGGTAGACCACAAAAATGCGAAGACGTGATAACTCCTGCAATTGCAGGAGTTATTGGATGATGACCCAACTCAAACTCAACGGTAATTAGCAGAAGCATTACATGTATCACAAGAAACAATCAGCAGACGTTTACGAGCAATGGGAAAGATCAATAAACTCGGTAAATGGGTCCCACACGATTTGAATGAACGTCAAATGGAAAATCGCAAAGTCACTTGTGAAATGCTGCTTCAACGCCACGAAAGGAAATCATTTTTGTATCGAATTCTGACGGGTGACGAAAAATGGATTTATTTTGAAAACCCGAAGCGGAAAAAATCGTGGCTTTCACCTGGCGAAGCCGGTCCATCAACACCAAGGCCAAATCGCTTCGGCAAGAAGACCATGCTCTGTGTCTGGTGGGACCAGAGCGGTATTGTGTATTATGAACTTTTGAAGCCCGGCGAAACCGTTAATACACAACGCTATCGCCAACAAATGATTAATTTAAACCACGCATTAATCGAAAGACGACCGGAATGGGCCAGAAGACATGGCAAAGTGATTTTATTACACGACAATGCGCCGTCTCACACAGTAAAACCAGTGAAAGACACCTTGAAATCGCTTGGATGGGACATCCTTCCGCACCCGCCGTACTCCTCAGACCTAGCGCCATCTGACTATCACCTCTTCGCATCAATGGGGCACGCGCTCGCAGAGCAGCACTTCAGCAATTTCGAGGAAGTTGGAAAATGGCTCGACGAATGATTTGCCGCAAAAGACAAGCAGTTTTTCTGGCATGGTATTCATAAATTACCTGAAAGATGGGCGAAATGTGTAGAAGCCGATGGCCAATATTTTGAATAAAAAAAAAATTAATTTCCCTTGAAAATTACGTGTCTTTTTTTACTAAAAAACCGGAAAAAACTTATGCATACACCTGGTACATACATAAATACATACGTATATACGTACATACGTACATACGTACATACGTACATACGTACATACGTACATAGGTACATAGGTACATAGATACATAGATACATAGATACGTACATACGTACATAGGTACATAAGTACATAGATACATAGATACATAGATATATAGGTACATACATACATAGATACATAGATATATAGGTACATAAATACATAGGTACATACATACGTACACACGTACATACGTACGTATATTCATATGTGCGTACATATATATATATATATATATATATATATATATATATATAAATATAAAAATATATGTACATTACATATACATGTATATTACAACGGAATCCGCCAGTGTCCCCACGGTAACGTTTCTGTCGAATCCGGTAAGATGTATCGTTTGTCATCGTACGTAATCAGAGCGATTTTCGACTTGGACACCGTATATACTTGGTGTAACTTGGTGTAACTTGGTGTACTTGGTGTAACTTATACATGACTGGCGATGAGTCATTTCGATCTCTTTATTCAAGCACCGCGTGTAAACGTCGAACGTTATTGTTCGCGCTATGACGTTACTTTTACACCTTTCGCCTTTTTGGTATCCTTTTTACCGTCAATCCTCACCGCGTACATCTTCGCTCTGAGTCCGACGAATTCCGTCATTATCGCACCGTTATTTTCGTCCTTCATTAGGCCGGGTACTTTTTTATTCATGAGAGGCATTCCGTACGCGTTGTCCGGCGGATAATCGCTCGTATCGAATCTAGCGATATCGCGTTTCATCGTCTCGTATAAGTCATCGCACTCGATATATGATATATGAGACTGTCCGTGTCGGTGTATATGATCTTATATTTGTCGCGATATAGCGGTGACATATACTCCTGGTGAAATTCGTACAAGAAAATTTTCGATATGTCGAGTATACACATACCCACATAAATCGGCTTGTCGAATTTCACCTCGAGTTTACGCAGTTCGATGGCGATTAAATTTTCCGCAAAGACGCTGCGGCTTTGAAAATTTGGTTTCGCGATCATTGCCTCCGTGCCATACCGTCCATCCCATTTTGTTATCAATTTTATATGATTGCGAACATTTTCCATTATTTTACCGAATACCGCGTTGTTCATTAATTTATACAAATTTTTCTCGAAATCGTTTTTCGCGCACGTTCTAAAGTGTGTATTGAGTTCGATGTAATCGCGGAGGTGGATTGAGCAAATTGTAGTACGCAGTGTATTTTTACGATACGAAGACTATAGCGCGTACATTGCTGCAGGTTGCGATAGTGGATGACGTACCATTCTTATCATATAACGTCGCGAGAAATTTATCCTGCCGCGTGTCGGGTGGTTTATCGCGCGTCGGACAAAAAGGTAGGTCAGTGTGTCGATCGTGCAGATGATGCAGATACTCGAGATCGACCTCGAGAACATAACCTGTAGGTGAATCCGGAGCGATTACGCTCGCGTCAAAGTTCGCAACGTCTTCAATCCATCGAAATTCGGCATAGGGCAACGGTTGACACATTGCCCATCTGTACAGATTGTTCAGATCGTAGTATCATTAAATATGACGACGGTTTCGATGGGTCGTACGAACGCATGTACTTGTTATTGGCTTGCGCGTATCTGCCGGAACATTGACTGAGGCCACCGCGCTCGATAAACATAATCATATCAATGAGCAACTCAAATTTTACACGCGTATGTTTCAGCATGGCGTCCCACGTGAAACCTGGCAATGTGTAATAATGAGCGAGATCGAGACTGTAACTTTTGATACAACTTTCGTGGAAATTTTCGAAAACGTCAGCCAATAATAAGACATCGGTTTTTAAATACAGATCGCTGTATTCGCCTAGGGTTTCAATGGAGAACCGCTGCCAGACTTTCGCAGCGTGCGCGTAATCGTTTTCCGACACCGTATCACCGGTCAACGAGTTATAGAATGATTCGCGCGGTGGTAGGCGCGTGTTCTGCAGCTTGTCCGCGTGATCCACGTATTCGTAGGGAAAGACACCTTTGCGCGTCAAAATCTTCGTTTGATAACGTGGAAAATTCGGAATGTAAAATTTTCAATTTCTCTTTCGTTAAAAAAGATGCCAATTTATCGAGGCTAGTATTTAAAAATTTGTACAAATGAACCGCAGTCGTACGTAATTTCGTGAATCTGATCTCTCGGCGGTATCTTTAACGTGTTTTGTAAACGAGATGTATTTTTCTTTTGTTATCGGCAGCACGTCGATTCTGCCTTCGAACGCCGAGCTATTTCCATGATGACAAAGTGCGCGTCATAACCGGATAAGTTGTGAAATATTATGGGAATGTAATATGAATCTGTATAATTAAGATTACAATTTGAATGGCGCGGGACCACGGTAACGACCGGTAAGGTGGCAATGATTGCGTACCCGCGTGTCGTCCGACGCAAATAGTTTTTCACAAATATGACAACGCGTCGCGCTATGATATGCCTCCCACTGTTCTCTCGACAATATTTCCATAGGGACATTCATGGATAATAGAATTTTTACTTGATGCGCCAAATCTTCGAGTTTGCCGAACGAACGCAACGCCGCGACGAAATCAATATACCGATAACGCGTCATACGAGCATCGCAAGTAGTATCCGATGCTAAATACCTCGTGCTGCTAATAGGTGTACGCGTCTTCCTTCTCTGCCGATTCCGTTCGCCGTAGTACGCACTCCAAGTCCGCGTAAATGACAAAAAGGAAGTCGTTCCTTATTTGTATGGTTTTTGAATTCGAGTCACTTGTCATCCTCGCTCGACAATCAGATGGCGCAATTGTTCATCTTTTCGCAGTCCATTGTATGCGATTGCAATTTTTCAGACGAAACTGAAGTAATGTAGACATCTGCAAACGGAAAATATGATTTTTTTTAGTATTTAATAAACAATTTTATAAGAGAAATAAACTTTGTTAAAATACATACCGGTCGCAAAAGTATTTCTTGTGTCCGTATTTATTCAGTTGCGAGCTCACAAGGCGGGATAGGTCTTTAATGTATGCGAAGTGCCGCGCGTTGTCGTCGGGAGGATCCTGCACGTACAATAGCTTGCGTGCTTCTCCATTGTCTTATCTGTCAACCGTATCGGGAGTATCTCTTTTTCCTTGATATCGTAAACGTTGATTAAGATATCGTTGAGATGTTCGAATCTTTTAATCTGATTCAACGTCATCGGAAATGTAATGTCTTGGAAATTTAACACTGTCGTATAATGCGGGTACGACAATTCCCGATCTTTATTTCTTTCGGCCGGATGCAGAGCCGTGACCACCGACAACGCGAAACATGCATTGTCCTTGGATCATACGTTGATCACCGCTCGCTTTAATATAATTTTCCGCGGCAATTCGATGTAACATCTCGCGTGCATTGGATTATGTTTATTCACATTAATTGTCAAATTTAATATATGTGACAACGCCCATCCACTGTCGCGTTTCTGGAACTCTTCGAGCGACGCCAACGTGGGTTCGATGACGTGCTGCTCGTACCACTCGTCCAAATTTGATACTCGAAAGAGTTCATAGTTTTTTGTGTTTATACTTTTATTGCGCGTTTATCGCTCGTCACAAACTCGCCGTTGAACGCGGTGTTCACTTTCACATTATTGTGTCTTTGTACAATGTCTCGCACTCGCTCGAGCACTACACCACTAGCGTCTTCCAAAAATCGTCGCGACTCGATATAGTCACATTAATCACCGCACCTGTCAATACGGCTTTCAAACACTGTATCAATCTCGCGCCAAACAAGAGATCCATTGTCTCTACTCGCGTACTCGCCACCAATGTGCACGAAACGTCTTTCTAATTGTACCTTTGCATCCGCGAGTCGTGCGATCCTCGCCATCATAGATTGTCTATTTGCAACGGTGAGTCGAGAATGCTTAACACGGTTAAGTTCCTCAAGTTGTTCGATGCACTCGTCGCATCGTTGCAGCCACGCGAAACACTCCGCCAAGATAGCGATCTGGTTGTATTGCCAGCAGCTCGCGTTCCACTCGCTCTAGGTATTCCATTTTTTTTATGTTATATTACGTCCTCACTGAGCACTTGCACTTGCACGTGATTTGTCCAATATTGTCTTTCTTACGCGGTGCAAATTGGGCACATGTTACATAGCATTGTTACATATACGAACTGACTACAATTGGAGCAAAATCGACCGTACAGCATCAAGGGTATTTATCTCATGCTTCCTAACGGTATATATTATTCCAATGTCAATGTCCGCCAGACGAACCATGCATTCAGCACATACAATTAGTGCATCACCCGTCGAATAGTAAAATTGTATTGTACAATGTTTTTTATTACCATTCAGTGCAAGGAGTTCCGAACGTGTAACAATTTTCTCCACATAATCTGTAAGTTCCTCACTCTGATCATTTAGGTAATCGCTGTCGTCAGACGTGCGTGCTCTTCATTTTCATCTTCATCTTCATCTTCGTCTTCAATATCCATATCAATATTTTCAACATTAATGTCCGTTTCTTCTTCATCTCCAAACACTTCATTATATTCGCGATATCTTCTTCCATATTTTCAAATCACAATATTTACATGGTCAATTATTTCTTTCTCTCACACTTCTCTTAGATTTCCATCTACTGTGATCCCGCGCGCCCTATGACCCATTATATATCATCCACAATTTCTTTGTCCCTTTGTCCTTCTAAACCGAAGCGTCATCAGACATTTGCAACCGAGTCGCAATTTTGTTTATCTATTTTGTTTATAACTTTTATTATCTTTGCCGGAGTATCGGCGCTTCTTTCTTAACACGTCGCGACACATACGCTGATTTCCACGAAAAGCCATCTTATCGCGACTTTTTTCCTGGAAAAAATTTAAACACGTCATCGCACTCCTTTATGAACATGTTTGATTGCAACAATAAAATTCCTAGAAAAAAAAGGGGGGAGGATTAAAGATTGTAATTTCTTTGTCCTTTGTCTAAACCGGAGCATGGTCTTCGAAATTTGTTTATAGCAGCTGGAGTATCGGCGCTTCTCTCTCTTAACGTCGCGACACGTCGATTTCCACGAAAAGCCATCTTATCATGGCTTTTTTTTCTGGAAAAAATTTAAACACGCATCATCGCAATCCTTTGCGAACATGTCGCTACATGTTTGATCACAACAATGAAATTCCTAGAAAAAGGGGGAGAGGGAGGCGGGGGATTAACGGTTTGTCATGTCAAAATTTACGCGGATGCGATCAGTCCTCCATCAAATGATCTGCACGAAAAGTATTCCGCTCCTCGATCATTCGTTTGTACGAACGATCAACACGCAATGTATTCCGCCAAAGGAAGCAGCGCACCGTATGATGGCGAAAAACAAAAGAAGAAACGTAACGCATAAATTTCAATTGCATTTTTAAAATTTTTTTTCTTTTTTTTCCAATATTGTGCAATATTATATATATTTAATTTCCACAGCATTTCGGTGGAGCGTCGCGCGATGCGCTTACTGAGCAAACGTTACACTCTGACGGCTACGGGTTACACATTTTTGGAAATTAGAATCAACGTTGGTCCATCGAGCTACGTGGAGATCGCTCTCGGAGATCATCGAGGACAGGACTGATACTGTCTCTCGAAACGTGGAAGAGACTCTACGAACAGCGATGGAATATCTATAAATTGCTATGAAACGATTACAAAGACAATTTTATAAGTGTCGGACCGTTAACCGTCAGAATTTGCCTGATGAACGACGTTACACTCGTACGTCTTGAATCTTTGAACGTACGCATAACGATGATCGAATCGTTACGTCGAATGTTTGATCTGGACGAATGTATCGATGTGACGTCCGATCGACTCGTCAGATTTGTCGATACGATCGATGCCAAGTATATGCGATTCTCCACAACATCGCGTCTGTTGTAACAGACACAACAGTTGTAACAGATCCCGGAGGAAATACCGAACGCGATACGCGATTGCGATATCTTCGATAGACGTCAACTCGTCGATTGCGAGCTGTTAGCTTTAGTTTTTAGTGTGTAAGAAAAAAAATGTGAATAAAAAAAGTTTCATGCTTAAATGAAAAATGTATTCAATTTGTTTAAAAATATAAACATATATGCAAAAAAACATGTATTTTTTTCCTTTCCTCCCACCATAAAAATAAGAGTAGATATACAATAGAGAGCCGCAATGGGAGAGAGAGATAGTTGGTAAAGAAAAAGAGAAGATGAGAACATGGCAGGCGGCGGCGGCGGCGGGCCCGGCCCTCCTTCTGACGTCATATCCACGCGCCCTGTCCAATTTTTTTATACCATCTTCGTTATTTATTTTTTTGTTTATCTATTTATCTATTTATTTATATCGCCTTCATCTTGCTACCCCCCTCCGTGACGTCATATCCTTCGAGATTTTCTTCGAGATTTGTTTATAACTTTTATTATCCACTTGTTTATCTACTTCTTTACCGAATCCTACTATCTTATCCCCTCCCCCCTTCCATGGTTCAAAGGACCGCCGCCCTAACTTCCCTCTCCCCTCACCCCTGCGCCCTCCGTTCCTCCCCGCACACTCGCATCCCCTCGGAGCTCCTGAGTTAGAATCGATATAGTGTTGTAGCCAGATCTACAACCAATAATAAAATAATAACTATTAATAAAAGTAGTCCGCATGACAACAAAATTAGGTCGCATGAATCTTGAAAAGTCTTTCGAAAGACGACACAAATGTGTGACCGCCGAAATTGCGACCAGTCTTTCGAAAGACCGCAGAAATGCATCACGCGAGAACATTGTGAAAAAGCCTATCAGCAAATTCCTAAATTTGATGATCAAACCGAGCGTAATATTGATTAATCAATATCACGCAACCGATCGACGCAATCGATCAGAATGCTGATCGGGCATCGATCAGACTATATAACCGGTTACACAAGGCGGAATTGCCGGAGAGTCAAGAATAACGTGTCGTTTGGAATCATTATTATAATTATCGCGCAAGATATTACAAAAGCGCGGCGAAGTTCACGCGAGCCGTACTATCAGCATCTCAGGTGACATACTCGGTCGTCGGCCGCCAGAGTAACGCGATACGCGCCGAGCCGCCCGCCGACGTTTAACCGTGTGTAATGTAAAAAAATAAGAAATACTAAACTCAAGAATTTGTGCATTTATTGAATAAACCAATTAAAATAAAGAAAGTGTGTTAGTGAATTCAAGATTTCCTTACATTCTTTTGATCCTGCTCGGAGTCCCAACTCCTTAGGTTTAACGAACCCGACTATCCCTAATATTATCGTTGTAGCCCATCCGGGGTACAACAATAGTATACCTACTTTTGTCCATCAGTTCTTCCGCGATTCTTGTCAGATCAATCATGCTATGCGCGAGATTCTCCATGTCCCTCGAGATTCTCTCGAGGCTCGTCGACAATTCGTTGAGCTCGTTTCGCAGGGATTTCTCTAGATTTCTTGTTCGTTTCTCCTGAGCATCGCCGAACGCTTCGACGATCCGTCCACTCAGGGCTCTCACTCGCAGTTCATCCCGTCTCTCGAACATTCGTTCTATCATCTCTCGTCTCCCATATTCATTTGTCGTGTTCGACGAGCAAGGCCTCCCTCTTCCTTTCGATGTGTCTCAGAACGTCCACTTCGGTTCTTACATCGTAATACTGTAGGAAAATATTCCGCTTGTTCATATCTTCCAGCTGTTTTCGTAGCTCATTCGTTAAAGCTTTCAACTCCTCGTTTCTTACGCGAAGCATCGTCGATGTAATCCTTAGTCGTCGCATCGGCGTCGTCAATCGGTGCGTCCAGATGCCATATCTTGTGTCTGTTGACGTCGTAGTCGTCCGGATTTAGGCAGAGCGCGTTGCGACGCACGTACATTCGTAGAGACTCGATTGTCGACGCCGCGCTGCCTCTCCAGAGACTTCCCGAATTTGTTTACGGACATCAAGCCTTTGCGGGTAACGAATCTACTATGCGCGATAGTCTGTTTGTTTCGTTCGTAATATCGGCGATCTTCGTATCGTACTTTAGAAACAATCTGACAAACTACACGCGCCATTCCTCCATAGATTCCTCCAATTGCCGATCGACTTGGCCGTCCTCTTGTTCGTCTCCGACAGCAACGTCCGGGTGCTCGCTGAGACTATTTCGTCTGTGTAACTTCTCATCTCGGAGATTCTTGTCTCCCCGTCTCGAAACGCACTACCCACGTAGCTCTTCCTCGCGATGTCGGTGTCAGTTCTCGATTCGACTAGACGTATCTCTCTCTCGCGTTGTAGTGATCGTCACTCAAACGAAGCGCGTTGTTAACACGTAATGATGCAGGATTTCGATCGACGGTCGCAAGTGTATCCTCCGCCGAGCGACTCTAACGGTCTTCCGAATTTGTTCAAGCATAATGAGCATAATGAGAATCGGTCGCGTCGAATGCGCGCCGTGCTTTTACTCGATCGCGTCGATCTCGCGAAGCTCCTCGATTATCGACAGAATCTTGTTGTCAGCGTTGTGAGCGTCATTGCCCTCTCGACGAGAAGCGTCGAGCAATCGAAGGCAGTCGATTAGCTTATTGGGATCGTCCCAGTGAACGTATTTGATTCCGTTGTCGCCCGCATAGCGGATGGGATAACGTCGATTCTTCTTATCATCGCCTTTCTAGTATCAGCGCCAATTTCGTCTTTATCGAGCAAAAGCGGCGCAATGATGTGTTTGTACTAGAAGCCTATGTTCCCTAGAACGGGCATAAGCGCGTTGTGATTACGTCGATAGGCGTTCGTAATCAATAGTATGTTCTTGTTTGCTATACATTTGCTATATGTTTGCTTGTCGTTCTCCGTGTACACGACGTCGTCGGGGAGTCTCTTGAAGATCACTCGTATAAGCCCAGAGTATCCGGATATCGCGCGTCGCCTACGATCACGCTGTTGTCAACCACGTGGAATTGCTTGTCGCCAAGCATCGCGCCGCTCTCGTCGAAGTATACTCCGTAAACGTGGTCAATCTCACTCTATCTGTCTCTGCTTAGAAGTGCGCCCATATACCTGCGACCTAACGGTCCCTATTGCGCGTTCAATATCGATTCCTCCGACTCGCTCCTAGTCGAGGGACTAGCCGTCGTGATCGAGGGCGATCTCGTCGAGAAACATTTCTTCGTCGATCTTGACGACAGCACGTCGTCGGTCTCGCATTTCCTCTTAGCGCCGATGGATGCGATCGGGTCGATTCCCTCGGTCGACACGTTGTCTCGCGCGGTGTTCTCGGCGATTCGTTCTCGGCGATTTCAACTGAACGATCGATTTGAGTCGCTTCTCCAGCGCGATTTCTTCCTCTATCTCACTGGTCTTTAACGCTCTGTACTTTTTACGTATAGAGTCCTGAGTCTTCGCGATCTCTCGCGCTGTTTTTTCCCGTCGAACGATGTCCATACTCACCGTAGCGTCGACGTCCATCGTCGCACAACTGATTGCTCTATACCACGGCGAAATCATTAAATCCTCGTCTGTATCTACTGTTTCTTAACGCGCTGTCTTTATTGATAACTACGAAACCGTACTTGCGTTTCCAACACGAGCGAAACAAGGCGCAAAAATCCTCGTACGACATATCCGTGTTCACGTACTCGTTGTGAATATGCCATCCTGTCTAAACAGAACCAAGAGATTCGCATTGTTGCGTATCAGGTGTTTCGGAATTTTAGCGTACATCTGACAGGGATAGAAACAATCGATGTTCGAATGTCAACCATAGCGAAATATTTCCTGCTTGTCTCAGGCCACGTCATCGAACACGAGTATTGAATCGGGAAGCGCCTCGCTCGGTGGCACGACATCGCTATCGTTCGAGAACGCGTGATAATCGATCTCGTCCAATGACTCAAGCAACTCCGCCAGGTATCGATTCGGTTGTTGCAGGGCTTTCGAGTAAACGTACATGTTCTCGAAGCGCATGCCGTGCGAGCTTTCGAGCATGCTTATCAACACATTCGTTTTACCGCAATTGGAGGGATCGCAAATGATGCAACGTATCGTGTTCGGTAGTAGAGGAGTGTCTGCGCGACCTCTCGATCGCGTCGCTCGAAATTTGTCGAGCCTTACGGTCAAGATTGGACAGTCCTATAGCCGGCGACCATCGAACGAATTGCATTTACGCGCGTGCGCTCGCTTTGAAGAGACGCGATCAATAGTCGTTCTATTTATACTCGATAATGATTCGATCGCGCACAGTGATTGATATATTTCCCCTATTGACGGACGCAATATTCTCAACCTATCCGCCGAACAATTGCAACTTATCTCGAAGATCGTCTCGTGCGCGATTTTGACAGATACGGAGTTACTGTGGAACAGACTATCCGATCATCTGAGAACGGACCTCGAGATGCAACATTGTCGCGTGTATCTGGAGCATTACAATCGTCCGTGGCAATGAACGCACATAGATGGTCCAACGCCTCTCATCAAGAACTGTAACGAATGTTCAGCGGCGCGTGATTACTCGATGCGATAAACGCGCTTCCTTTCAAACTGCATATTCCGGGGTATCAATTTTGCGGACCCGACACCCGTCTCGCGAAACAATTGGTCTCGCGCGGGGATCGAGGTGTCAAACCGTGGAGTGCCGCGAGCATGACATCGCCTACTTGCGAAACAAGGAACTCGCCGATCGTCACGCTGCCGATCGAGTTTCTCGCCGAGAAGGCGCGCGAACGTACAACGGCCGAAGATTCCACCTTCGGCGAGAGGGCCGCCGCGACAGCTGTATGGACGGCTATGAAAATAAAAACAAAGCTGGGCATGAGTTTAAGAAAGAAGAAGAGGAAGACGACGAGAAAAATACTTCCGACGACGAAACGCGGAGACTTATTGCTCATTTTTCCGATACTAGGCGCACTCGGTTCTTTGATCGGTGGCGCGGCGGCGGTGAATGCCTGTAAAGTCGCTGGGCGTCAACTGGAGGAGTTGCAACATTACAATCGGACGATGGAGGATCACGAATTGCACCTAGCACCTTATAAACGTGGCAGCGGTGTGACTAGAAGAACGAGAAAAAAAAATCGTGGAAGGAAACGCTTAAGATCGCTCGAGTTACCGCTCTTCGGCCTCACGACGAACGAGTAGCTAAGCTGCTCGACGCGTCGTCTGTGAATACCTTTCTCCAGTGGAGTGTTTATGCGTAATGCATTACCGTCGAAAGCGCGACGCAACGAGAGCGGCATCATGAATCTCGACTCGACGGGTTCGGTACTCACTGGGTCGCCTACGCGATGAGGGGTAACGACGCAGTTTACTTTGACGATTTCGCCAATCTTCGACCGCCGAAGGAGTTCGAGAGGTATCTCGGCAACGACATAAATATAACGTACAATCGCGGTTTGTATTAAACGTACGATCAGAGCATCTGCGGTCAGTTGTGCCTGCGATTTCTCTCGAGGTTTGGTCGTGATATCGCTGAGCCTCTCGTTCACGGAAAGAGTAGTGTCCTCACGGCGTGCTACTTTCGCGCCTTAGATCTGAGTGGTTACGCGTTATGTCTCACGAATTTTGAATTGTACAACACGATTCGAACGTCGATTCCACGAATAATAATAAGTTCTACTACGACGTCGACGACAAAACGATTGCGATTCCCGAGGATTCGTACGAGTTGAGTGCGATAGACAAATATCTGAACGCCGCGATCAGAGGCGAATGATCGACGACAGCAAGGGGGAGAGATCGACGAGCGACGATGACGAGAGCGACGAGACAACGTTGTTTATGACGAGAGCGACGAGGGCGAGAGGGTTACATGACATCTGATCATTCGCGTCAAAGAGAACATCATGAGAAGCGAGATCAGGTGCGTATCGAGTCAATTTCGCGAAACCGAACAACATCGATTCGCTCCTCGTCGTCGTGCGTGTTACGGCCGAACAAATGGCACACGTCCGACGGACCCGTGAACATCATGAGTATAATTATCATTCGAGTGAAGTGTAATATCACCGCGGGTGCATACAGCAACGACGAACCGATTCATACGATACACGAGTTCTCTCCGATTCATACGATACACGAGTTCTCTCCGAACGGGATAGAAACTGTCGAACGCCTCGACATCACTCATTTATTTCCCGATCATCGCGCGGAACGTCACTGATATCACGCGTGCACGGAAGACTAATCGACTTTCGCGGAGAGGAGATAACGGTGCGACTCCACGTGCGACGACGAAGGCAGTAGAGAGATGCGCGCGAGCAAAAAATGTTCGTCCTGAACGAGTCATACGCGAAAGGAGACGCAAACGCTACGTCCGCGATCCTACCGCGGAACGACGCGACGAGGAAAGTGTGCAAGGGAAAGGTGAACGAGTTGAACTGCGAACGTCGCGTTCTTAAGTTTCGTGAAAAACCAAGCGACATTTTAAATATCGGAGATGCACTGATCTTTGACGATCGTGTCGTGAGGATAGAGACTCATACTTACAATCCGTATGCTAAAACCACGTTCGGATATAGCGACGAGATACGAATACCTATACAGCAGCAGGATCTGTACACGTTGCTGTCCGAAAGTTTTCTGTACGTCGAGGGAAAGTTCGTGACGAGAGAGGATGCGAAGGAAGGTACGACGAAGAAAGGTACAAAAATCGTCGCAAAGCTAATCAACAACTGCGTCGCGTTTATGTTCGATGAGATTCGATACGAGTTCAACGGCGTGGAGATCGATAAAAGCAGAAACATCGGAATAACGACTTTGATAAAGAACTACGTATCGTTGAACTACGAGAGAGATAGAGTTTTATAGAACTCTGAATGGGAACTCCCGCCTATAGTGTTCGACGATTTCAACTTTTGCGTGCCTCACAATGTACTTTTCGGTTTCTGCGAGGATTACAAGCGCATAGTGATAAACAACATAACATGAACTCATAATGATACGCACTCGCAACGATAACAATTGTGTCGTGGCGCATGCGGATCAGAAATAAAGATCACGCTGTTGAGGATACAATGGCGAATGCCGCACGTGATACTGAACGACGTCAACAAACTGTTGCTTCTGCGAATGTTAGAGAGCGAACGATATTTGAGCATGGGCTTCCGTTCGTGAGATCTGTACGAGTTTCTCCTACTGTAAAGTATGACCAAGCATTCGTGGGCGGTAAAAGCGGCGAGAGCAGTTGGAGAAACCGCGAAACCGTGATCTTCGCGCTACAGACTGGAAGAAAAAACGTACCGAAGACGCTTCCAAATTCGATGACTGCAAGCTGACCAATGAAACTCTATTTGAATTCCGAGTTTTATCCCTCGACGACGATATGAACCTAGATTTCGAGCATAACATAAGTTCGCTGTGCTGTACAATATGTACCTAAAATTTCGAAAGACGTATTATGGGTGTGAAACCTGCGAACCGTTCCTGATTATCACCAAATTTCTGCAATCAGTCCGCTTATGGTCATCGATTGCTCCCGCCAAAACGAATCGATCAAGAGCCACCGTCGATATTCGCGTAGAATTCAAATGCAAGGAGAATGTTCCGGCTAACACCACCGTCTATTGTCTCATCATTCACGATAGAGTGGTAGAGTACAACCTGCTGACGTGCGTAAACGTAAACAGGAAATCGCAATTTTTCTTATAGCGCGGTATCGATTTCCTTCTCAATAATAATGAAACGTATAAAGAAGAAGAACGGAGCGTGAAGATATCGAATACGAGTCGTCCCTCGTTTCGCGACGATGTCGAACGTACCGGTCTTCGTTGATCTGCAAGATTTTATCGTTTGAGAGAAATTCACGGTTAAAGAGGTAGCGATATTGAGATGGGAAGAAGTTAACCCATCGAGTGTTTCGAGAAGCGATACCCTAGAATTTTCTCACGAAGGCGAAGCAATCCAAGGCGTGCTGGATAACCGCCAATCAACACGACCTGCAGTGGAGAGACGGCGACGTCGCCTACAGATTCTCGAAACCCGTGATTCGAAGCGACGTGTGCAACCGATCACGAGACGCGCCTAAATGAGTGTACGTCGAGTGTACGTACAAAGGTTTGGAAAAGAAGAAATGGTTGGAGGAGATTCTCGGCGACGCCATCGCGGAACACGACGTGATCGTGGAAATATCGTGTGCAACGAATTATGTCTGTTGGCTATCATCGAGCAGTCATCAATCTCAACCACTCGTCGTTGTAAATCGCGAACTTTCGTCTCGCATTGGTATTAACAACGTTGATTCTCGCGTTAGGAGGAAGATTTATATCCTTCAATTTCCTCCCCCCGATATCAACTTGAAAACTCGAAACTCGGATATTTGATCATGTAAATCATATCGTTTACGAACAACACGAATTGGCCCGAGAATCGTCGATACGCGCCCGCCAAACGCGTAAAATTGTTAGGAAGGAAACGCAGATAGTCTGTCAGTAACAACGATCTGTTATAAGGTTTTCCATTTACGCCGACCATAAGTGGCGTCGATACGCCTCGTACATTCTATTTTCTAACACCAACACCGCCTCGACGTGTCGCAACGCGCACAGATCCACGTCAAGCCGTCTGTATCGCGCGTTGCGATCGTGGTCGTCGCTACGGTTGTCATCGCTGGTATGGCTGTCATCTCGAGACTTCGCTCTTGTTCTTTAAACCGTATAAATCCTGAATGGCGAGAAAATCCGCCTCGCTCAAACGCACGGGAAAAGTTAGAGGGAACGAAGGCGACATTATCGAATCCTTCTGAAGACTGGTGTAATCCTAAAGACCGATTTCGTGCGCCAACGTATACAGAAGATGAAGCGTGTTGATAGGATTAGCGGTCAACTCGATGTGCCATTTCTCCGAGTTATCTACGTGTACCTCCGACACTTCGGATGATCCCGACGGGAAGAAAACGTTGAGCTAGCACGTTACCGGGTCCGTCCAACAACGACTGACACATTCGGCTACCGCGATGTCGAGAATCTACGAACGTGTGAAAGCCTTCCTGAAACGATAGCACGATATCGGAATTCGTCGAATCGCGATTGAACGTCAACGATGAATTCGCCGTCCATACCGAGATCTCGAACGCGATCTCGGTGACTCGTAGGACGCTCTCGCTCACCAGATAAAAGTTCCAAGTGAGGTACGTCTTCGCCTACTTCCTCGGGAGCTTGTCCAAGGCGGAATTTTGTATATCTCTGACGTCACATCGCGGTTTATATATCTGTTTCAACATAGCGTCGTTAAGAACCCCATTACCAGATATTCGGTAATACTCCTGAAAAAGCGCGATCGTATGTCTCAGCGCTGATGTTGCATTATCGGATATCGTTTGCACGTTGTCGCTGTCCAAGTATCCGTACGTTCGCAAAAACCAAATCGCCTCCTCGCGACGGACTCGCGAATCGCCGCAATAACGGCTATCGTGCACGCGACTACGGCAATTCCATGCGCGAGCGTCATCACGCGAAATGGAAATAAAATCGACACTGCGTGTTGTCGATTAACCCGAAAAAAAATGTGCGAGTCGCTCGATCGATGTCGCCATTAGTATGCGTCGTGAGAGGTGGAGTCCGGGAAACCGCGATAAGAGAGAGACGCCCGTGCATACTATTATCGAGCGAAAGTACTACTATCGAGCAAATTATCTCGCTCTAGTTTTTTCATTGATCTCGCGTTTTTTTAGAAAATCTCATCTTCAGAAGTTTTATTTTTTAGCTTTTATTTGATCGCGCGCTTCTATTTCTAACGATTCGCCGGAAATCCGATCGCGACTAAGATAGCTCGATCTTTTCATTCCTTTAGTTACCGCCGATCGAAACCTTTCACAGTTCTTTAACTGGCGAAACCGTGAGCGCTAGCGATTACGAGCACGCGAAGAGTATGGGAGCGTTTTTGCGTGAGGACTCTCGGCGAGTAGCGATCTATAGTTGAAAACGGATGTGCTCCTTTTGGCGGACGTTTTTGAAAATTTTCGCGACATCTGTATGGAAAGTTACGGTTTGGATCCCGCGCATTATTTCACGTTACCGGGATACGCTATGTTGAAATATACAAACGTTCGATTCGATCTGCTTATCGATATGGTGTTGTTCGTAGAGTATACGCAGCGGTTTAAATCAATACTCGAATAAATACGCGCGAGTTAACAACCAATACGAATCGTCGTATAACTCGTCTCGACCGTCGTCACATCTCATGTACTACGACGTGAACAATCTCTACGGCCATGTGCGAGCCCTTATCGTATACAGAATTTCGGTGGGTCGAGGACATTGAGAGTCAACGTTATATCCACTCCGATATCGGTTGTATTCTAGAGGTCGATCTCGAGTGTTCGCGATATCTTCATGATGGCCAGGTGGATCTTCCGTTCTGTACGCGTGAGAAATACCCGGGAAAGCGGAACGAAAAGCTACTTGCCACGCTCTGCGACAAATCGTGTTACGTGACGCACTATCGCAATCTTTAGCAGTAAGTGCAAATGATTTATGCGTGACGAGGGTGCGTCGTACGTTGCAGTTCGCACAGTCTTCTTGACTGCGCAAGTACATCGAGTTTAATGCGGAACGGAGAACTCGTGCGAGTAACAAGTTCGAGAGAAATCTGTACAAGCTGATGAACAACGCGGTTTTCGGCAAGACCGTATAACGTTCTCGCTTTCCCGCGCGGAGAGCGGTCAGTCGGTTGCCAGGAGGGGAAGCGAGGACGTTGGAGACAGAAAGGCATTAGTAAATCGTTAGGCGATAATTATAACAAATAACGATGTTTATTTGACTGAATAGTGGTGCGATGGAATGCACCGAAATTTCGCATGAATGTTTGTGGCCGTGAACGGGCGAGACGGCGATCGGCGCGTGGATAGCGCGTGAATATAAAATAAGAGATCGCTCGGGCGGTCGGCGCGATACTGATCGCGGCGCGCAGTTCGATGGCGCGGGGCGCGCGCGGCGGCGACGGTGTCGCACGTGTTCGGTCGCGGGCCTTTAAATCGGCGTGGATTTAAACGCATGTCGCTTGTCGCGGGTGTTATCGCGAGGGTGGATATTTCGCGAGTGCGGCGGATCGTTGAGATCGGAGAACGGGTGTGCCCGTTCCCTGCCGAGAGTACTCGGCTGACGGGGGGTGTGCCCCTCGTCTGTTTGCGTGAATGCCGAGTGAACTCGGCCAGCCGGGGAGGACCCCAGCTGCGTGCGGAGAAGGTGGCGGTGCCGAGCGTACTCGGCCGACCAGGGTGTACCCTGGTGCTCGGAGAGGTAGTATCGGGGAGAACCCCAATATTCGGCGGTGAAATCTCGGAACGGCAGAGTCGGGTCGAGCGAACTCGACGCGCTTGGGAGACCCCAGCAACTCTCGGCTTGCCGTGCGAGCGACGGAGACGGCTTTCGGCCAGGCCAAGCGAACTTGGCGCGTTGGGGAGAACCCCAACAAATCTCAGGCTTGCTACCGTTTCGGAAGATCGTTTCCTCGAGGCGAGCTCTCGGAAACGAGCTAGGAACAGGAGTGATCGGAGCGTGAGTGTGTTTCCTGGGGAGAGCGATGCCTTTTTATACCCGAGATCGACCTCGGTATTTTCGGTCGGCTCGGTCGGATTGGTCGATCTCGGGGTTAGCATCCCTCTCCCCAGGAACGGAAAAAAGGGATCGGGAGATGATGGGTTTTTTTGGTAGGAAAGGAGTTCGGTGGGAAGGTAATCGGCGCGGCGCGGGGTGGTTACGCGCCCCTGGACGCGGTCGTGGCGCGGTGCGGGACGCTCGCTCGGTTGCGTGGCGCGGCGTCGGTGCGGCGCGGGACGCGTTCGCGCTCAGTGGTACGGTGCGTGGCGCGGTGCGGGGTACGTTCGTGCTTGTTGGCGCGACGCTTGGCGCGGTGCGGGGAAATACCACGAAAACACGTATGTTTTAGAATAGGATTTAGAATAAGGCAATCCTTAAATACTCATTATATACTTTTCATGTAAAAGTACAAAAACGAACGGAGAAATCAAGGGCGTGACACGGGGGTTTGCGTGCTCCGTGTGTTTGGCGTGCGGCCCGGTATGGCGGAATCGCGAGGTTCCTCGCGGAAGCGCTGTGTTCGCCTTTCGCGAGCACCAGCCCCGCCGTGGTGCGTGGTCCTGGCGCGAGTCGACAGCACGCCTCCAGCGTGCTGAGAGGCCTCGGTCTGTGAGGCGACGTTATAGGAGGCCGGCCGGTGGTCTCGTCGAGGCGTCCCCGTGACGATGCTTCCGAGGTCGAGTGAGATGAGGCGCCACGGATGTCTGGTGGGCTCAGGACGCTGCCCTGGAAAGCTCGGAGTAGACGGGCGGTGATGCGCCGCAATCTGCGGTGCGATCCTCGACCGCAGTGATGTTGATGGCTCGCTGTGTGGGCCCTTACGGGTTGGGAAGCTGATGGTGCAGCCCGACGTAGGCGGGCAGGCCCGGGGAGCTCGGGCGCGGAGGCCTCCGCGACGCTGGCCCTGATGCGTGGCTGTCCGCCGAGGACGATGATGTCGAGAGGGCGCCGAATAACTCCACCAGCTGCTCTCGCCTGGAGGCAGGGGGGCGTTGGTTGCCCCTTGCTGTAGGCGGCGCAGGTTCTGGCCGGCGCGAAGTCACCGACGATCTGGGATGAGTCGGTGCCGGAGTGTCTCGCTGTCCTCCTAGCAGATAAGAAGTCCGCTCGGTGCTGGTGCTGGCGGCGGGGGTAGGTCTCCCCGCGGTGATGGCTGCCAGCAGGTTGCTCGGGCACGGGCGGATGCGGCGTCGGCGGCGGTGAAGAGGCGGTCCCGACGTGGCGGCGGAGTCCTGGCCTCTGGGCGGCGTGCTCCGGTGTCGTCTCCGCGGCGTGGCTCTCCTCTGGTATCGGAGGCAGCGGCTCGTTCGGTCGCCTCGCGGCAGGGGTGCCAAGAGTCTCGTCCAACGGCGTGTATGGCCGCTGGAGAGAACTCAAGCGAGAGGAGGCGCGGCGTGTACGGCCGCGTCGGAGGGTAAAGGAAATCCCCGATGGCGTGCCACTGAGGGGGGAATACGACCTATGGTGGTCGGTAACGCCGGCCATGTAAAAAGGGCCGTATAGTGACCGCAAGCGGTCAACCCTCAGCGCTACTTAAGCCGTGTGCGGGCCCCAGTGCGCACTGAGGGGAGGTGTCGGTCGATGGTGCTGGCCGCTCTTATAGTGGTGATGTTGCTTTCCGCGCACGAGTAGATGTTCGACCGGTTGGCCATCTCGTGGCGAGCGCGTGAATCACTCCCGTGCGCGGGCCCACAGTGTCGGCGCGCGGCAGCGTGGCGGCGCGCGCCGGCGCGTTCGTCGCTGGACCAGAGTGGCGGTGACCGCTACAATATGATCCCACTTTATCGCTCTAAATGCAAAATCATGCTAGCCTTAAGTCCGTACGGCGATAAGCGGTACGTAATACCCTCCATCGATACATTACTATGGGGTCATTATAAAAGATATCGTTATTAGATACCGATGTAGTATAAATATTTGTAGTATAAGTAATCATTTCACGTAAGACATCTTTGTACTCTTTTATTTATTATATTACAATACAGCCGTTTTATGTATTCAAGAATTATGTATATTGTCCATTCCTAACCATTTGACAAAAATCCTATCGTTCTTTCTACGTAGCACCTTTTCTACGAGATAGATATCGGGATTGGAAACTCGCAGTAATTCATGTTCGTAGAATCCTCCGGCCATTGACTCTCCGCGATAGTCTTTCAGCAAATACGTTACGGAATTCGTGCGTTGAACCTTGGCGATTCGGAAAACCTCGGTCGTCCAGTTAGACGTATATCCTTTCTCGAATATCGTTTTGAACTTGCTGACGCGTGCCGGATCATTAATCTTGAACCTCGCGGAGGCTGCGATCTTCAAATGATTGTATACCATGGAGAGGAATTTCTTGGCAACGGCGGGAGTTACGTCCGCCGGTTGCATTCCGATTGTTCGACGCACGCAGTTGTTATACTCCGAGATTAAACGCGGTAGAGCATCGAGCCATTTATACGATTTTATTTATTATTCCGTTGAGCGTGAAGAGCCTCCATATGTCGTTCTTGAGCGTGCGATTAAACCGCCCCACCGCCGCCTTCATCACCGAGTACGTTGAATAGTGACGCATATCGTACCTGTTTGTAACCGCTTTTACGGCGGCGTTGTAGAACTCCTTGCCCTTGTCCGTTTGTAGATTTCGCGGATGTCGAGCGTCGTCATGAAATATTTTACCTCGCTTCCGTTCTTGTTTTTCAGCGGTACCGCTCACACGTACTTGCTCAACACGTCGATAATCGTCATCACGTAGTTGTAACTCTTGTTTTGTCGCACGTACAGACACATCTCGATCACATCGGCCTGCCACAGGTCGTTGTAACCGCGCACCGCGACGTGACAACGCGAAAAGTTTCTTTCCTTCGCGCAGGCGCGTGAAACTCTCCGATGAGTCTTCTCTTCTTGACGCTCATCGTCGATTTACGCGGAGGCGCGATTCGCGCTAATTTTATTCGTGCTTGTTCCTTGTTCCAAATGTTAATCGCATGTTTCATGGTATTCAGAGTATCCGTTTTTAGCGCGACTAGTAACTCGTCTATCATTTCCCTAGTCACCATTTTATCCATGTTCAATGAAATCAGCGTTTTGTCCAGCGTCTCTCTCGTTATCGCTTTGTCCGTCAGTTCTCTCGATTTTCGTCAAATCGATTATGCTACGCGCGATTTTCGTCAAATCGATTATTCTCCACGTCCCTCGAGATCCTCTTGCGCCTCGTCGACGACGCGTCGAATTTGTTTCGCAAGGATTCTTCTAGATTTTGTCGCAGGGATTCCTCTAGATTCCGCGTTCGTTTCTCCTGAGCGTCGCCGAGCATCTCGATGACCCTTTGGATCTCGCTCAGATCTCTCGCAGTTCGTCTCGTCTGTCGAACGCTCGTTCTATCGCGTCTTTCGTCTCTCCTATTCGTTTATCGAGATCGACGAGCGAGACCTCCCTCTTCTCCTTGATCTGTTGCAATGCGTTGAGCTTTTTTCGCAGAGATTCATCTAGGTTCCGCATTCGTTTCTCCTGAGCGTCGCCGAGCGTTTTGACGACTCTTTGGATCTCGCTCAGATCTCTCGCTCGCAGTTCGTCCCATTTCTTGAGCGCTCATTCTATCGTCTCTCGTCTCCCCTATTCGTTTGTCGTGATCGGTGAGACTTCCCTCTTTTTTTCGAAATGTCGTAGAATGTTCACTTTGGTTCTTACATCGTAATACTGTAGGAAAATATTCCTAATCCGCTTATTCAACAGCTGTTTTCGTAGCTCGTTCGTTAGAGCTTTCGATTTTCTTCGCTTCTTACGCGAAGCGCGTCGCTGACGTAACTCTTGGTCGTCGCGGTGTCATCGATCGGCGCGTCAAAATGCCGTATCTTGTCTATTGACATCGTAATCGTCCGGATTCAGGCAGAGCGCGTTGCGACGCACGACGCTCGTAGAGATCGTCGACGCCGCGCTGTCTCTTCAGAGATCTCTCGAACTGTTTACGGACATCAAGTCGTTGTGGGTGATGAATCTATCACGCGCGATAATCTGTTCGTAATCTCGGCGATCTGCGTATCGTATTTTAGAAACAATCTGGCTACACGCGCCAGATTCTTCCAATTCGCTACATTCTTCCAATTCGCCGGTCAACTTGGCCGTCCTCTCGTTTGTCTCCGACAACAATGCTCGGATGCTCGCTGAGAGTTCGTCCGCGTATCTTCTCGTCTCAGAAATCCTCGTCTTCGCGTTTCGAAACGCGCTATCCACGTAGCTCTTCCTCGCAGCGTCGGTATCGGTTCTCGGTGCGACTAAACGTATGATTTTCTCTCTCGCGTCGTAGTAATCGTCGCTTAGACAGAGCGCGTTGTTACGCACGTAACGACGTATGGACTCGATCGACGGTCGCGAGTGTACGCCGAACGACTCCAACGGTCTCTCGAACTTGTTCACCAACATAACAGGAATATCAGCTATCGCGAGCGCGCGCCGCGTTTTTACTCGATCGCGTCGATCTCGCGAAACTCCTCGATTATCGACTCGAGAATCTCGTTATCGTGAGCGTCGTTGCCCATGTCGAGAGGCATCGAGCAATCGAAGACGATTGACTAGCTCGGTAGAATCGTCCCAGTGAACATATTTGATTCTATTGTCTCTCACCCGCATAACGGATGGGATCCTTCTTCTTGTCACCTTACCAATATCAGCGCCAATTTTGCCTCTATCGAGCAAAAGCAACGCGATGATGTGTTTGTATTTGAAGCCTTTGTTCCCTAGAACAAGCACGGCATAAGCACGTTGTGACCACGTCGATGGGCGTTCGTAGTCAACAGTATATCCTTGTATGTTTGCTTGTCATTCTCCGTGTACACGACGTCGTCGGGGAGTCTCTTGAATATCAACTCGTATAAGCCCGGAATATCTGGATATCGCACGTCGCCCACGATTACACTGTCGTCGACCACATTGAATCGCTTGTCGCCGAGCATCGCGCCGCTCTCATCGAAGTACACCCCGTAAACGTAGTCGATCTCGCTCTGTCTGTCTCTGCTTAGAAGCGCGTCCATATATTTGCGACCTAACGGTCCTCATTGCGCGTTCGAGATCGATTCCTCCTCGCTTCTAGTCGCGGGACTAGCCGTCATGATCGAGAGCGATCTCATTGAGAAGCGTCTCTTCGTCGGTCTCGATGACGGCTTGTCGTCGGTTTCGCATTTCCTCTTAACGCCGACGGATGCGATCGGGTCGATTCCCTCGACTCGTCTTGCGCGGTGTTCTCGGCGATTCGTTTCAACGGCTGAGTGATCGGTTTAAGTCGCTTCTCAAGCGCGATCTCCTCCTTTATCTCCGGTCTTTAACGCTTTGTGCTTTTTACATATAGAGTCCTGAGTTTTCGCGATCTCTCACGCCGTTTTTTTCCATCGGGCGACGTCCATATTCGCCGTAACGTCCATCTTCGTCGCACAATTCATTGCTTTACACCACGGCGAAATCGTTAAATCCTCGTATCCATCGTTTTTTAACGCGCTGTTCTTATCGATGATTACAAAACTGTACTTGTTTCCAACACGCGCGACACAAGACGCAAAAATCCTTGTACAATATATCCATGTTCACGTTGTAAACGTGTTTTAGGTTAGTGTCATCCTGCCTAAACAGAACCAAGAGATTCGCGTTATCGCGTATCAGGTGTTTTGGAATTTTAGCGTACGTCTGACAGAGATAGAAACAATCAATGTTCGAATGTGGATCCATGGCGAAATATTCCCTGATCCCGTCCTACTTGTCGTAGGCAACATTGTCGAACACGAATATCGAATCGGGAAGCATCTCGCTTGGTGGCACGACATCATTATTGTTCGAGAACGCGTGATAGCCGATCTCGTTTATTGACTCGAGCAACTCCGCCAGGTATCGATTCGGTTGTTGCAGGGCTTTCGAGTAAACGTACATGTTCTCGAAGCGCACGCCGTACGGGCTTTCGAGCATGCTTATCAATATGTTCGTTTCACCGCAATTGGAGGGGCCGCAAATGATGCAACGTATCGTGTTCGGTAGTAGAGGCCATGTCTGCGCGCCTTCCTGATCGCGTCGCCCGAGACTCGTCGAGCCTTACGGTCGAGATTGGCCACTCCTATAGCCGGCGACCGTCGAATGAATTGCATTTATGCGCGTGCGCTCGCTTCAAGGAGACACGACCGATAATCGCTCTATTTATACTTTATAATTCGATCGCGCACAGTAATCGATATGTTTCCCCTATTGATAGACAAACGCAATATTCTCAACCTATCCGCCGAACAGTTGCGACTTATCCCAAAGATCGTTCTCGTCCGCGATTTCGACAGATACGTGGAGCTACTGTGGAATAGACTACTCGATTATCTGAGAGCGGACCCCGAGGTGCAACGTTGTCGCATGTGTCTGGAGCATTATAATCGTCCGTGGCAACGAACGCACATAGACGGTCCAGCGCCTCTCATCAAGAACTGTAGCGAATGCTCAGCGGCACGGTATTACTCGATGCGGCGATAAACGCGCTTCCCTTCGAACTACATATTCCCGGGTATCAATTTTGCGGCACTTGTTTTGCGAAGCTATTGGCGCGCGGCGATCGAGGCGTCAAACCGTTGAATGCGGCGTGCCGCGAGCATGACATTGCCTACTCACGAAACAAGGAACTCGCCGATCGCTACGCTGCCGATCGAGTTCTCGCCGAGAAGGCGCGCGAACGTATAATGGCCGGAGATTTCATCTTCGGCGAGAGGACCGCCGCGACCGCCGTATGGGCGGCTATGAAAGCAAAAACAAAGCTGGGCATGGATTTAAGAAAGAAGAAGAGGAAGACGACGAGAAAGATACTTCCGACGGCGAAACGCAAAGGCTTGTTGCCTATTTTTCCGATACTAGGCGCGCTCAGTTCTTTGATCGGTGGCGCGGCAAGCGTCGCGAAAGCAATGAACGCCGGTAAAGCCGCTCGGCGTCAACTGGAGGAGTTGCAACGTCACAATCGAGCGATGAAGGGTCATGGATTGCACCTAGCGCCTTACAAACGTGGCGGTGTGACGAAAGAACGAAAAAAAAATCATGGAAGGAAATATTAAGATCGCTCGAGTTACCGCTCTTCGGTATCACGACGAACGAGCAGCTAAGCCCCTCGGCGTCGTCTGCGAATACCTTTCTTCAGAGGAGTGTTTATGCGTAACGCGTTACCGTCGAAAGCGCGACACAACGAGAGCGGCATTGTGAATCTCGATGACTCGACGAGTTCAGGTACACTGGGTCATCTACGCGAAGAGAGGCAACGACGCAGTTTATTTTGACGGTTTCGGCAATCTTTGATCGCCGAGGGAACTCGAGAGATATCTCGGTGACGACGTAAACATAACATACAATCGCGGTTCGTATCAGACGTACGATCAGAGCATCAGTTGTGCCTTGTGATTTCTCTTGGAGATTGGTCGCGATGTTGCTAAGCCTTTCGTTCACCGGAAAGAGCGTACTACTTTTAGACGTACGCCTTAAATCTGAGCGACGACGATTACGAGTTAGGTCTCATGAATTTCGAAACGTATAACACGATACCGAACGTTGATCTACGAATAATAAATTCTACTACGATGACGACGATAAAACGATCGCGATTCCCGAAGATTTGCACGAGTTGAGCGCGATAGACAGATATCTGAACGCCGCTATCTCTCAGAGGCGAATAATCGACGAGAGCAAGAGGACGAGCGACGATGATGAGAAGGACGACGTCGTTTACGATAAAAGCGACGAGGGCAAGAGGGACACGCAACTTCTGATCATTCGCGCCAATGAGAACACCATGAAAAGCGAGATTAGGTGCGAGTATCGAGTCAACTTCGCGAAATCGAACAACATTGGTTCGCTCCTAGGATTCTCGTCGTCGCGTGTGAGACGACCGAACAAATGGCATCCATCCGACGAACCCATGAATATCATGAGTGTGAACATCATTCGGGTGGAGTGTAATATCACCGCGGGTGCGTACAGCAACGACGAACCGGTTCACACGAGTTTTCTTCGAACGTTCCTCCGGGATATAAACTGTCGAACGCTTCGACGTCAATTTTTTACCTCCTGATCATCGCGCGAAATGTCATTGATATCACGTGTCGAATCGTGTATCAGGACGGACGATCAATCGACTTTCGCGGAGAGAAGATAACGTTGCGACTTCACGTGCGACGACGAAAGCAGTAGAGAGAGATGCGCGAGAGCGAAAGATGCTCGTTCTGAACAAGTCATACGCGAGAAGAGACGCAAACGCTACATCCGCGATCCTATCGGAACGATGCGACGAAGAAGGTGCGCGAGGGAAAGGCGAACGAGTTGAACGCCGCAAACGTCGCGTTCTTAAGGGGTAACATCTATGTAACCGGCCGTAAATGAGGTCTATTTTTAAGAAAATTTATAAATTTAATAAATCGCGCTATTAAAAAATTTCATAACTTTATTATACATATAAAAAAATAAAAAAAAAGTTTTTAAAGTCTTAATTATTAAAATGGCGGATATACAGCAGTGAAGGAGACAGTAAAATTGGTACGATATTCCATGGTTAGCGGCACAAGTGTCGTAATTCTTGGTTCAGAACAAAAAAAAGTTTTTTTTATTTTCTTTACTCAAATATCTATAGAAATACGTAGCCGTTTTTGAAAAAATTGATTTTTGGCAAAATGGCGGAAGTACAAAGAAAAAGTTCCATTTTCGTCACAAAAAAATCGAGTAAGATCAGCTATAACACAAAAAATTTTGTTGTAGCCAGATCTACAACCAATAATAAAATAATAACCAATAATAAAAGTAGTCCGCATGACAACAAAATTAGGTCGCATGAATCTCGAACAGTCTTTCGAAAGACGACACAAATGTGTAACCACCGAAATTGCGGCCAGTCTTTCGAAAGACCGCAGAAATGCATCGCGAGAACATTGCGAAAAAGCTAATCAGCAAATGCCTAAATTTGATGATCAAACCGAGCATAATATTGATTAATCAATATCACGCAACCGATCGACGCAATCGATCAGAATGCTGATCGGGCATCGATTAGACTATATAACCGGTTATACAAGGCGGAATGAGCGGAGTCAATCAAGCATAACGTGTCGTTCGGAATCGTTATTATAATTATCGCGCAAGATCTTACACGAGCACAGCGAAGTTCACGCGAGCCGTACTATCAGCGTCTCAAGTGACATATTCGGTCGACGGCCACCAGAGTAACGCGATACGCGCCGAGCTGCCCGCCGACGTTTAACCGTGTGTGAAAGAAATAAAATAAGCAATACTAAATCCACGAAACTGTGCATTGATTAAATAAACCAGAAAAAATAAAGAAAGTTTGTTAGTGAATTCAAGAAGATTTCCTTCCATTCTTTTGATCCTGCTCGGAGTCCCAACTCCTTAGGCTTAACGAACCCGACTATCCCTAATATTATCGTTGTAGCCCATCCGGGGTACAACAATTTGTAACTTATCAAAAAAATCCTATGTATTTCTTTAGAAAATGTAATTTTTAAATACTGTGTACTCAAAATTTGAAATAAATCGGTTAAAAATTGTTCTACTGCTAGGCAGTTTGAAAAATGCTGTTTCGAGAAAATCGCGTTTAAAGTTTTGAATGTGAATATTTTTAGGTTAACAATTTAACTTTTTTACTTTTCGTGAATTTATCTTTAGTCCCAAATAAGAAGAGAGGGTGTGCTTCACGGCGGGGCCCGACCATGAACCAGTCGTGAAAACTCGTAATTATTTTGCGAAAAAATATCACTTCAGCCAGGAATCGAACCTGGATCTCCTGCTTACCGGGCAGGCATCTTATCCCTTCGACTACCGAGGCATGTGATGATATTTATCGCAAATAACATGTTAATAACATTTAGAATAACATGTCAACAATATAATGATACATATATATATACGTATATTACAATATGCATATATACATGTATTCTTTCGAATCCCCACGACCGGTACTCCAGAGAGATGATGGTCCTATTCTCTCGATGGATGCAGGTCGGACTGCAATGGCGACACCCTCCGACGCCATTGGCAAATATACAAATAATCCTCCTGGAGCACGACAGGAGAGATTGCATCAAGCATGGCTCGAGCCTCCGATTAAGAAGGGAGGGTGTGCGTCACGGCGGGGCCCGACCACGAACCAGTCGTGAAAACTCATAATTTGCGAAAAAACACCACCTCAGGAATCGAACCTGAATCTCCTGCTTACCGGGCAAGCATCTTATCCCTTCGACTACCGAGGCATGTGATGATATTTATCGCAAATAACATGTTAATAACATTTAGAATAATATTTAGAATAACATGTCAACAATACAATGATACATATATATACGTATATTACAATATACATATATACATGTATTCTTTCGAATCCCCACGACCGGTACTCCAGAGAGATGATGGTCCTATTCTCTACATCCCAGCATCATAAAGTTGCCCTTCAACTGCCAGATTTTCATCCTTTTTGTCTTTTCTCGCGGTTTTTATGCTCGAACGAGCCTCTTTTGCGTCGCTGAGTGAGCGATCGGAGAGCATGATGCAGTGTTCATTGGCTTCGACGCAAAAATTATAACAATTGTGTCCGATAATAATAACCAAAACTTGGATTATGTGCATAATGCTGCACATCCTATCATTAAATTAGCATACGGCAATGCACAAATATCTAAAACTTTTTTCCGTTCGATGAACTTTTCGGTGACATCGACCACACAGTGACATTAAAATTTTCGTTGCTATTTTGGATAAATTCGCTCAAGCAGCGATTAAGCAATCCGTCAAAACTCAATTCTGTATAGGGTTTATTGCTTTGAAAACTTCTACTGATATTATCAATTTGTACTTATAGTCTTTCAGTTTTTCTGTAGCTTTCGCTATCTCGCCACGTGCACCACGAGTTAGCATTACTCGGATATTTCTCGTGCTGAGGTCAATTGTCCGTTGAGATCTTACGACGATATAGTGTTACCCATATTTCTTTTCTCATTTTTTCTATTGAATTATAATTTCTTCTTATGGCTAAACCGTAATAAATCACTAGTTGATTGATCAATTTGTCCGTTAGCTGATCTTTTCCTCTCAGATCTTTCACCGTTTTTTTTAAATTTCTCAGCCGAGTACTGATGCATTTTTGCATCTAATTATAAAAATATTTGGACCCTACGAGCCCTGAACGTTTCGACGTACCGCGCGGTCGACCAGCAGCACTGTGAGGCGCTCGGCGCGGATCGCCTATAACTTTTGAAAAAAATTATGTATCGCAATAAAATTACTTGCACTTCATTTTTGAAACCCTAAAGTGTATTTTAAAAGAAAAAAAATTGATTTTTTGAAAATTTTATATAGATGTTACTTAAGAATCTTTAGATTTTGTCATGAAAAATCGATATAGCGAGCGACATTTTAAGTACTGGAGGTATCTCTTTGACGATCGTATCATGAGGATAGAAACTCACACTTACAATCCGTATGCTAACACCACGTTCGGATTCGGCGACGAGATACGAATACCTATACAGCAGCAGGATCTGGACACGTTGCCGTGTGAAAGTGTTTTCTGTACATCGAGGGAAAGTTCGCGACAAGAGAGGGCGAACTCAATGGCATGGAAATCGATAAGAGCAGCAAAAACGTCGGAATAACAACTTTGATGAAAAACTAAATGTTGAACTACGAGAGATAGAGCTTTACAGAATTCCGGATGGGAGATCCCGTCTATAGCATTAGACGATTTCAACTTTTACGTGTCTCTTAACGTACTCCTCGGTTTTTGCGAGGATTATAAGCGCATGATGATAAACGCGCGACACGAACTTATTCTGATACGCGCTCGCAACGATAATAATTGCATGGTGGCACATCCGGATCAGAAACCAAAGATCACGCTATTGAAGGTACAATGGCGAATGCCGCACGTGATATTGAACATCAACAAACTGTCGCTTCTGCGAACGTTAGAAAGCGAATGATATCTGAGCATGGGCTTTCGTTCATGGGATCTGTACGAATTTCCCCTACTGCAAAGTATGACCAAGCATTCGTGGGCGGTAAAAGGCGATGCAATTAGAAAAACCGCAATACGTGATCTTTGCGCTACAGACCGGAAGGAAAAACGTACCGTCGGAAGAAGTTTCCAAATTCGACGATTGCAAGCTGATTAATATAAAACTCTATTTGAATTCTATTCCTACGACGATATGAACCTAGATTTTGAGCATAACAAGTTCGCTGTGTTGTACAATATGTATCTGAAATTTACGAGTGCGAGACCTGCGAACCATTCATGACTATCACCAGATTTCGGCAACACGATCCGCTTGTGGTCATCGATTGCTCCTACCAGAACGAATCGATCAAGAGCGCCACCGTTGACGTTCGCGTAGAATTCGAATGCAAGGAGAACGTTCCAGCTAACACACGGCTTATTGTCTCATCATTCACGATAGAGTGATAGAGTACAACCCGCTGACGAACGTCGTGCGTAAACTCACGTAAAACAGGAAACTACGATTTTTTCTTGGTATGCGGTATCGATTTCCTTCTCAATGAAATGAACGAACATATAAAGAACATATAAAGAAGAAGAATGGAGCGCGAAGATATAGAGTTTCCCCCGTCTCGCGACGATGTCGAACGTACCGGTCTTCGTCAATTTGCAAGGTTTTACCGTTCGGGAAAAGTTCACGGTTAAAAAAGTGGCGATATTAAGGAATGGGAAGGAGTTGACTCATCGAGTGTTTCGAGAAGCGATACCCTGGAATCTTCTCACGAAGGAGAAATCCAGGGCATCACGGTCTGCAGTGGAGCAACGGCGACATCGCCTACAGATTCTTGAAACCCATGATTCGAAGCAATGTGTGCGACCGATCGCGAGAGCGTCTAGACGAGTGTACGTTAATGGTTTGGAGAAGAAGAAGTGATTGGAAGAGATTCTCGGCGACGCGGATCACGATGTAATCGTCGAGACTATCGGCGCAGATTTCGAGGATATAGGACGACATTTGTGCCTTCCACTGCGAGCGTCATGCGAAGAATTGCGCCATGGAGAACGTGTGCAAATTGTACGATTGGTGGCCAAAGCGACAGGAATATGTCGCGGAATTGTAACGTTGCGTCAACGATTTATTTGACCAAAGTATATCATGTTATATATTATATCATATTATATCATATATCATATTATGTCAGTAGATTATCAATTATATCAAAATATTAACCATATCAGAATTTTATTAGTTGTATGAGATTATGGTGGCTATGTGTGTGAGTCGCCAGTTTTAGTTGCGAATTTGTGGTGTGGTGTGACACTTGATGGCGTGGATGGCGATTGCGCGTTGTGTGTCGCGTCTCGCGCTTGAGTGTGGCCTGTTGCACTGCGTCGCTCGCAATCGACTTTGAAGGCTGGTTCTCGGTCCGTGGAGGGTATCTGTCCTCGACCAGCGGTGTGGCGGACCAGCGATGTGAGTGTCAGCACCAAGCAATGCGGAATGGTAGCAGCCAAGTATCGCAATGCGTTGGATAATAAGAGTGCAAGCTGAAGGATATGTTGCAGGAAGGTTGCATGCACGCCAACAATCAAGGAATGCAGAGTTAAATAAAAGCCATTATATTTAAAAAAGTGAGGAAACAAAAATGCTACATGAGCAGGCGGGACTCAGTCTGGGTCCCGCGGGAAAAGCGCGTAGGCGAGTCGGTCGCGTCTGTTTCTGCGCGTGCGCGCGCCAGTTCCTGCAGCCGCTCTCTGCGTCGTTCTCGAGCCCCGGCTCCTCTTCGGCGCGATCGGGGGGTGAGTGTTGTAGGCTTGACCGGTGCCGGTGGCAATCCTGTGGTCTGCGTGGCGGCCTCGGCGAAAAAACGGCGAGTGTCACGGCGCGGCGGCCGATGCTGCACGTGGCCTAGCTCTATTGCGCAGAGCTGCCACGGACTATCTGGTGGTGTGCCGAGTTCCAAGGAACGGGAACCAGGAGTCGGTGGTCGCTCCGGTGTAGCAGCGCTCGAGGAAGTCGAGGGACTTGTCGCGTCCCCTGCGGGCGGAGTCGGCGGCCGAGACAGGCTGTCCTCGGAGGAGGAATCCGAGCTGAACAGGTCCAGGAGTTGTTGCCTGCGGTCGGGTGAACTCCTGGCTCGTCGCTCGGTGGCTCGTCCCTCCGGGCCGGTGCACGGCGAGGGAGGTGTGTGAGCCGACTGCGGCGTGGGTAGCCGCGCAGTCAACGGCAGCGAGCGATGTGGTGCTGGCGCCTCCGGGATGGTAGGCAGCGTCGATGGCCTCGGGGATGTCGAGGCGTCGTGGGCGACCCCTGGATGAGGTACGCCGGCGGAGATCCTCCGGATGAGCAGCGGCTCCCCGAGCTGATGGAGATCGACGGGCTGCGACTGCGGCCTGGAGCAGATTGCCCGGACACGGGCGAATTGGGCGGCGTCGCTGGCCGCGAGAGACCTTCCGGGTCGTGATAAAGCTGTGGTGTTCACAGCTGGGATAGGACCACGTCCGTAGGAGAGAGGCGAGATGGATATGGCGGCGTTCACGGCCGTCAGAGGCAGAGTCGGAAGGAAGTGGCGGCGTTCACGGCCGTCAAAGGCAAGGCTGGTTTGGCGGCGTTCACGGCCGTCAGACTTAAGCCCGGAGAGGTAACCGCGGCGTTAACTGCCGCGGGGAGTACGACCGAATGTGGGTCAGTATTTGCCAGCAGGAAAAACTGCCGTATGAAGAGCAATGAGGCCAGGGCTGGCCTCCAGAGCTCAGAGGGCGTCGCAGTGCAAGCTCTTACCAATTACCTTGGTTCGAGGCGACTGAGGCGAAGAGCGATGCCGAGTGCCGCTCTTATATAGTGTCCGCTGTAGTGTTTCAAATACGAGAAAGTGATTTCTCGTCTTGCCATCTAGTGGCGGGCGCGCGAACCACCATCTGGCGCGGAACTGCGCGCGACGGTGTGTCGATGGTGCGCTCGCGAGGCAGTGACCGCCACAAGATTATTGATTGTATTGGAATACTAAAGTAGTATCGAGTTGATAGTATAGTTTATAACGGAGCGCATTCTTCCGCTCCGTTCCTCCTCCGAATTTCCCCCGACCGACCATCAGTCGGGGACCGCCGAACACCAGGCGGAGTGCGGCAGTGGCCGCAAAGAGGCAGCAATGCCTCATTTATAATAATTGTAAATACGCGAACTCCGAAACGTCGGAGAATACCACGAAAACATACGTGTTTTCGTGGTATTTCCCCGCACCGCGCCAAGCGTCGCGCCACCGAGCGCGAACGCGTCCCGCGCCGCACCGACGCCGCGCCACACAATTGAGCGAGCGTCCCGCACCGCGCCACGACCGCGTCCACAAGCGCGTAACCACCCCGCGCCGCACCGATTACCTTCCCACCGAACTCCTTCCCTACCAAGAAAACCCATCATCCCCCGATCCTTTTTTCCGTTCCTGGGGAGAGGGATGCTAACCCCGAGATCGACCAATCCGACCGATCCGACCGAAAATACCGAGGTCGATCTCGGGTATAAAAAGGCATCACTCTCCGCAGAGAAATCATCCGATCTCATACTCACGATCCGATCTCATACTCACGATCCGATCTCACACTCACGCTCCGATCATTCCTGTTCCGAGAGCTCGCCTCGAGGAAACGATCTTCCGCCACCGGTAGAAAGCCTGAGATTTGTTGGGGTTCTCCCCAACGCGCCAAGTTCGCTTGGCCTGGCCGAACGCCGTCTCCGTAGCTCGCACGGCAAGTCGAGAGTTGCTGGGGTCTCCCCAGCGCGTCGAGTTCGCTCGACCCGACTCTGCCGTTCCGAGAATTCACCGCCGAGTATCGGGGTTCTCCCCGATACTACCTCTCCGAGCACCAGGGTACACCCTGGTCGGCCGAGTACACTCGGCACCGCCACCTTCTTCTCCGCACGCAGCTGGGGCCCTCCCCGGCTGGCCGAGTTCACTCGGCATTCAAACAGACAGACGAGGGCGCACCCCCGTCAGCCGAGCACTCTCGGCAGGGAACGGCTCACCCGTTCTCCGATCTCAACGATCCGCCGAATTCGCGAAATCTCCATCCTCGCGACAACATCGCGACACGCGTTTAAATCCACGCCGATTTAAAGGCCCGCGACCGAACACGTGCGACACCGCCGCCGCCGCGCGCGCCCCGCGCCACCGAACTGCGCGCCGCGATCAGTATCGCGTCGACCGCCCGAGCGATCTCTTATATTGTATTATATTTACGCGCTATCCACGCGCCGCTCGCCGTCTCGCCCGTTCACGGCCACAAACATTTACGCGAAGTCTCGGTGCATTCCATCGCACCCCTATTAATTAAATAAACATCGTTATTGGTTATAACTTTCGTCTAACGAGTTACTAACGCCTTTCTGTCTCCAACGTCCTCGCTTCCCCTCCTGGCAACCGACTGACCGCTCTCCGCGCGGGAAAGCGAGACCGTTATATGGCGCCCGAACAGGGACCGGAAGATAGTAAGACCGCGGAGACAGGAAACAAGAACGAAATGGCCGATGACGGGATAGATCGGTTAACGAAAGCCGAGTTGCAGGAACGGCTCGGACAAATACAACAAAGTACCGCCGGGCCCGTCGAAGCGCTACGACAGCGCCTGCGCAGATGCACGCGCGATCATCCGGGAACGTCTCTCGAGCCACCCGCGCTGACACCCCTTGCGTCCCCCGTATATTCCGTACCCCCCGAATTTCCGATCCGTATACCGGAGTTGCCACGGCCGGCCGAAATCATGGGGCAAATGCGTAAATGGGGCTGTTTTTTCGACGGACGCGACCCGATCGGGTTCCTGGAACGGATCGAGGAACTCGGCGACACATGCGGTTTCACCGAATCACAACTGCTGACCGGTATACCCGCATTATTACGGGGGGACGCAATGTTGTGGCACCGAAACAATCGCCAATACTGGGCCGCGTGGGAAACGTTCCGGCAAGATTTCCTCGCGCAATTTTGCCCGCAACCAGAAAAGACCGCCGCACTGCGTGAAATCTACTCCCGCACCCAGAAGCCCGGTGAAACGTACGCACAGTACGCCACAGCCCTGCAGACGCTCATGCGCCGCGCAGGGAATTTCGGAGAACGGGCGCAGACCGATCTGCTCTTCGCCAATCTCCACCCGGATTATAAAATATACATTCGTCGGGAAGACGCCGCGAACCCCCGCGTCCTGCAGGCACGAGCGACCGAATACGAGGGGATCCAAAAACAGCGACAAACGCTACGAGCTACCGAACATCGGGGGGAAGTCATCGCGAAAACTAGCCGCACGGCTGCCACCGCATATAACCCTTGCGATCACTGTTGGCGATGCCGACAACGCGGGCATACCCGTTTCGAATGCCGACGACCACCCGTGCGGTTCTGCTCTCAGTGCGGAAAAGAGGGGGTATTCACCCGCGAGTGCCACCCGCCGGGAAACGCCAGCAGGATCGAGAATACCGCGGCCGCGTCTCGATCCCCGTAAACTACACCCTGCGGCCGCACCTGACCGTACACGTGCTCAATCACCCGATCGAGGCAATGATCGACACCGGATCGGAGCTATCATTTATCGATCAAAAGACCGCGCGTTCTCTAGAACGACTCCGCTTCCTGCCGACCGCCGACCACGGTCAGGTGCGACTCGCGGACGGAACGCAGGTCAGCACCACCGGCACTATTCGCGTACCGCTAAACTTCTCCCCTCGCGTCACATGGCACACCTTCCGCATCCTGCCGCAACTCGACAACGCCATGATCATCGGGATGGACGTATGGGCTGGGTCGGGAATTATCTTACGACCACCGCCGCCGTACTCACATACCTACGGCACCGCACCGACCAAGCAGAGTTGTCCGATCTCGGAGGATGAGCAACTCCGAGTGTTCCTCGAGGAGGAAATAAGGAAATTCGACCACGTCCGTGGACCGACCGAGTTAACCGAGCACCGCATTAAGCTCATCGATCCCACGCCGATTAAACAAAGATACCGACCGCGGAATCCGGCAATGCAAGCGATTATTGACACGGAGGTCGATCAAATGCTGCAGGACGGCATAATTGAGCCATCAACAAGCGCGTGGAGCTCTCCGATCGTAGTGGTCCGGAAAAAGGACGGAAAAAATCGATTCTGTATCGATTTTCGTAAAGTGAATTCCGCTACCGAGCGTGACGCCTATCCGTTGCCACAAATTTCCGCCACACTGGATAAACTGCGCGGGGCAAGGTACTTGTCTACCATCGACCTGAAGAACGGTTATTGGCAGGTACCCCTCGCTCCCAGCAGTCGACCAATCACCGCATTTACCGTTCCAGGCCGAGGGCTAATGCACTTTCGGGTCATGCCTTTCGGCCTGCATTCAGCTCCAGCAACGTTCCAACGATTGCTCGACCGCGTAATCGGGCCCGAATTAGAGCCCCACGCGTTTGCGTATCTGGACGACATCATCGTGGCCAGCCAGACCTTTGCCGAACACCTGCAGCATCTGCGCGAAGTCTTCCGCCGACTACGCGCGGCCCGACTCCGCATAAATCACGATAAGTGCCGATTCTGCGTACCGGAGTTACGATATCTCGGACATATCGTAAATCGCGACGGAATAAAAACCGACCCCGAGAAAACGACCGCGATCGCCGACTGGCCTATTCCACAGACCGTGAAGCACATCCGACAATTTCTCGGGGTGGCCTCCTGGTATCGACGATTTATCGAGAACTTTGCCACCGTCGCCGCACCCCTAACTGCGCTAACGCGGAAAAACACACGATGGAACTGGGGGGAGGAGGAACAAGGCGCCTTTGATGCGCTGAAAAAGAATTTAACAACCGCCCCAGTGCTGGCCTGCCCCGATTTCGAACGGCCGTTTACGCTACAAACCGACGCAAGTACCATCGGCCTCGGGGTGGTACTCACGCAGTATTTTCCGGAGGGGGAGCGCGTCATCGCATACGCGAGTCGGACATTGAACGGCGCCGAAAAAAATTACAGCGCGACCGAACTCGAGTGCCTCGCCGTCGTCTGGGGAATTCGGAAAATGCGCGGGTATCTGGAGGGCTACCGTTTCACGGTGATCACCGATCATCAAGCGTTGAAATGGTTGCAACAACTCGAATCACCGTCCGGCCGGCTGGGACGGTGGATGTTCGAGCTACAACAATACACGTTCGAGATACGATACCGGAAAGGCGCGTTGAACCGGGTGGCCGACGCGTTATCTCGGCAACCCGCCGTCTCCGCCATATCACATCCCCGCTGCCAATGGTACCGCCGCACATGGGACCGAGTGACGCGCGACCCCGACCGTTTTCCGGATTACACGATCCGCGACGGACGATTATACCGTCATGTACTCCACACCTTAAACTTCCACGACGTACCCCGCGAAACGCAGTGGAAGGAGTGCGTGCCGACCGAGAAACGGCGGGACATTTTACGCCAATTCCATGACGCCCCGACCGCCGGGCATCTAGGAGTAGCCAAGACGATCACTCGCATCGCGTATCACTATTACTGGCCGGGGATGTACCGCGATATCGCACAGTACGTACGAGCCTGCGGGAACTGCCTCGCGTACAAAGTGCCGACCCGACACCCGCCCGGAACCATGCATGCCACCGCACTCGACCGTCCGTGGCAACAAATGACGCTCGATCTAATCGGGCCTCTACCGCGCTCCCTCCGCGGACACACCTGGGTTCTAAATATGCAGGATCGCTTCACGAAGTGGCTCGAGATTCGGCCCCTCCGCCGCGCCACCGCTGAATCCGTCGCGAGAACCATCGCGGAAGCAATTATATTTCGACACGGCTGCCCGACCGAGATATTAAGCGACAACGGCACGCAATTTAAAGCGAAGGAAGTCGACTCCTCAGCGCCTTCGGGATAAAGCATCGTTTCACCCCCGCGTACGCCCCCCATTGCAACCCGACCGAACGGGTGAACCGAACCGTAAAAACCATGATCGCGCAGTATGTGGGGCGTAATCAAAAAACGTGGGATGAAACGTTGCCCGAGCTGCAGTTTGCATTCAATACGGCCTCAAATGACGCCACCGGGTACTCGCCGGCCTACTTAAATCTCGGTCGGGAACCATGCTCGGTTGCAAGAACCAACGAAGCCACCGTCGGTCCCAGCAAACCCGACGCCTTAAGACGAAGACTCGAAGACGCGTATGAGCTCGTCCGCGTCAACCTAGCGCGAGCCTTCCAACAACAGGCGCGAAATTACGACTTAAGGCGGCGGGACTGGCGACCAAAGCTAGGAGAGTGGGTATGGAGGCGCGATCACCCCCTCTCCAGCAAACGCGATGCGTTTAACGCAAAACTCGCGCCGCGATACATCGGGCCCCTGGAGGTGAAGGCAGCCATTTCCCCCGTAATCTATGATTTACGGAGTAAACGCGGGAAATGGCACCGACACGTTCACCTCCAGGATTTAAAACCGTCGCCCGGCAAGACCGAAGCTGACAGCGCCGCCGAAACAGCGAACGACGACGCCGACAACGAACCGACCGACGCCGACAACCAACCGACCGACGCCGACGCGACGCCGACCGTCACCACCAACGACGAGCCCCCGGCAAGCACAACAAAAAGAAGGGGCAAACCGCGGGACGTCAACCGAAAAACAAAACACCAAGGCCCCGGACGACCGCGGAAAAATTTCAAGCCGAAATAACAACAAATAACGGCTAAAAATTAGGACGAGTAGGGGAAAATCCGACCGACAGCCACACGATCCTCGGCAACGAGAAACGACCCGATCGTCAGATCACGACGAGCTACCAGCATGGCAAGACGCGTGAGCATCGTCGAGGAAATCGACGCACTATTAGAGGAACGCCCGCCGCCGCCATACGATCCGACGCGGCCGGGAATCGAGGACCTCTGCCTCGACTTATTCGGGCCAGAGTCAGATACCGAGGCCGAACCACTGAATCGACCAAACCCGCCGGCCAGGAAAACCGTGCCAAGAGTCGGCACCAGGATCCAGCGCTCCGATGCGACCCAGCGACGCAAGGCCATCTGGCTTGCGGAAACGCCACCACCACCGCCGAAACGGGGACGGCGATCCACGGAAGGCTACACGGTCCGACCAGCCAGCGGAAAAACTGTCTCGGTGGCTACTAACACGCCACCGATCGAGAAGCCACGGATGGTCAACGTGGCGACCCAGACCAGCGCCAAGCCAACACCGCCGCTTCAGCCCGCCGGCCCAACACGACCTCCGCCGATCCCGGTCGAGATATGGCCAGGGATGGTGGTCCCAATACCGCATTACGCGGTCCACAAAAATCGGAAATATCGGGCCGACGTGCAGGGAAGAAAATACGTGCTGAGGTTCAACGCCAATGGAACCTTGCGCTCCAGCCGACCGGCATAAGCCACTAATTTCTGGCTTCCGACGGAGGGGGGAGATATAACGGAGCGCATTCTTCCGCTCCGTTCCTCCTCCGAATTTCCCTCGACCGACCATCAGTCGGGGACCGCCGAACACCAGGCGGAGTGCGGCAGTGGCCGCAAAGAGGCAGCAATGCCTCATTTATAATAATTGTAAATACGCGAACTCCGAAACGTCGGAGAATACCACGAAAACATACGTGTTTTCGTGGTATTTCCCCGCACCGCGCCAAGCGTCGCGCCACCGAGCGCGAACGCGTCCCGCGCCGCACCGACGCCGCGCCACGCAATTGAGCGAGCGTCCCGCACCGCGCCACGACCGCGTCCACAAGCGCGTAACCACCCCGCGCCGCACCGATTACCTTCCCACCGAACTCCTTCCCTACCAAGAAAACCCATCATCCCCCGATCCTTTTTTTCCGTTCCTGGGGAGAGGGATGCTAACCCCGAAATCGACCAATCCGACCGATCCGACCGAAAATACCGAGGTCGATCTCGGGTATAAAAAGGCATCACTCTCCGCAGAGAAATCATCCGATCTCATACTCACGATCCGATCTCATACTCACGATCCGATCTCACACTCACGCTCCGATCATTCCTGTTCCGAGAGCTCGCCTCGAGGAAACGATCTTCCGCCACCGGTAGAAAGCCTGAGATTTGTTGGGGTTCTCCCCAACGCGCCAAGTTCGCTTGGCCTGGCCGAACGCCGTCTCCGTAGCTCGCACGGCAAGTCGAGAGTTGCTGGGGTCTCCCCAGCGCGTCGAGTTCGCTCGACCCGACTCTGCCGTTCCGAGAATTCACCGCCGAGTATCGGGGTTCTCCCCGATACTACCTCTCCGAGCACCAGGGTACACCCTGGTCGGCCGAGTACACTCGGCACCGCCACCTTCTTCTCCGCACGCAGCTGGGGCCCTCCCCGGCTGGCCGAGTTCACTCGGCATTCAAACAGACAGACGAGGGGCGCACCCCCCGTCAGCCGAGCACTCTCGGCAAGGAACGGGCTCACCCGTTCTCCGATCTCAACGATCCGCCGAATTCGCGAAATCTCCATCCTCGCGACAACATCGCGACACGCGTTTAAATCCACGCCGATTTAAAGGCCCGCGACCGAACACGTGCGACACCGCCGCCGCCGCGCGCGCCCCGCGCCACCGAACTGCGCGCCGCGATCAGTATCGCGTCGACCGCCCGAGCGATCTCTTATATTGTATTATATTTACGCGCTATCCACGCGCCGCTCGCCGTCTCGCCCGTTCACGGCCACAAACATTTACGCGAAGTCTCGGTGCATTCCATCGCACCCCTATTAATTAAATAAACATCGTTATTGGTTATAACTTTCGTCTAACGAGTTACTAACGCCTTTCTGTCTCCAACGTCCTCGCTTCCCCTCCTGGCAACCGACTGACCGCTCTCCGCGCGGGAAAGCGAGACCGTTATAAGTTGATAATATTGAAATAAAATACTAATGTTAATATTGAAATAAAATGCTTGTATCGAACATATAAATGCATGGGAAAACCGGGAAATATATAGAAATAAAAAAAACATTTGTACGCAATATCTCTCCTTTTATTTCATCTTAATCTTACATCCCAAAGAACAGAGCCACAAGTTCGCAATCGATAATGTCGTTACGATCGAAAGCCTGTCACGTATGACTCTCGAAACATTCTCGACGGTAGATGCGATATCCTTAAAACGCGCCAATTTCGTCGATCTTTCCTAGTATCTTGGTCAACGAGATAACGGATTGACGCAATGCTCGAACTCGAACATGTTATTCATCGTTTCCTTCGACATGTTTGATGCAATCTCTTCTGCCGCCCTGCAGGGGGACCCATTGTTCTCTCTTCGTCTGTTTGAAAAAAATGCGGCTTCGCCGCGCTTCAGAGGAAATAATTGGTTTTTCCGGCTCTACTTTGCAACGAGAGAAATCGTGTAGCTTCGATGACGTTGGCGACTGAGAAGTGATGGGATCGAACAAGCGGTGAACCACTGGCGCACCAGGAGGATTATTTGTATATTTGCCAATGGCATTGGAGGATGTCGCCGCTGCGGTCCGACCTGCATCCATCGAGTGAGAGACCAACATCGCTCTAGAGTACCGGTCGTGGGGATTCGAAAGAATACATGTATATATGTACTATTGTACTATACGAGTATATATATATATATATATATATATATATATATATATATATATATATATATTGAAAGATATTTATTAGATTCGGAAAAATAAACGGAGACCAACTGGATTTGAACTCGGGATCCCTCGTTTACTAATGACACTTAGTCTGCACGACCACGACGGCTCCTCTTTGTTAGCTGTTTATATTCCGAATCTCTTTCATGACCGCTTACGGTCTCTCTAATATATATATATATATATATATATATATATATATATATATATATATATTATTACAATATATATATATATATATATATATATATATATATATATGTATCATTGTATTGTTGACGTGTTATTCTAAATACGTTATTTGCGATAAATATTATCACATGCCTCGGTAGTCGAAAGGATAAGATGCCTGCCCAATAAGCAGGAGATCCAGGTTCGATTCCTGGCTGAGGTGGTATTTTTTCGCAAAATAATTACGAGTTTTCACGACTGGTTCGTGGTCGGGCCCCATCGTGATCACCCTCCCTTCTTATTTGGGGCCGCAGGCTCGCTTTCCAGACGTAATATCGTCAGGTTGTTGATTCTTCCGAAACGCACGTTATATTTCCAATGTGCGACGAGGCCGGAAAGGTTCTCCGTTGGTACTCTGTAGATACTTCGAGAGAAAGTATCTCTTCTCTCTATCGTTGTTCGAGAAGCTCCCTCCACGTATCGGACGACATCGAGATCTGCTTGTCATGACTATCTCCCAGAATAATGTTTATGCGCGAGGAACGTTCAAGAGTGACGCATACATCGAGAAACTTGTAAACTCCCGTTTTAGTCAAGGGATATCTTCGTTTTAGAATTCTAACTGGACTAATCATACTACTGACGTTGTTATAATTCGACGCGACCATTCTGTCGAGCGTTCTTTTCCTCTTCCTCGCGTTGTTGCTCTCGTCAATTCAATGCGTCTCGGAATCTTGCGGAGTGTTCGATACCATCTTTACGATCGGAAAGATCGCGCGACACTTATCGTTCGTTTCGCTAGTAATTGTTTCATATTCTTTGCTCTATACAATGTATTTATGAAAAAAAATACAAAATACGCGTTTCTCCTTCTTCTCCTCTAAATCGTCCTCGCTCGAAAATATGTTCTCATCTGAGCGAGTCTTTTCAGAAGAGCGCATAATTATTTCTAACAGTCTGTCCCTTGGACACGATACCAAAAATCTCCGCGTCGAATTTATCGGCCATAGTTACACTTCTGGTAAACTCGTTGTACTTGAAGAACTGTCGTTTAATGATAAAGTACAGATTACCGTTGATGTATCGAACGGCGGACGTTACGACGGGTGGAATTTCCGAAAATATCGTGTGCAACGAGTTATGTCTGACGGCTATCATCGAGCAGTCGTCGATCTCGGCCACGATTTCATCGTTGATTAAATCGCGAACATTCGTCCCGCATTGGTATTAACAGCGTTAATTCTTGCGTTAGGAGGAAGATTTTTATCCTTCAGTTTCTTCGGCCAACCCGATATCAGCTCGAAACTCGGATATTCTATCATGTAAACTGTATCATCTACGAACAATACGAGTTGACTCGAGGGTTGTCAATACGCGCCAAACGCGTAAAATTATCGGAAAGGAAACGCAGATAGTTCGTCAATAACAACGATCTGATGTAAAATTTTCCGCTGACCGACCATAAGTGGCGTCGATATGCCACGTACATTCTGTTTTCTAACATTAACACCGCGTCGACAGATCGTGCACAGATCCACGTTTGTTGAGCCGTCTTTATCGCGCATGGCGATCGTGATTGTCGCTACAGTCGTCGTCGCTGGTATCGATCTCGAGACTTCGCTCTTGTTCTTTAAACCGTATAAATTCTGAATGGCGAGAAAATTCGCCTCGCTCAAACATACGGGAAAGGTCTTAGAGGAAACGAAGGCGTTTATTATCGAATTCTTCTGGCGACTGTGGTGTAATCTTAAAGCGTGACCGATCTCGTGCGTCAACGTATACAGTAGATGAAGTGTGTCGATAGGATTAGCGGTCAGCTCGATGTGCCATTTCTCCGAGTTATGCATCTCCGACACCTCGGACGATCCCGACAGGAGGAAAGCGTGAACTAGCACGTTATCGGGTCCGTCCAGCAACGACGGACATATTCGGCTACCGCGATGTCGAGAATCTACGAACATGTGAAAGCCCTCCTGAAACGATAGCACGACATCGGGATTCATCGAATTGCGCTCGAACGTCAACAACGAATTTGCCACCCACATCTCGAACGCAATCTCGGTGACTCGTAGGACGCTCTTGCTCGCCAGGTGAAAGTTCCAAGTGAGGTGCGTCTTCGCCCATTTCCTCGGAAACTTGTCTAAGACAGAATTCGATATATCTCTGACGTCACATCGCGGTTTACGCATCTGTTTCAACGTAGCATCATAAGAACCCCATTACTTATGGTTATGGTAACAGTAGTAAGTGGGGCACTATGGCGCGTCAAAACAAACCCCCACCACCTTCCCACTGGCGCCAGGGGCGTGGTCCCCGACAGTCAAAAACTGGCAGCCACGTGGAAATGGAGCGTTCTGATTGGTTGGTGGGGATGGGAGGTGATAATTAGGTAATTAGTAGGAGCGTTCTGATTGGTTGACTCCGTAGCTGCCCGACGCGTGATTGGCCCTAGCCATAGTGTGCCCCATGTGTGCGATTGGTTGTCGAAATGCTAGACAAGGTAGGGGAAGGGTGAGAAAGCGTCTGGGACCGATCGGAGTCCGAAAACAAAATGGCGACTGCGAAAAGAAATATGGCGGGGGCTGTAAAAGAAATATACTTGTCGAGAATGGAATGCGATTTTTTGTTTACGTGAGATGGAGCGAAGAGAAGAAAACCAATTTTTTGTGGGATTTTACTGGTTGTATATGGGATATGAAGAATCACGTTTTTCTTAGGGCGAAAAGTTTCTCGGCGCCTCATAGTCGGTGAATTTAGAATAAATTTCTCGATTCGTTTGGCATTTTTTTGTATAGGGGAAATATAGGTTACAAGTGGATATAAGTTTTGAAGACATGAGATTTTCGGTGTGTAATAACCATTATTTACCAGGTCGTACGGTATTTGGAAGGAGGAAAACAGGAACGGACAGGTTCGCACTATACCAGGTGTATGCATAAGTTTTTTCCAGTTTTTTAGTAAAAAAAAACACGTAATTTTCAAGGGAAATTAATTTTTTTTATTCAAAATATTGGCCATCGGCTTCTACACATTTCGCCCATCTTTCAGGTAATTTATGAATACCATGCCAGAAAAACTGCTTGTCTTTTGCGGCAAATCATTCGTCGAGCCATTTTCCAACTTCCTCGAAATTGCTGAAGTGTTGCTCTGCGAGCGCGTGCCCCATTGATGCGAAGAGGTGATAGATCAGATGGCGCCAGGTCTGGGACGGGTGCGGAAGGATGTCCCATCCAAGCGATTTCAAGGTGTCTTTCACTGGTTTTGCTGTGTGAGACGGCGCATTGTCGTGTAACAAAATCACTTTGCCATGTCTTCTGGCCGATTCCGGTCGTCTTTTGATTAATGCGTGGTTTAAATTAATCATTTGTTGGCGATAGCGTTGTGTATTAACGGTTTCGCCGGGCTTCAAGAATTCATAATACACAATACCACTCTGGTCCCACCAAACACAGAGCATGGTCTTCTTGCCGAAGCGATTTGGCCTTGGTGTTGATGGACCGGCTTCGCCAGGTGAAAGCCACGATTTTTTCCGCTTCGGGTTTTCAAAATAAATCCATTTTTCATCACCCGTCACAATTCGATACAAAAATGATTTCCTTTCGTGGCGTTGAAGCAGCATTTCACAAGCGACTTTGCGATTTTCCATTTGACGTTCATTCAAATCGTGTGGGACCCATTTACCGAGTTTATTGATCTTTCCCATTGCTCGTAAACATCTGCTGATTGTTTCTTGTGATACATGTAATGCTTCTGCTAATTGCCGTTGAGTTTGGGTTGGGTCATCATCCAATAACTCCTATAATTGCTCGTCTTCGCATTTTTGTGGTCTACCAGAGCGCTCACTGTCTTTCACATTGAAATCACCATTTTTAAATTGTCGAAACCATGTCTCACATGTTCTAATCGATGGAGCGTGTTTACCATATGTTTCTACCAGCAAACGATGACTTTCAACAGCCTTTTTCTTTTGATTAAATAAAAAAAGCAATGCGTGCCGCAAATGTTTTTTTTCAGGCACAAAACTCGACATGATCACTGAAGGATAAAACAAAGACGCTAGTTTTTGGCGGACTCAACTTGTGTGTGTTTGTAGTTTTAAATGTCAGACGAACAAAATGATGTATGTGTCAAATTAATACGCTGCGTACTTTTCGCTGGCGACATCTCTTAGTTAAACCGGAAAAAACTTATGCATACACTTGGTATATTTCTGTCGTCGATGACGCCGAATTCGGGGTTATACGAAGCTTTTATTCCAAGACAAACACGTGAATTGAAAAAATTTTCTAGATGTAAACTCTAGATTTTTCTAACATTTGGAGTTATACACTCTAGTTATACACTAGAGGTTATGTTCCTTAATTCTATGGTAAACAAACGAAAAATATTTAAAAACGATTAGATATTTCTAGCTTGGAATTATGTGGCTAAAATTGGTTTTAGATCGGTGGGAAAGAAAGTGGACAAAGAATTTATGTTACAAAAATTAGGTTTATTGTTATATCATTATACAAATTATATCATAATAGTGTTTCTTTAATGTTTAATTGTTCTTAAAAGTACAAGTTTGTATATGACAGCACGTTACATGAGATTTTTCACATTTCTTTTTTCCATGAAGAAAGATTTTACGAAATAATTGTACGATTAGCTTATCATTATCTTCGTAATCTTCGCTGAATATTTTGAGAAATTGTTTAAGCTTATAACTGCGAGACAAACAATAAAAAAATACGCAGCAATATTGTCCATAGGTCTGAGAAAATGTGCCCTGTAATCGCGTGATGTTTCATTTATGAGTAGTAGAGTTTCGTCGAAGTCGTAGATTGAATCTGGAATCCAGGGGTAGTCCGTAGCTATCGAAATACGTGCCTTTTCCGTGCTTGTCTAGGTAGAAAGCAACCCAGTGTTGTCCAGGACGTGATTTATCAGTGTTCGCGACGATGGCCGTCGACTTCGTCCACACCCTCGGGATTCTGTCGGCAGGATACACACCCGCATGTCCGATACTGAGATGATGCAACGCTCGTAAGATTTCGAGCGAATTCATCTTCCGCGGTGTGGAACGATGTTTGAGTTGTTTCCTGGCTCGTTATATTTTTATCTTCTTGTGAAGATTGTACGGTAGAAGCTTCCTTTTTTTCACACTCGAGTTTCGATAGATCTTCTTTCTCCGCTTTTACTTGTTCACACCTCGCTTGTTCTTTTTCTAATCTCTTATTTCTCCACGTAACGAGATTCGGAAAATTTCGTTTTATTGTAAAAACCTCGCGTTCTGTATCACTGTCATCGGAACTTTCATTGGTAAAAGAATTAGCGCTGCTTATGTCGCAGTTCCCTTCTTGAGATTGCATCCAGTATCTCAATTTGTATGCATTGCGTAACGCGCAACGAAATTTGTCGGAATTTCGATGAAACCCGTGATGACCGCAGCGCAATTCATGCTCTTCGCCTTCCGACAGGGTTTTGAAAGCAGCAGAGATTTCTTCTAGATTATATTCGTTTCTTGCGAGTACATTTTCCAAATAATGTATCTTCTCTCGACCTCGGGTGTATATATAACGCGCTTGCCGTGCAATTTCACATAGTTCCGCCATGAAATGTTTGGAATTGACTGTTCCGTCAAACCACTCGATCCCATGGTAGTTTCGAGAGAGCCAGTTGTTTTTTCGTCTGTATTTTTCGGGTAATTCGACAAATGGATATGGAGGCATCATAATGCAGTGACTTATGAATGCTTCGTTAATTGTGACAACCACTACTTCCTTCGGCATAAACTTCCCCTCAGCGTCGCGGAAACCTTGTATATCGATAACTATATCCATGATGCGTAGAATATACTTTCAATTTATTTTGCACGAAGTGACGACGTTCGCATCTAGAGCAAAACTGCGGCTACTTTTTGTTAAGCTTTCGAAAAAATAGAAATGAAAAATAGATAACGGTGGAAGGGGAGAAATTCGAGTATGTCTCATCCGCTAAAATCAACGATAATTTGACGCGAGGAATCGATCTCTAACACGTTATCGAATTCTGCGTAAACGATACAATTAATCGTTGAGGTAATAGCTTTTTCAAATCGCATCTCTAATCGTAAACTTCCATGTCTGACAAGATTCCAATGTCTAGCGCAATTTGCCGATAGATCGGGAGTGAGATCGAAAGCGAAAAGCGTGAAACCTTTGGCATAATCTTCTCTGCTTATAGAATTCCTTTCGTTTAGAAAATGGATGCCTATTCCTGAGAAGAGGGTGTTATAAGCCTCGACATAGAGCGGATGGTCTTTTGAGAAATTCGGTTGCAGCGGTCTACTCGGAATTTGCACGCCATCGGCATATAGCGAGAAGAAATTTATGCCGTAATTTTTGAAATTAAATGGATTTAACTTTCTGTCGCCGTTAAACGCTTTGTTATCGACGAATCCGACTATTACACGTTTCGGAAGTTGCCCGAGTATCGCGTTATCAATCGATTCTCCTACCACTTCGGCGTGAATCGTGAATGTTTTAACTTCGACTCGCGTCAGAGGATACTTGGTGGTTGTTTTACTCAGCATTCTCGCATGTTCGAGTAACACTGCGGGGCTTATTTTTGCTCTTCTTATGAGTAAACTAGCATCTAGAATGCGTATTTTCGACGTTGAGTTGCTTTCTATGAGGCAAAACGCATCTCTCGAGCGAACGAGTCTCATTCTAACCTCCACTCCGTTAATTAAAAATTTATCCTGATTAAAGACGTCGCAATGAAGATGACCTATTAGATCTACCGAACGTTCTCCTTGGATGTATCGGGCGCGTCTCACGAGAGCTTGATTGGGGTTGTCCGATTCTAATAGCGCGTCCATATAACCGGGTTCGTCCGTGTCCCGTAGACAGGAAGTTAGATGGGAAGTTTTTGCCGGTGAAGAATAATTTAACAATGCTTCGATGTACGCGCGGTACGCGTAGGCGTTGTTTGGGGGTGATACGAGTTTTTGATTGAAGTACACGTCGATTTGGTTGAACATCGAATGTAGTAGATGATTCACAGGGCCTACTTTGTTTCCTCCTGCTCCTCCTCCTTCTCCTCCTCCTCCTCCTCCTCCTCCCCCTGTCGATGTTCCAGGACTGGGTAAACTTTCCACTCGTACGCGAAGGCTTAGCATGGTATGCGTGAGATCTAGATAATCTTCTCCGTGTCCGGGTACGACGAATTCTATAGGCGCGTCGTCCGCGAGCGAGGTTACCGGTTTGTAATAAACCCATTGCGAATTCTCGATACTGGTTTGAGTAGGAGGTAAACTGAAAAGATCGAGCTCGCTCTTTAAACACTCGCTCGTGTGGGTATGAAGAAAGGACATATCTCTCAAATTTACGAAGTGCGTCGGTTAAGTAAATATATCGAATACGGTGCGCTTTTTCCCGCTATTTCGTCGATGTTTCGCTGTCTTTTTAATTTTGCCCGCTTTCCTCTTCGATGATTTTTTTTTAATCGTTTTTTTCACGCCGATTTTCGAAGATTTCTTTTTTTTATCGACTTGTCTGCGTTTACGAACCGTGCTTCTCCCTGATTTAGCGGTGCGTGCGTCGTGCCCTCCGAAGGGAAACTGACCCGGTCGTATTTTCGCGGATGTTTTATATCCCGAGCCTTTCATCAAGTTACTTATATTTTCTTTGGCTTTTCTCTTAAGATTTCCGCCCGATTCCTTGAGCCGCGTTTTGACTGCTTCCTTGAAAGGAGTGTTGTTTTCAACATTCTCTATCACGCCAATTCCGGCGCGTAAAGCTTCTTTCCCGACTGCGCGCATTCCCCTGCTTAGATAAGGAAGTACTCTTCTAAATAATTCTCCGAGAAAACTACCGATCCCATGACCGCGCTGATAGGCTGAACCGACGAAAATTCGTGGAATTCCGCCTCCCTTGCCCCCACCATTTTGCATTTCATAATACCCGTCGTATTCCATGGAGGTTTAGTTTTTTCTCTTTCGTAGACTTTCCACCGCGAATGATAATTAACGGACGCGTCTAAAGTGTAATGTTACTATCAGCGTTCCGGATACGAATGGTATTTTTTCTTCACGCTGATCTTTTATATCTATTTCAATTTTATGAAATTTCGTTTGACGCAATAGGGTATATTGCAAAGTGGAGAAATATTTTATTAAATTCGTCCCGTACGTGTAATTACATCCGGGTATTTCGGTTGGAACGATTTGAAGAAGCGGACTCCGCGTATCGCCGGTTATGTAAGGCTCGCAAATGTCGCAATAAACGTACATTTTATCAGGAATACCGTGCCATAGACTACAGGGTTCTGCAGTCCAGAAAGATACAGTGCGTCCACTACCGATGGCATAACCGAGTTTCAAAAACGGCGTTAATTCGTTGGAATTGGGTAACTTGTGACGGTAAATTGTGCCGGTATCATTGATGTTGATCTTCAATATTTGAAAAATATTAGCTGGCAGATTTATATAATGAACGAGAGTACAGTTGTCGTCACAATCGATGCTTATACGGACATTACCACCTGAGCCTTTTCGTAGTTCGAAAGTAAAATGCGAATCGCTGCGTCTGCACTCTTTATTAATCGCGTAGATAAGATCCTCTGCATTTATAAACCCCTGCCTGTAAGTGCAATTCTTTCACCGTAAACTTATCATCATTTTTTTCATCTTTTACGCTCTTCAAATCAACAAATCTAATCTTATTATCGTTTCGACGTATGTGAAAAAGACTGGCGGGAAATTGAATCTCGCTAAGCGCGACTTCCCATTCCCTGAATAAATGTACGCCGTGAGGTAATTGAGTGATGAAAGAAGAGCATGTATTTCCCGGGAAATACTTCTTACTGCTATCGCTCGGAAGAACCATAAAAAATTGCTCCTCCTCCATCTTGGAGAAAAGTTAAACTCGAAGCGGGAATCCAACTGTCGAATTTACTGGGATATCCTTGCCAACTAACTAGTAGCTGTTTATTAGCACCGCGTCCTCTGCTTTTTATCACGCGCTCGACGATAAACTCTTCCTCCCCCAAATTTTTACTGACCCGTGCTAATTCTTGTTCATAAAAAATCCCATCGATGTGTTCACCCGATAACTCGCACAATTCGTACACGCGGGGTCTCCGCCAATGAAGAACGCGACAAACTCGAAATATTTCTTCGCTCCACCGCGCTTCGTATCCTTTCTCGAAAGTGGCTTTTGCTCTACTGACACGAACGAGACCGTTAACATCGAATTTAGCCTTTTGTTCTACTACTTTCGACGCCCCCTTCTCTCTCGCGCCTCTACGCCGCTCCATATTTTCGCGTGCGATGCGAGCATTTTCTCTCGTAACGGTCGCCGGTTGCATCCTGGACGAATGACGAGTGTGATTGTAAGCGCGCACGATATCTTGCAGCACTTCGATGTAACGCCGCGTATTTTTATGTGTAAAATAGCGCCACATTCGCTCCTTTAACGTTCTATTGAAGCGTTCAACGACGGCGGCTTTGACGTCCGGATTGCGAGTTACTCGATAACGTATGCCTCTTTCTTTTAAAAAATCTTGCATCGGTCGCGGGATAAATTTTTTACCCTTGTCGGTTTGCAAGTACACGGGTACTCGACCATCGCTTCTCGAGAGAATATTTTGGAAGGCGCTTGTCATGCAATTGCTCGTTTTATCCCGCAACGGTTCTACCCAGACAAATTTACTAAGTACGTCGATAATCACGAGAAGATAAGAAAATCCGTCGTTGTAACTTTTGAGATTACGGAGTTCGATCAAATCAGCCTCCCACAGATCGTCGATATTCGTCACGTTGTAACGCAATCGCGGAAATTTTCGTCTCGACGGACGATACGCGTCTTGCGATTCGAGCCAGTGAGCTACTTCTTTACGAGAGAAATTCGGTTTAGCGGCACGCGACAAGTTATCCGATGCCGAATACCCCGCATAGTGCGCTGGATCGTAATACAAATTTTCAAGCCTGGTCATTTCAATTCACTCCAATCGAGTAAGCGTCTCTTTCTTGCCTGTCGAGAATCTTTCGCGAAGGTTATAGGGATATCGTCTTTACGAAAACGCGGCGAAAGAAACAATGCGCACCTCGCTCGCTCTTCGTCTTCGGTCTTTCGGTTTTTGTCCCTTTCTCGTGCATCGTACTCTTTTCCGCGTCGTCACCGTCGACGTCGTCGGCATTGACGTAGAAAGTTTTCTCGGTATTTTCGGAGTGGAACTCGCTTGTGATGATGATAATATCTTGACAAATGTGGTTGCTAACAATTCCTTATTTCCTACGAGTACAGCCGAGGTGTTTGTCGTACGTAGTAATCGCGCAAACTGACCTCTTTCTATTGCTTTCACGGTTTTTCTCTCTCGCATCGCGTCGTTTATCAGTTCCGTGATATTCGAATCTTTTATAACGTCACCATCGATAGTCACGATTCCTTCCTCGTTCCAAGTAATTCTCGTGGGTACTGTTTTATCGATCAAATGTTTCAAAAGTAAACGCGCCTTGGCGCGAAAACTTTTCGGCACCTTTTCTAATATTTTTTCGACGCTTTGCCATTCGCGCTTACGCAGAGACTCGCCTCGTAGTATATTACTTACTTGCCCATCAAGATGCGAAAGTTTGCTCAATGGTTGTGATTCGCGTGCTGGTTCCACCATATCCCCCTCCTGCGTATCTGAATTGTTCTCATCGGCGGCGTTATCTATATTACGCGTCGAATCTTCCTTTTGCGCTTTATCAAAATGGAGATATCTCCAAAGTACTTCTTTATACAATTTCCATTTCTCACTTACATCGCGCGGAGTGGAAGAATTAAGAATTTTGCTCATATCGGAATCGAGCCGTGACAAAGTCGTTCCGGGTGTTTGTACGGAATTTAAATTTTCTCCATGTATCGACCGAATTCTGCCTCATGGAATTTTCCCTGATGCCTATTTCGGTTTGCTGCTGTTGTCGGAAACGATGCTGCATTCTTTCGAGATTTTCCGTGGAAATTAAGACCATCTTTTTTGCCCTTTCCATAATTAGATTTACTCGATCTCTCTCTCTCTCTCTCTCTCTCTCTCTCTCTCTCTCTCTCTCACACTGACTATTCTCCGATAATTTTCGAAAATAGGAACGAAAGTATAAGCCCTATGAGATAGGATAAAAACCCGCCTCGCTGTAGTAATAGCTTTTTCTTACTTTTCCAATTACCGTCTTTTTTCGCTATGCGACGCAAAGATGCTTTATATTTGCTGAGACGATTTTTTTCAGAACGTTCGAGCGGGACGTTACCCTTGAGAGTATTGAAAACGCACTCGCGGATACAACGAATGAATTTTTCATCCGCCTGACGTAAGAAAGAGGCGCGTTGATTTTTATTCAAATAACACAGCGCTTTGAGAAGACAGATATTTTTCTTACCGATCGAACGTTCTGCGATTTTTCTCGCATTAACCGAAGAATCTCTTTTCTTCTTCATCACGAGGAAGTCGCGCGACTGTCGCGAGAGAATGCGAGTACGATACTTTTATACAAAACTTCCGGAAAAGGATCTGCGCGATACGTAAACGTAGTTCAGCGTATCATCAGGAAATATGCACGTGCGTAAACGATACTCATCGGGAGTCGATTGTTTCAGATCGAGCAATAAATATCCGTGAGGTTAAGACGTGGCGTCGTGATACGCTTCCTCGAGGAACTTTGGATCATTGGGATAGACTTGTCGAGCGAGATGGCGGATTTGCGCGCGATCTCGTGAATTTTTGAAAACCACAAAGTAATTCGCGTTGAGAGATATATCACGTTGTCCACGGCCCTGATGAAAGAGATTTTGCGTGATGAGAATTACGCTGAGATTCTTATGATGACTTCCCTTGATAAACAGATCCACGATCGCTTCGCTCGAGGATGATTCCCTCATAAGATCGTCAATTATTATCAATTTCGTGCGTGATGGATCGTTAGAATAATCTTCCGGACGCGGTAATCCCTCGTGAAATTCGATTGCGGAATCTCGAGTTTCGTATTGAAGTTGCTGATAAGCATCCTGCCATTCGGCGTAATAAAACAAAATTCTCTCAAAGTAGACATCTGCCATAACGGATAAATGACGAAGAAATCTCTTTACATCATCATCGTTGATCAAGCCAGCAGAATCAAACGAGTAAGCCCCGACGCATTGCATTAAGGCAGAAGAAGGAAAAAATTTTCTTGAAAAAAACAAGATAAGACTTGCAGTAATAGATTACAAGCAGGCAGAAGAATCAAATTCCCGATAAGCCGAAAATACAAGAGAACAGGCGGACGGAAAAGGCTCCATCAAAAAATAAGCCGCCCACGAAATTGTGTCAAGTGTATAGTGCAAAATTAGTAGAGTGCCGACCTACGACAACGAGTGTCCAATGGCAGCGGAGCAACGACCAGAGAGTCCACGAGCACCGAGAGCTAGCCAGCGCTGACCGTACAACAATACCAGGCAGCAAGGACGCTTCACGCTTTAAATACTGCGAGAAACGCGCTAAAAGAAATCCTCGATAACGTGCGCCGTGTACTACGATACGATAGTGACAAAGACGTCCACGTAATAACTGAACGCGAATTCCCGTACGACGAGAAAGATTATAGCTTGCTCGAACCGAACGACACCGACTCTCCCACTGACACACACATACAAACGCGCAGACACATACATACGAACTTACGAGACGGAAGCATATTTAATTCTTTCAACATATACCAATCGCTAATAAACGAAATGGTCCACTCACCTGTCGAACAACAGAACGAAATCGACAACAAAATTTTGCAACTACGACATTCGATCGAGAGACATGGATCGCAAGAAAGTCGAACGAACCGCCGCGTCACAATCGATGTACCGCCCGATAACATTCTCTTTTGAGAATTAATGGATGAAATACACGATCTCCGTGTGCAAGTCAACGGATTAAGTCGGCAAATACAATTACCTATGGGCGAACGAACGAGAATATCTCAGGATTTTCTGCCGCACCAGCTAAATCTAATTTACGGACTTCGTATCAAGATATACGAAACCAGCCGGGAAATGCACTGACATTCCTCACATTGAAAGACGCGCGTAACATGATCCCAGAGATCGACGGCACGTCACGAGGACGCGTGTACGAATTTTTAAATGCAAGTACGTACGCGATAAAAAATATACATCCCGCGGATGAACATTCTCTATTAGAAACCATTCTTTGCACTAAATTCAAAGCCAAGGCCATGATGGATTTCCATACGCGAGATATAATAAACTTCGAACAGTTAAAACGAGAACTAGAAAAGGAATATTTAAGCAAACGAAGTATCGCACATTTACAACTTGAATTTAACTCGCTTAAACAAAAACCAAACGAGAATGCACAAGAATTCGGCAGACGAACAGACAATATAGCCATGGAATTATACGAATCCATGGAAGAAGGAAAAAATCATACGGTCAAACAGCAACGCGCGATTTTAGAAAATATAAAAGAACAGGCGCTCTATAATTATCAGAACGGTTTACATGAAGAAATTGATTATACGATCGCAGCGATATCAAACGATACAGGAAGCGATCGCAGAAGCAACCGCAGAAAAAAAAATGCGAGGACCTAACACTCGAACACAAACTTATCGAAACCGGCCAATAGTTAAAACGCATCCGCCGAGTCCGCGTTGCGAGAAATGCGGAAAAATCGGTCATTACGGGCGCGATTGTAGGACTAGCCGTTTTCTCAAATAGATATACCCTGCCTAAGCCAGAAGGACAACCACGAATAAATACAATTGAAAAACAGTGTAGCTATAAAAAGATAGGACATTTGCGGCACGAATGTTGGACACTGAACGGAAAATCGGAAAACAGCAAAAATTCCGGAAAAATTTTTTCGAATTCGAGAAGAAAAAATCCCGTGAAAAACATTAAAACTAAAAAGAGCGAAACCGGCGAAGGTAAACCGACCGTCCCGCGCCCCGCGTCAGAGTATCGCGTGGCACACGTCAAGGGGACATCGCTCGTCAACACTGGATTAAATGCGATCACATTACCGATTGCAGAAGCCAAAGGTAGAAAAATAAACTTTGATACAGGCGCATCAGCAACAATAATAAAACTAAAACATGTACTAGACCACGTCCTAATCTATGAGAAAAAACTAAGCTAACAGGCATAACAGGACATGAAATAATAACATTGGGCAAAACACATGTTACGGTTCAACTGTCGCGAAAAAAGATACGACATCCCGTATACATAGTGCAAGACTACATAACGCGCCAATGGAATACGATGCGATCCTAGAAGCAGATTTCATTTGGAAATACATAACTGCGTTCAATCCAAAAACAAATTCAGTACAATTTAAAAATACGAAATTCAAACTTTACCCATATAGGCGCGTAACTTTAGGGCCGCGCAGCGAAACAATCATGCAAGTCACGACTAACCAAAACATAATTGGATTGACGAAACCAGAGGAAATGATACCTGGAATTTTTATTGGATGTTGCCTAGTCGAACCGCGAAATTATACATGTCCAATCAGTATAATAAATATTACGGAAGAAGAAAAAATCGTTCAGGTACCGCAAGTAATATTAGAAGAAATACCAGGTGTATGCAAAAGTTTTTTCCGGTTTTTTAGTAAAGAAAGACACGTAATTTTCAAGGGAAATTAATTTTTTTTTATTCAGAATATTGGCCATCGGCTTCTACACATTTCGCTCATCTTTCAGGTAATTTATGAATACCATGCCAGAAAAACTGCTTGTCTTTTGCGGCAAATCATTCGTCGAGCCATTTTCTAACTTCCTCGAAATTGCTGAAGTGCTGCTCTGAGAGCGCGTGCCCCATTGATGCGAAGAGGTATAGTTAGATGGCGCCAGGTCTGGGGAGTACGGCGGGTGCAGAAGGATGTCCCATCCAAGCGATTTCAAGGTGTCTTTCACTGGTTTTGCTATGTGAGACGGCGCATTGTCGTGTAACAAAATCACTTTGCCATGTCTTCTGGCCCATTCCGATCGTCTTTTGATTAATGCGTGGTTTAAATTAATCATTTGTTGGTAATAGCGTTGTGTATTAACAGTTTCGCCGGGTTTCAAGAGTTCATAATACACAATACCGCTCTGGTCCCACCAGACACAGAGCATGGTCTTCTTGCCGAAGCGATTTGGCCTTGGTGTTGATGGACCGGCTTCGCCAGGTGAAAGCCACGATTTTTTCCGCTTCGGGTTTTCAAAATAAATCCATTTTTCGTCACCCGTCACAATTCGATACAAAAATGATTTCCTTTCGTAGCGTTGAAGCAGCATTTCACAAGTGACTTTGCGATTTTCCATTTGACGTTCATTCAAATCGTGTGGGACCCATTTACCGAGTTTATTGATCTTTCCCATTGCTCGTAAACGTCTGCTGATTGTTTCTTGTGATACATGTAATGCTTCTGTTAATTGCCGTTGAGTTTGAGTTGGGTCATTATCCAATAACTCCTGCAATTGCTCGTCTTCGCATTTTTGTGGTCTACCAGAGCGATCACTCTTTCACATTAAAATCACCACTTTTAAATTGTCGAAACCATGTCTCACATGTTCTAATCGATGGAGCGTATTCACCATATGTTTCTACCAGCAAACGATGATTTTCAACAGCCTTTTTCTTTTGATTAAATAAAAAAAGCAATGCGTGCCGCAAATGTTCTTTTTCAGGCACAAAACTCGACATGATCACTGAACGATAAAACAAAGACGCTAGTTTTTGGCGGACTCAACTTGTGTGTGTTTGTAGTTTTAAATGTCAGACGAACAAAATGATGTATGTGTCAAATTAATACGCTGCGTACTTTTCGCTGGCGACATCTCTTAGTTAAACCGGAAAAAACTTATGCATACACCTGGTAAATATACAAGAAAAAATAACACAGGAATCTGTGAACGCAATGCAGACAAAAAATAAAGATACAAAATTAATATCTCGAGAAGAGCAAATAAACAATTCCTTGCGCACAGAACATTTAAATGAGGAAAAACGAAAATCTGTATTAAAATTATGTCACGAATATAATGACGTGTTCCACCTAGAAGGAGATTAACGTGCACAACAAAAATTAAGCATGACATATCAGTACGAACAGATTCATCACCAGTAAACGTACGACCTTATCGTTTACCGGAAAAACATAAAGACGAGGTAAATAAACAAATTCAAGAAATGTTGAAACAAGAAATTATCAGACCGAGCGTCAACCAATGGAACGCACCACTATTAGTCGTGCCCAAAAAAACAGACGCGTCAGGAAAAACAAAATTACGAATTGTAGTAGATTTCAGAAAATTAAATGCTCTCATAATCGGAGATTCATTCCCGTTGCCCAACATAACGGATATACTTGATCAGCTGGGCAACGCGAAATACGACACTGAATCTCGCATCAGGTTACCACCAGATATCAATGACAGAGCGAGATAAAAATAAAACGGCATTCTCTACACCACACGGTCATTATGAATTTAATAGAATGCCATTTGGTTTAAAAAACGCACCTGCAAACTTCCAACGACTAATGAATTCAATTTTAACGGGTTTGCAAGGAATTAAATTTCTAGTGTATCTTGACGACATTGTAATATACGATCCTAGCCTTATAGAACATAATAAAAGACTAAAATTAGTCCTTCAAAGATTAAGAGAGAATAATCTAAAGCTCCAACCGGACAAGTGCGAAAAGAAGTAGTTTATTTAGGACATATAATTACGGAAAATGGAATTTCGCCAGATCCATCAAAATTGCATGCCGTAAAAAATTTTCTTATGCCCAAAAAGGTAAAAGATGTGCAATCATTCATCGGATTAGCCGGATACTATCGAAAATTTATCGAAGATTTCTCACGAATAGCAAAACCATTAACAAAACTCACTCAAAAAAGGAGAGAAATTTGAGTGGACCGAAACACAGCAAAATGCATTTGACATGCTAAAAAATAAATTAACGACGGCACCGATATTAAAATATCCCAACTATACGAGAGAATTCCTCCTAACCACGGATGCATCGGATTATGCAATAGGAGCCGTCTTATCGCAAAGCGAGGTAGGTCAAGACCAATCCGTCGCGTATGTCAGCCGTGTACTATCACGAGCAGAACAGAATTATAATATGACTAAAAAGGAATTACTCGCAATAGTATGGGCAGTAAAACATTTCAGACCTTATTTATACGGGACAAAATTTAAAATAATTACCGACCATAAACCGTTAATATGGTTATTTAACATAACAGATCCCGGATCACGTTTAATCAGATGGAGATTAAAATTGGAAGAATTCGATTACGAAATAATACATAAAGCTGGGAAAACAAACGCTAATGCTGATGCTAATGCTAACGCTAATGCTAATGCATTAAGCCGTAACGTGGGAGCAATAACAGAAGAGCAACAAACTGACGACGTCACGTCAGAAAAGCAATATGAAAAAGAAGAAAAGAAACAAATATTATACGAATACCACAACGCACCTATAGGAGGACACCAGGGCGTTGAACGAACAATAAATAGAATACGATTACACCACAACTGGCCAGGATTAAAACGAGATGTTGAGCAATACATCTCAAAATGTGAACATTGTCAGAAAAACAAATTACAACGACGCGCTAAAGCACTGTTAATAATAACAGATACGCCAACAAAACCATTTGAGAAATGCGCGTTAGATATCGTAGGACCATTGCCTGTAACGACGATGGGAAACAAATATATATTAACATTTCAAGATAATTTAACAAAATTTAGCAAAGGAATACCAGTACAAAATCAAGAGGCAACAACAATAGCAAAAGAGTTAGTGACAAAAATCATTCTAGAATATGGAATTCCAGACAAAATCCTGACCGACCAAGGAACAAACTTTACCAGCGAATTATTTAAAAATACGTGCAAATTATTAAAAATACAAAAATTGCAAACGACGGCCTATCATCCAGAAACAAACGGAGCACTCGAAAGATCACATCGGACATTAACTGAATATTTACGACATTATATTAATAATGATCAGACAGATTGGGACGAATGAATACCGTATGCGATGTTTGCATATAATACGACACCGTACACCGCTACGGGTTTCACGCCGTTCGAACTGGTCTACGGGCACCAGGCACCACTACCTACGGCCCTAACTAGCTCACCGAAACCATTGTACACATACGATGATTATGCGCAAGAACTCCGTGAAAGAATACGAGCCGCGAATTAGATAGCGAAAGAAAACGTAAAAGAGGAAAAACAAAAAGTGAAGGAAACCTATGACAGAAAAACAAAAATACGCACATTCGAAATAGGAGATAAAGTCCTATTACATGACGAAACAGTTCGGCGAGGGAGATCGAAAAAACTAGACGCGTTATGGATCGGACCCTATGCAATTTTAGAAAAAATAAGCGATTTAAACTATAAAATAAAAATGGGCCGCCGAACGATAAACGTGCACGCGAACCGAATTAAACCGTTCGTCGAAAATTAAAAAGAGATAAGATAAAAGCACATAATACAAAATAAAAATATAGGAAAATAAAAATAAAAACATTGGGACTTACTGAAGAAGAATCCCAGCAGATCCGGAGAATAATCCAATCACCAATAAGCCAATCAACAAAAAAAAAAAAACTAAACACTTACAACTACACAAATAACTAAGTATACTACAAACTACACTACAAACTATACTACACTACGAGTCATGCACAGTATCAGGCCCCAGGAGAGCGGCCCCTCGCCTGCGCGGAATTGGCCGCGGGGTCATCCCCCACATCGACCTCGTCCACATCATTGGCTGGAAAATCTTCCAACGAATCATCCAGGTCATCTCCCGAATCCACTTCCACGCCAGCCAAAACGGCCTCAGACATGGACACAAGCAACTCGTACAGTTCCACCGACCATGGCAATTCAATGACTCTACCAGGAGCATCATTGCCAGCAAACCAAATGCAGTCCTTACAAACGTGGAACACACCGTTACTATAAAACCGATTCACGATGGATAGCCACTCTCGCACGCGACGGAAGTGCACCTGAGCGGCAGGACTATCCATAAACTCGTTTACTTCAGTATTGTCTATTTCAATGTCGAAGCCTTCGTCATCGGGCGATGCTTCCGCCGCGGCATTATCATCGAACACCGGCGGCGACGCGTCGCGCTTAAAATTTTCCCGAGAGCTCATGGTGTTACGAGAAGGATGTTTCGACAACTGACGAGATGCAGGCAGTAGGCTCATCGCAAAAGAATGACATATTAGAAGGGTCACACGGAATATCTAACACCAATATAATAAAAAGAATACCAAGAGAAATGATAAACGTTATAAAAAGCAAGCTCAACAGATTCACAGGAGAATCTTTTAACTAAAATAGTGAAATAAGAATAAAGTAATATTACGCCAGGGAATATGATAAAAAAGAAATGTCGATTTCGAACACCGCAAACTCTTCATGAGAAATAAGAATTTTTATTTTAACATTGCAGAATACAGATATGGATAACCAATGGAGAAGGAGAAGAAAAACTACCATTTGAAGTAGAGAGCTTCAAACACCACCCCGGAATATACTTCGAGGAAATAGGAAAACTAAACATAATCGAGTCATTCTGGAAAATAGTTATAAAAATAGATATCTCACCAATCGAAAAACGAGCAGAGCAAATAGAAGAATACATTCTAAAAACGCAAAACATATGCACTATGTTACAATTTACAAACAAAGGGTCATGCCATAACTATAATACCATAATTGAAAACAATTACCAGCGGTTAAAACATTTAACAAAAAGAATAAACTCTCTATATAAAACACAAGATACAAAAACGAAACGAGGGCTGATAGATGGAATAGAAACTATTGCCAAAACATTATTCGGAACAATGGACAATGAGGACAGAAAATCAATCAATGAACAATTAAATATCTTACATAACAAACAACAAACAACAGAGCATATAATAAAAAAATCAAATCAAAATTATAAACGCAACGATAGCGCATATAAGTAATCACGAGAAAATAATGAAAACATTTTAGCTAACGCAATCAAAAAATTAGAAATGGCACTAACAACGGAAATAAGTAGCGAAAATATAAAAGAACACTTTATAATCACCAACGCAATACTTGCCGCAGTGACACAAAACGCGGAGGACACACTAGAATATCTAACTGCGATAAAAAATGGAATACTACACCCGCGACTGATATCGTTAGAAGAAATAATGAAGAATCTTAAGGAAGCAACCACAAGGACAAATACCGCAAGGATCATATTTTCCATTTAAAATAAGGGAAGAGGATTGGTCTACAATAGAAAAAGTAACGAAAATGAGCGCGCACTGTGACAAAACAAACGTCTATACAATCCTACAATTCCCGCTAATTTCACTTCCACTATACAAAATATTAAACATAATACCGCTATCGGTACCATACAAGTAAAACATATCCGCATTAATTGAAACGAACAATCCATTAATAGCTTTGGATACTGACAGACACACGTACGCAAAACTGACTCACGAAAAGTTAAGACAATGCAAGCAAATAAATACAAACTACTTGTGTCAACAAATCTTTCCAATTAGAAATGTAAAAACCTATCCGCTATGCGAAATAAATATATATGTAGAAAACGACAACTGTTATAACAATTGTAAAATTAAATATATAACAATAAAAAATAGCATATGGATAGCCTTAAGTAATTCATATTCTTGGTTATATTCCACACCAGCGAAACAAACTATTACAATTTTATGTAAAAATAATAAAGAAATGCGTAGAACTATTACAAATACAGGAAAAATAACGTTATCAAGTAACTGTAAAATAGTTACATCAGACGCGACAATAAAATCAACAAATACCAACAAGGGAAAAGAAATAAAAACTTATTTACCAGAATATAACATTACATTATTAAGTAAAACTCTCAAGGTAAATAAGACAGAAAAAATTAAATTAAAAGTTATACAAGATACAACAGACCTAGTTATACAAGACGCAACAGACCTGATAGAATTAACAAAGAAATTAAATAACATAAAGAACGAAATAAACAATAACGAGATACCTTTTTTTTCACAAAAACACTTTGTATATCCTGTATCAATTAACAGCTCATTAATAATAATCATCGCTATCGCAACAATAATAATTGTAATAAGAAAGAAAAAATGAAATAATGACTCACACAATGTAGATCGCGCCGTTAGAATAAGCGAAAGTACTCGATTCTAAGCAAACGATTATAACAAAAAATGTATCGGAAGAAAAATTATGTAAAAAAAGCGAAAACTTCGTACCTCCGTTTTCTTTTACTAACGGGGGGGGATATTGTAGCCAGATTTACAACTAATAATAAAAGTAGTCCGCATGGCAACAAAATTAATCCGCATGAAATCGGAAAAAGTCTTTCGAAAGACAACATAAATGCGTGATCGCCAAAATTGCGATCAGTCTTTCGAAAGATCGCAGAAATGCATCGCGCGAGAACATTGTGAACATTTGCGAAAAGTCTATCAGCAAATTCCTCAATTTGCTGATCGAACCAGCAATCAATATCACGCGATCAATCGACGCAACCGATCAGAATGCTGATCGGGCATCGACCATATAACCTATATAATCGATCATACAAGGCAGAGTCGAGAGAGTCAAATACTACGTGTCATCCGGAATCGGACTTATAATAATCGCACGAGATATTACTGAATCTCGTAGCGAAATTCCCGCGAGCCATACTATCGGCATCTCAGGTGACATATTCAGTCGTCGGCCGCTAGAGTAACGCGATACGCACCGAGTCACCCGACGACGTTTAACCGTGTGTAAAGTATAATCGTTAATATATCAAGCATCTGTGCACTTGTGAGAATAAATCAATTAAAAATAAGAAAGTGTATGTTAATGAATTCAAGAAGATCCCTACATTCTTTTGATCTTGCTCGGAGTCCCAACTCCTTAGGCTTAACGAATCCGACTATCCCTAATATTAACGTTGTAGCCCATCCGGGGTACAACACTATTCTCTCATACTTTCTCTCTCTCTCTATCCAATCATTCTTTCCAGATCTGTCCATATTCTTCTTTACACACACAGTCAATGAATATAATGTTTTTACGTTGACTTTTTTTACACGGTTTGATTTGTCGGACGGACGCACAAACGTTTTTCAAATATGGCACGGACTTCGATGTCTCGGTTTTACATAGGAGGAAAATCAAGTAAATAGGGAGTTAAATAATCTTCGAAGTTTCTCCCGAAAGTCGTATCTGTTAGGTGAGACTCGTTTATATATGTAAATTCCGTTTCGGGAAGGCGTTTTAGATTGAATCGTGGTTTTCATCGGAACCTATGGAGAGGTTGATTGTTCTTTAAAGAAGAGAAAATGTTAAGTTTATAAAAATATTTAAAAATATTTTGAGAGAAATAGATATTCGTTTTCGTTTTCGTTTTCGTTTAAGTTTGCTGTTAAGTTGGCGTTTATGGCGAGATCTTCTTTTCCGAAGCCCGAACATCTGGCTGAATAATAATTTTAAGAAGTCTGCCTCGCCCTCGGTTTTTTTGAATCGTAGTTTTTTCGAGGGACTTAGGACGAATACCGAGGCAGGGACTTGGAGAGTCTTTAAAGACATTGACTCCATGATAGATACCTTCCCCTCCCCCCTTGTCCGAAGAAATCAAGAAAGAAGCATTCAAAATTTAAGTAATCTATAGCATCAACTCAGGGTAAGGCAGGAAGCTGTCTGGTACCCAAGGATCTTTATCAAGAAGGCCGCTTTCTGCAGAGCAGTTCCTGAAGAGAATTGTCGAGACGACAATTTTGTGGAGGAGGGGGGCAATGTTATGGCCGAGCGGTGGTCCGCTCGTTTTTGGCTCCCGAGTAATGTTGACAAGATCGTTCCTTGTCAACGCGCCGTTGTTTATGTAGTATTGATTTATTGATTAGAGAGATTTGATAGAGATTCGTGCGGGACAGTTTTGAGAGATAACGCGTGAGCGGATTGCGTGCGCGAAATTGTATCACGAACATGTAATTAATTGTGTTCATTAAAGTTCCTTTTTTATAAACGGTCTCTATTTATTTACGCGTGTCGCGTGAGTGAAAGTTGTGCGAGTGACCGCCGCGGAAGCGCGATATTTTTGGGAGCTCGTCCGGAATAGCGAACAATGGACATCGAATCGAGAAGTGTTGAAAGCACGACAATACATGTACTTATTATTGTATATATTTATTTATAGATAAATGATTTTCTTGAGATTCTTCGTTGTATAGATGGTACATATCAAGAAACACGGGTGGTGTCTCGACGCCAAGTTCATGCAGCGAAGTTCGCGTAGAACGGCAGCGAGACGCCCGTGGCTCTATTTACGCGAGACCCCGGGATGAACTCGGTCTATTTTCATATCTCAGCAGTGACTGCATCAATTAATTTTAACTACGCTTAATCGATAGCTGAGTATCAAATTATATAAGAAAAGTGTTTTTATTTTTTTTCTCCGTGTTCTACAAACTGAGATATCGCGACGCAATCATGACGCAAAGTTCAAATTGGTAAATTTAAGAAACGTCCTGGTCGTTGTCGACCGTGACTCTCCTTTTTCTATCGCAAGAGGCGCTAAACGTCTCTGTATGACAGCTCTTGCAGCGCTCATTTTTTTTATTTGATATGTCTTTGACAGATGTCCTTCATGTTGTACATATCGATTAATAAAAAAGAAGATATACGTGTGTCACATATAATAGTAAGTAATATTGTAATATATAATACATTGAAGAAATAGAATAAGAAATAGAAATAGAAATAGAATTAAAATCAATTTTATTTTTTTTTTTTTACGTCTTGAAGCTGAATAAACATATATATCAATAAACATAAACATAAATAAACATAAAACATACAAAAATTAAACACGGATCAAAAGAGAGTATTTGATAGAGTTATTAGCACTATTAAATTAAATAAATCAATATTACGATTACATGTTAGCAGTAAAGGTGATTAAAACTATTTTTAATATTAACACTGAATTATGTGGCAGACAAATAGAAAACAGTTTGAATTAAAATTTAATATATTTTAAGATTTTTGATTTTTAAACTTATTTCTTTTTTAATATTAACTAAATAAAATTAGTGAAATATATAATTAATTATTAATTAATGAAACATTTTTTACATAAGTAATCCAAGAAACTTAAGAATTTATTTTATTAGAATGTTATCCAGTATAAACGTATGTGTTTTAATATTTATTAATAAATTTTTTTTAATATTATATATTTACATATAATGTTAAAGAAAAATATATAAATAAAAATTATATAAAAAATTTATTTACAAATAATTTGAAAAATAATATATACATTATTAATGTAAAAAGATATCAATAAGAGTGCACGTAATACAATAAGTATACGTATGTACGTGTTTTAATGCGACCCATATTTTTAATGTGGCGCATATTTTTGACCTTTTTTAAAAGGTAATTTTATTATATTAATATACGTACATCTGTCCATAAAATCAAATCAACTTATGTGAATCGATATGATATGCCATTTATAACATTATAAGCGATATGCGATGCACAAGATGTTTTCTCGACGTTTTTACAGAACCACCCAGTAATAAAGTGCACGATACACGTATCTTTAAATTATCTTTTATAAGCAGTATGTTACCAGAAATATGTGAAGATGATTGGCATATATTGGGTGATGCTGCCTATTCTCTTAGAAAATATCTTATTACTCCATATAAAGATTATGGAAATTTGACAGGAATACAAAAACAATTTAATTACAAGTTCTCTGTTTGTCGTGTAAAAATAGAAAATGCTTTTGGTCTACTAAAAGCAAGATTTAGACAGTTAATTAGATTAGATTTCAATATGGTTAAACGTAGTTGTAAATTCATTATAGCATGTTGTATACTGCATAATTTATGCCTTCTTAATGGAGATGATCTAAATGACTTTGTTGATGAAGTTAATATAATGATGAAGTTAATATAATTGCAAATATTCAATATGATTTTGAAGAAGTTTGATGGAAATGTTAATAGAAACGCAGGCGAAGAAAAGAGAAATTTACTATGTCAAGTATTATAATAATTTTATTATTTTTAATTTGTGTTTTATTTCTATCTTATGTTTTTTTATATGTGTTTGTCTATAAAACTACTATTATAAAAGAATTCATATATAAGAAGAATTGTACAAATATTGTTCGGTCGATCGAGCGATGTTCCACTTGGCGTTGCCCTCATATCGATTTCTAACATGAAGATCATTCTCTGCCAACGCGTTGTTGTTTATGAATATTGATTTGAGATTTGTGGGAGATCATTTGAGAGGTGACACGCGAGCGAATTGCGAGCGTGAGATTGTATCACGAGCTGTGTAATTAGTTGTTGTGCTTATTGAAGTTCGTTATTTTGTAAACAGCCTCTATTTATTTACGCATGTCGCGTGAGTGAGTGTTGTGCGAGTGAGTGGAAACTCAACGCGATAATATAAAGATATAGTACATATAAGAGATAATATTTCTTTTTTTTTTAAGCAAGAGATTTAACAAAATTTTTATTATATTCTTAATACATTTTCAATAATATGTAGGGAACTGATATTTTTGTGAACAAACATAATGTAATTCATCTTATTTTTATTATTTTTACATTTTTATATAAGTAATGTATACGTCATAAAATGGTTAATTTTTAATTCTAAAAGAAATTAAAAAACATAAATAATCCAAATAATAAGCGCATTTTTTGTAAATAAAGAATTATATATTAAATATAATTTGGAACTACTTAAATATATAAGTATTTAATGTGCACATAAACATAAAGTTTTCACATTAAAAAATTGCACTAGTGGCAAATCTGATTGCAAATAAATAATTAATAAGCACATATATTTTTACATAAACAAAATATTATATATTAAATATAAATTTTGAGGGGATAAGTTTTAATGTACACATAAACATTCATTTTTTGTATAAAAAATTGTACTATTATCACATATAAGTGTAAATAAATAATAAATGCATACATTTTTATAGCAACAAAAAGTTATATAATGATAATGTTTTTTAGACATTCAAGTTTTTTTTAATATTTAATAATTTACTTTAATAATTTATAGTTAAATACTTATTCAAATTAAAAAAATTCATATTTTTTTATGAAGATTTCATGAACATTTTTGCTTTTCTCAAATGTTACAAAATAAACATCTTTGAACTCTTATTAACATTTTATTTATAAAATACACCATGTATTGCAATACGTACATATTAAATATCATAATTTTTAGAGGTAATTGTACAATTATAAAATAATATTATTAATTGTTATTAATATTATCTTTTGCAAATAAGTTTTTTAATAATGCCATTTTTTCTTCATGCCTTTCTTGTCTTTTAGCTTCCTTTTCTTTATGAATCTGTAGTAAAGTTTTAGCTAAAGTTAAATTTCTGTTTGTATATTTCTTATTTCTTAGTATTACATATTTGTGAAGAAGCATTCTCTTTAGCATTAATCACAACTTTATTAGCACTCTGTAAAATTTCTGGTTCAACACTATCATTTATAACAGTAATTTTTTTTATTTCATCTTCAAAACTTATGTTAGGTCCGGGGGACTTCACGAATTCCTCTCTTTCGGGAAGAGAAAAACAACGGCTGCCATAAACGAAGCGCTTCGAACGATCTAAGGAAATCCTAAATAAACAAATTTCCTCTCGACTATGTCTCACTATCACTATCAAAAAATTGGGATAAACAGCTTTGTCGGCACCGACAAGTTTACGACCTACTAATTAAAAATTTTACATTAACAAAAGCAAATTCCTAACGGATAAGAAACGCTTCGGGTCGTTCGAGGGTGACACTCCCCAAATTGGTGGGGAAACTAAGGGAAACGCCAATCAAGAAGAAACGATTGGCGGCCGTTGGCGGCCACACCAATGAATGATTGAGAGTGTGGAACGCCGGAAAATTTTTATTAACTAATTCTACTATTCGCTAGGAAATCTGGAAATATAAAAACAACCACAATTCACAGAACACCGCTCCCCTCCTTCCTCTATATTCACAATTTTCCTAAACTATCATTCGATAAGCCAACACGAAAATCCATCACGCCCTCAGATATTCCCACCTCTCCGGAACTCTTTAAAAACCGCGACTTGGAGCGGATCGTTCTCTTCTTCCTGCTTCATCGTCAGATTCATGGTCTGCACCATCCAAAATTATTGCAGTTAGAATCTGTGCGCGATTTTATTTTTCGAGTGATTCAACGATCCAGCCTGAGAATTGCATTCCTCGACCGTCACCAGCGGCCGCTGCAACAAAAGTAAGTCCAAGTTTATCAATTTTTTCCCCGCGGTAACTGGCAGTTTGGTTCGCGACTTCTATTTATTTATCTCGCTAAACACTCCAACATTCCAAATTGGCAAGCCGCCGATTAACTCGGTGAAGCTGCCTTCCCCGATTTTTCTACACTCCGACTTGGCAAGCCGCCGATTAACTCGGTGAAGCTGCCTCACCCGATTCCACAAAATTCTATTCCACAACCTTCTAAGCTGGCAAGCCGCCGATTAACTCGGTGAAGCTGCCTCACCTGATTCCACAAAATTCTATTCCACAACCTTCTAAGCTGGCAAGCCGCCGATTAACTCGGTGAAGCTGCCTCACCCGATTCCACCACCTTCCAACCTGGCAAGCCGCCGATTGACTCGGTGAAGCTGCCATATCTCGATTCCTCAATTTCTCTTTTATCTGACTCTTTTTTTATATAGTGAACCAAACAAATGCCATCCGGAACGGGCGAACGAAACGGGCATTGCGACACCGTCGAGAAAAATCGAACAAGCGGATTCGTCGCGAAACCTGCCACGCCAAAGAACTCGCGGAGCGGTTAATAGAAGTAGAGCCGGGACTTGCCAACATCTCGCTGCATCAATACGCCTCCGCCCTCCGCTCCGCGGCCGAATTCGAAAAACAATGTACTCCGGAAAACTTTGACGTGGAAAAGTTCTTTACCCTCGTCCGTCAATTTCCTCGCTCTCCCACCCATCCACCTCCTGGCACCTTCTTTATCCCACGAAAATTTAAACCAGACAAGCAATTCTGGGACCAAATCTCAAAGCACAAGATAACCGATACCGTCCCCATGTATATTTCCCGAGACCCTCTTCCCTACCTCGTCCCAATCAAAGCTTTCCGCACCGCACACCCTAATCCTCCTCTACACCTGCAACCCGATCCCGTAGATATGTTCGCGATCACCAACTTTTTGCCCCAATTGGAAAAATTGGGCATATAAGTCCAGATTCCCTAGTCCGCGGTTATTTTCTTATATTTTTTTTTTATGTATAAACTTTCTTTTTGTAATGATACTTCAACCCTTTTTTATGTATAGCCGCAGAATATTGTAATCCATTTTTATCATTTATTATTAAATTAGTTGGTCAAAATTCGGTCTTAAATTTTTTTTCTCTCCTAAACTTGATCCCGCGCCGTTCCCGGCTCCCTGAGGCTCGCACTAGGTCCATCCCTGGTCAAAGAGATTCGGTTCTCTGACCTAAAACGGACCACCGATAGCGCGGGCGCAGGCAAGGGTAATAACGTCGCCGACGCTGACCCGATCCCTGCCCCCTTAACGCGCGTTCGACTCGCGGATCGGCATCACGACGTCGTTCCGCGAGAACAGGAGAGGTTCCGTGCGTCCACCCGAGTTCTCCTCCTCCTGACGAGAGTTATTATCTTTCGTCCAGAACACGGACGTAACACTTATTTTAATTCTTTTTGCACCAGAAATTGAGTTATTTTTAAGCATTATTAGCATTTTCTTTTGAGTATTGTTTTATAATGATTTTCACATTGAACATATGTTTTTTTATGCCAAGATTTGATTCTAAATCTTCCGCTATTTGTTGCCACATTGCCTTTTTATTTTTAAATTTTTTTATTAGCTCTACTAATTCTAAATTATTGGAATATTTATCTAATATAAATGTCATGCTTTCATCTGACCATTTGCTTTCATCAGAAGGTTGCTTTTCTCTTGATTTTTCTCTATGAATTGAAATCATCACTAGGCCATGCATAACTGCCTTTCTTATATTGCCTTACTTATATTTAAGTAACTGATTCTATTCTACCATAATAATATCCAATTCACCTGTATTGATAAAATATATATTTATATTTACATATATAAAGATTATATATATATATATATATATATATATATATATATATAATCTTTATATATGTAAATATAAATATATATTTTATATATATTATATATATATATATATAATATATATAAAATATATATTATTAAATATATATAATATAATAATATATTATTATATATATATTTTATATATTATATATATATATATATATATATATATATAATCTTTATATATGTAAATATAAATATATATTTTATCAATACAGGTGAATTGGATATTATTATGGTAGAATAGAATCAGTTACTTAAATATAAGTAAGGCAATATAAGAAAGGCAGTTATGCATGGCCTAGTGATGATTTCAATTCATAGAGAAAAATCAAGAGAAAAGCAACCTTCTGATGAAAGCAAATGGTCAGATGAAAGCATGACATTTATATTAGATAAATATTCCAATAATTTAGAATTAGTAGAGCCAATAAAAAAATTTAAAAATAAAAAGGCAATGTGGCAACAAATAGCGGAAGATTTAGAATCAAATCTTGGCATAAAAAAACATATGTTCAATGTGAAAATATATATATATATATATATATATATATATATATATATATATATATCTTGTTATAGTGTATGCAAAGCTGTGTTACATGGGTGCAACATTAGATATAAAGTTATATACATGCAAACATGGATCTTAAAAAATAAAGATAAAAAGTTTGTACATGTTACCTGTTTCTTATTCTTTTGCGCATACCGGGAAACCAATAACATTGTTTTATTGTAGAGTCTTCTCAACATCCACATGAGTCATCTCATCATGATAAACTCGTATGATGTTAGAAACCATGGACTCTGGCACAACGAATCGTAAGTTATCGTTTTCTTTTTTATATACCAAGCCTTTAATTAATGCGTATTTATCACTGAGTTGTTTTTCTAAACCGTTTGCAATTTCTATTATTCTAGGATCGGCTAATTGACGAAACTCGAGTTCTCTTTCCACGGGACGTTCATACCCCTCGGAACGGCTAAGAGCATCTACGTGCTGCATCTTATTTCCTGGTCGATGCACTACTTTAAATTGGTTAAATTTGTAAAGAGTCCATCTCGCTATCCTCGGATTCAAATTAGCCTTGTTCATGATATATACTAGCGCGTTGCAGTTCGTAACAACCTTGAAATCTATCCCCTACAAATATAAATGAATTTTCTCTATTGCACAAACTATCGCGAGCATTTCTAGCTCGTAGCTATGATAATGTTTTTCTGCTTGATTTGTAGATTAACTGAAATAGATTGACGCGGTGGCTGCCCAATTTCCGTTACGTTGCTTTTGCAATAAAATTGCGCCAAGTCCCCAATGGCTGGCATCCATGTGAAGTTCTGTTTCTGCCGCAGGATTATACAAAGCTAATATGGGAGACGAGGTGAGCTTTTTTTCAAACGTTCAAATGACTCGACATATTGATCATCAAAATTAAATTCTATCTCTTTTTTTCAACAAATTTTGAATAGGTCTTTAATTGAAAAATCTTTAATAAATTTCCTAAAATAGCTAATTAGACTTAAAAATCTCTGGACCTCGTGCACATTGGATGGTTGCTTAAAATTTCTTACGGCTTCTGTATGTCGCGGATTAAGGGTTATCCTTTTTTCAGATATCCTATATCCTAAGAATTCTATGTCTTTATGTAGAAATTGGCACTTCGAATAATTTACTTGAAATTTGTATTTTTTCAGACAAGTAAGCGTTTCTGCGAGGACGGCTAAATTTTGCTCGACCGACTCAGACGGGATGAGTATGTCAGCTATATATACTATAATCTTTTCTTTCCTGATGATCAAGGACTTGTAACGTTTTTGCGATTCCGCAGGGGCTTCTGAATATTCGAAAAGTGAATGCCGATACTCATATTGCCCTTCAGGGATCGCGAAACCGAAATATTTGGTTATTCTCATCATGAACTTTAATATGATGAAATCCTTTAGATCTAAGAGCGTAAAGCCCGATTTATCGACAATCTCGATAAACAATCCTCAATTATTGGGAACGGATACTTTTGTTTTATCACTCTGCTATTCAGCGGTCTTAAATCGACACACAATCTAATGCTACCATTTTTCTTTCTAATAGGAATGAGCGCAGTAAGGCGAGATGCTCGGCTGGATGATTTTCCTTTCTAATAAATTATCCACGATCTCGCGCATTTGCAGCCGCTCTGCATAAGGAAAACGTGCGCGGTGCAAAAGCGTAAACTGAATTATTTTGAGGTGAACGCGAACTGAATACCCATCATCAACAAGCATAATATTAGAGTCTTCAATGGCCAATATGGTTTCCATCAGTCGTTTCTTAACCCAACAATCAAAATCAATCACGTCTTCTAAAATTTATTCCAGATTATCAGACGTGTCTTCGACATAGAGAGGGAGATTGGCGAAAAGACGTAGTTTCAGTTTCGTCAACCGCCGTTCCATTCAATTTATATACCAAAGTAAGCTTTTCTTTAGCTATCTCTCCCGAGAATCGCGTCACCCAGAAATGATTTTTCATCGATGATGACATATTAACTGAGAATTTACGATTTTTCATGATGCTAATGAAAATCGATTGGATTCCTTTTATATTTAATATAAAAGGCGCTCTATTTAAATTAACTAAAGATCTGTCTGCTGGCAAGAGACTCTTAACGCAAGGTTTAATTATATATTCATATACGCTAATGTTAACAAATGATACAGGACTTCCGGTGTCCATTAACGCTATTAGATTACATTTGTTATTATAAACAGAGTTTACTTGGATGTGCAGACTGGAGAGTTTCAAATGGCCACCGTCATCCTCTGCAATCAAGGCCACAGCATCTTCCTTTGTGCCGTCAAATATTGCTGCTGCTGGCGCCACTTGCTCCACTCCTCTGCCGCGCGGCTGGACACTTCTACTGGTGATGGCCTTTCTTTTTACAAAAGAAACAGGTGAGTTCACCTCGCAGATTTTGTAGTGACCAAACTTTCCGCAGTTTCGACATGCGTTATTTTTCGGTTTAGCACCACTCGCGGACGCGAACGTTCTTTTATCTAAGTCCGACATCCCTTCCATGATGTTTCTCATTTTTTCCAGAAAAGTATTCAGAATGGTGTCGGCCACGGATAGTGCAGTGGCTCTCCATTGATCACGCCGCTTATCAAGAGATGGATCACATTCCTGGTTGGTAAATCGAGTTGTCTCAGTAACGCTAATTTTGCAATTACATATTGAAACATTTTCTTGTGCGGCAACCATTTTCGTGCTTCGGCCTTTTGCATGATTTTATAGAATGGAATCTTTTTTCCAAATATCTTGAAGAATTTCAGTTTCAATCCAAATCAAGATACCAAATCAAGATATTCTATCGCTGCTCCGCTCTGAATGTCGTACCATTGCCTCGCGAACTTAACAAATTTGCTTGAGGCCGCTAGCAAGGTTGCATAGTCTGATGCTCCGTGCACCTGTAACACTTTATCGACTCTCTGAATCCAAGCGTTTACATTTTCATTTTCAGTGCCTCCAAACTCGAAGATTTGAGAGGCTATCTAAGAGATAGCATTCGCGGACACCAAGCCCTCCGTCACTGGTATTTGTTCGAATTCCTGAGCGAGGAAGCTGCTTGCGAGCCGCTTGACTCTGATCTCAGTTCTTCCTGATCGCCGTGATTGGTAGGTATGGGCGTTATTTTTAACGTATTACTATTTGTTCTGTTAATTTGTTGGAGTACTTGCGTAAAAAATTGTTGCTGACTCCATTGCAACTCTTTTTGCTACTACAGAATCGATTTGGTTACTTGAATCAGCGTATGGAGCACCGCTGTCGTCACGGGTTGCTCCGTAAGCGTCAGTAGATATACTAGGCCAGTTCTAATCCAGGTCCTCCGAGGGGGGTGCGGGTGTGCGGGGGGAATGGAGAGCGCGGAGAAGAGGGGAGGGGAAAGTCAGAGGCGGCGATCCTTTGAACTGAGCCGGGGGGAAGGAAGGGGTAGATAAGATAGTAGGATTCGGTGAAGGGGATATAAACAAGTGAATAAAAAAGTAGATAAACAAATAGATAAACAAGAAGATAAATACACAGATAAACAAATAGAAAATTGCGACTCGAAGAACATGACGTCACGGGGGGGGGTAGTGAAGAAAGACGAAACGAGGTGAGATAAATAAATAGGATAAGATAGCAAGGCGATATAAACAAAACGGGCGGCGAAGATGATATAAAAAAATTGCGCGTGGACAGGGCGCGTGGACATGACGTCGGGGGGGAGGGGGCCGCCGCCACCGCCGCGCCCGCCGCCACCGCCGCACCACCCGATGCCATGTTCTTTCTCTATACTTACCATTTATGCGTCTCTCTCCCTTCCTCCAGACTCTTTTCGTATCCATAATGATTTTTTACTTTTTTGAATTACATGTGTTTTATATGTGTTGTAAAAAGAAGATTTTTTTACAGAAGAGTATAAAAATATGTTTTAGCAATTTGTGTTTTGGATGGCGGGGAAAAAGAATAAAAAAACATAATTCGTATATTATATTTAGTTATTTTATTCATGGTTATCTGATCACCAATTAAATAATTTGAATACATTTTGTAATGCGGAATCAGTATAGTGATATCCGCATCGCATAGTATTATTAGCGTCCAGATTGTTTAGAGAATCTATGTCTTCGTAATCAGCATCCAGAGTTTCGATGTACACGCGCTCATCTTCCAGAAGTAAATTCCACAACGTTCCATTGTCGTTTTTCATGTCATGATATTGACATATATAACAGCATCGTCGTTCTCATCATCTTTCGTTCCGTGCACAGCCTTTGTAATCAAACTTTTAGCTTTGCTGTATGAAATCGTTCCGTCGTCCCATCGCAGTCTATGGTGATGACGTATCACCTAGCGTGCGCGAGACTTGACGGCACTTGCGAGGAAATGCCATGGTATAGGGCTTGTGAAAATGTAGTGAGAGAGAACGGTCCGTTCTTTGAGAGCAGCAAACTCCTTTACAACGAACTGTCCTCCAACGAAAACCTTGCAGGTCTACGAACGTTGGCACGACCATGACGAGCAATTTTTGGAGACTGCGGTCGATTTCGATGTATCGTAGATTTTATTGTCTCTCTCTTTCTCTCTCATGTGCCAGCGATGCTCTTAGGTAATCTTGCGTACAACATTGGTCAACGGATTGTAGTGAACCATGCGATCGTGTATAATGAGACAATACGCGGTGATATTCATCGGTACGTTCTCTTTAGTCTCAAATTCCAATCTCACGTCCACGGTTGCACTCTTGACCGATTCGTTTTGTCGAGAACAATCGATGATTACGAATGGGCCGTTATGTAGAAAAGACGTGACGGTGAAACTCGGCTCGAGAGTATTCGTATCCGTAGTAACCCTTGCAGAAACGCGCGTACGTTTCATACAACACAGACCATCTGTTTTTGTCGAAATCAAGATTCATATCGTCACACGGATAACATTCCGAGTTCAGATAGAGTTTCACGTTGGTCAAGTTGCAGTCGTCGAATCGGCTCGTGTCCTCAGCCATGACATTTTTGCGACCTGCTTGCAGAGCGAAGATGACGTATCACAGCTTCTCGAGCTGAGTAGCGATCTTGATGGCCCACGAATGCTTGGTTGTACGCTGTAACAGTGGAAACTCGTACAGATCCCACGAGCGAAAAGCCATGCTCAAGTATTGTCCGCTCTCCAAAGTGCGCAGCATCGATAGTTTTTTTATCTCGCTCAATAAGACGTGCGGCATTCGCCATTGTATCTTGAATAAGTCGACCACGGGATCCAACGTCGAATTTCCCATCAGGCAATTGTTGTTGTTACGCGATCATATCAAGATCAATTCGTGACGAGCGTTGATTACCACGCGTCTGTAATCCTCGCAGAATCCCAACAGTGCGTAGAGAGGTACGCAAAAGTTAAAATATCCATCCGCGTTAGTACGCACATCCCAGCCGGCATTCCTCAGAATCACGCTTCTGTCGGATGATGTCGTTACGTAATGTTTGAGCGTGCTGGTTATGCTCACGTTTCTGTTACGATCAATCTCCACACCATCAAGCTCGTATCGAATCTCATCGAACAGGAACGCGACAAAATTATTTCCCAACACCACATCAGATCCTTCGACAACTCTGTTCTTCGTTAGTTTTCCCTCGATATATAGAAAGCTTTCGCACGGCAATGTACAGATCCTGTTGCTGTATGGGTATTCTTATCTCATCGCTGTACCCGAACGTCATATTGGCGAACGGGTTGTACGCATGAATCTCAATCTTGACGATGCGATCGTCAAAGATTGGCTCGTCTTCGATGTTTAGGATATCAGTCATTTCACAAGTTGCGCACCGCGAATCCTAAAGCTTGTAAAAATTTAACGTTCGACGCGTTTCTCCCTCTTCTTGACGCAGCCAAATGAGCGAATATTGTCGATCGATGTTTTCTTTGTAAAAGATGCGTTATCTCTCTGTGTATGCTTCGCTTCGTTCAACACGAGCATCTCAAATGTCACGCTCACGTTATCGCTGTCGCCGTCGTATGTGCAATCTGACGGTGATCTCTTCTCCTCTGAAATCGAGCAATCGTCCGTTCTAGTCAACAATACGTATCGTTAGCTCCGTAATGCTCCGTACGATGACTGGCAGGTAAATGATCTGCATCGGCTTTTCCGATATCTTATATCCTGGCACGCTCGGCGAAAATTCGTGTATCGTGTGCACACTTTTGTCGTTGCTGTATGCGCCTGCGGTCACGTTGCACTCTACACGGATAATGTTTACATTCATTATGTTGATCGACACGTCCGATTCGTGCCACCTTCGCGGTTGCAGTATAGGCCTCGAGAAACCCAGCAGCGATCCAATGTTGGGGCTTGTTAAAGTTTATTCTGTAAACGCATTTAATCTCACACCTCATCGTGTTGTAATTTGCACGGAGCACTATCGGGTATTCTCCGATCTCGTCATCGCCGCGCGCGGTGTCACCAGCGTTACTCTCGGGCGCGTCACGTCGCGGACGTTTCCGTAAAATCTCACGTTTCAAAAATTCATTTATGGCATGCAGTTCATACGACCCCTCGGGAATCGTAATTTCTGTGTCGTCTTTGCCAAAATAAAATGTATTGTTCGAAGCGTTTACATTCGGTATCGTGTGATAAGTCTCTAAAATTGTTAGACCAAGCTCGTAGTCATCGTCGCTCAAATTTATGGCTGGAAAGTAATTTGCGGCGAGAACGCTGCTCTTCCCGCTTAGCGTAAGCGTCAGCGACATGATGGAAAAAGCGTTCGACGAATACTGAGACGCCGCGACATTTTGTCGGACTTTTTAAATTCACGCACATCGACCATTTTGGAGAAGAAACCACAAGCACAGCTGTCCGCAGACGCTCTGATCGTACGTCTGATAGGACGTTCGATTGTACTCTATCATAGCATCGTCTCCGAAATATCATATCAGTTCCTTGGGCGGTCGAAGATTACCGAAACTATCAAAGTACACAACGCGATTGTTTCTCTTTGCGTACGCTACCCAATGAGTGCCGGGACCCGTCGTGTCGTCCAGATTTACGATACCGCTCTCTTTTCGACGCGCGCCGCTAATCGGTAATGCGTCACGCATAAAAACGCCTCTAAAGTATGGTACGCGCATACGCTTCGCCAGCTGGTCCAATTGTACGTTGGTGATTACACCCGTAGGTACTTTTATCGTCTCTTTGGCGTTTTTTTTCTTTTTTTCTTTTTTTCGCTGTTACGCCTCGTCCGCGTTTGTACGAAGCGAGATATAGTCCCCGTCCGTATTTGTATGGAGCGAGATACAGTCCCTGTCCGCGCGTTTCCATCACGCGACGTTGCAGTTCCTCGAGTTGACGTTGCGCGACTTTCCTGTCGTTTACCACTTTCGCCACGCTGGCCGCTCCGCCGATCAAAGATCCGAGCGCGCCGAAAATTGGCAAAATCGGTAACACACCACCTTGTTTTGCCGTTGGAAGTATTCGTTTCTTTTTTTTTGCCGGCTTTTTTCTTTGCCTTCATATCCATGCCGATTTGGTCTTGGCTTCCATCGCTGTCCAAACGGCTGCAGCTGCAGCTTTCTCGCTCAGAGCCGAATCTCTCGCGATGACGCGTCCTAAGGCTTTATCGGCGAGTACCTTGTCCGCCGCGTGTCTGTTGGTGAGATCGTTGCTCTGAGAATACGCAATGTCGTGTTTACGGCACGCCGCGTGGATTTATTCAGTGGATTTATGCCCGTTTCACCTCTGGCTAATCGCTTTTTCAGCCAAGTATCCGGATCGCAAAACTGATAGCCGGGGATATGTAGTTCGAAAGGAAGCGCGTTTATCGCTCGATTGAGCAGACCTCCATCACAGCTTTTGTTCAACGTTGCTGCTGACATACACTACAATCTTTTATCTTCGGTGCAGGACCGTCTATATGATCTCGATCCCACGATTGATTATAATGCTCGACGCAGCGATGATAGGTTTGAACCTCCAAATCCGCCTTTATATGTTCCGGAAGCTTGTCCCACACGTGATCGATATAATTACCGCACACGCGTAACAGTATGACCTTCGGTATATATTGCAACTGCTCAGCGCTCAAATCCCGAATATCGGAGGGATGCGACAGCGCGAGATACATTTTTGCTACTGAGCTCCGCGCGCCTATAAATAGGCGTTCGATCGAAGCCTAGATAACGTAGTGCGAACATGAAATTTGTACGGCAGCCGCTGACGATACGCGTCGCGAACTGTGACGAGAGAGCGCGAATGATGGGAGACATCGCGACGGAGCGCAAGCATGGTGAAATGTTATCGAGTACTATACGCACCATCATTTGCGGGCCGTCGAATTGTGGTAAAACCAACGTTCTCATAAGCTTGCTCGAGAGTCCGCACGGTGTACGTTTCGAGAACGTGTACGTATACTCGAAATCGTTGCAACAAAATATCGATATCTCGAAACTTTGTTGACATCGATAAAAGAAATCGGCTACTTTACGTTCTCCAACAACAGTGACGTCATTCCACCGAGCGAGGCACGTCCCAATTCGATCTTCGTCTTCAACGACGTTGCGTGCGATAAGCAAGATGCTGTGAGAGAATACTTTTCGATGGGCCGCCACTCGAACGTCGATTGCTTCTATCTCTGTCAGATGTACGCGAAGATACCTAAACATCTGATACGCGACAATGCGAACCTGCTGATTCTGTTCAAACAGGATGATACCAACTTAAAACATGTTTACAACGATCACGTGAATACCGACATGTTATACGATGAATTCTGTGCGTTATGCCGCGATTGTTGGCAGCACGAGTACGGATTTCTAGTGATAGATAAGGACAGTCCGCTTATCAATGGACGATACAGAAAGGAATTTAATACGTTCACGGTACCGTAACGTGGTTAATCGATGTCGATACGTCAAGCAGACAACATGGATAACATCAAAGATCGCGAGAAAATAGCGAAACAGATTGCGAAAACGAGCGATTCGATTCGCAAAAAATATCGCGCTTTAAAAATTGGTAAAATAGCTGAAGATACAGCGTTGGAGAAATGCTTCAAATCCATCGTCGAACCTCTAAAACAGATTGTTGAAAAAACCGAGGAATCTCAATCGATTGTAAAAGAAGCAAAGGATCTCGGTATTAAGAAAAAACAAAAACGTGAAGACAGCGATGACGACAACGATAACGATATTACTACTACTGACAAGGATTCATACTGGACGGATGTTGGATGGTTGAAATTAACGCCGCAGTCTAAAAAATGACGTATAACGAAAGAATTGAAAGCCGCGTCAGATTCACTCGTGTTCGAGTCTACACCGATACAACCATCGAAAGACCCACTGAATGAACCACCGCTGTTTCTGCAAAAGGAAAATGTTTTCGAAACAAAAGACGTCAGTGAACCGTCATTCGAAACAATCATCAAACGGACTCTGCAAACGCAACAAGGTCGAGAGGCGTTGCATAATCAGCTGGGACCATTGGGGCAAAAGTACGTAAGTCCTCTCCTCGATGATAATGGAAAAAATGATACATTTGATCGCGTATACGGTGTTTATTTCGATAAAAACAGGGGTGCGATGCTTGGTGACAAGAAATTTGACGTTGACAAAAATGACTCCATAATCATAGACAATGTGAGATGCAATGGTACAAGATTGTACGAATTGATCTTCAAGAGACTTCCCGATGACGCAGTTTTTACCGAGAATGACAAACAAACGTATAAAAGTATATTGTTAACAACAAATGCTCATAGACGTAGTCACAGTGCCCTTAATCCCATCAAGGACAATAGGGGATCCAAGTATATTAACATCATCGCTCCGCTCGTATCTATATATGGAAGTAGCGGTAAAAAGGATGCAGGCGTGAGCAATATACCAACCGCCATGAAATTAAACGACAACAAGATCGATTACGTGCATTGGGACGATCCCAATGAGCTGGTGGATCGACTCCGATTGCTCGACGCTTCGAGCTGGTAACAACGTTCATGACAATGAGATGCTGTCGATCATCGAGGAACTTCGCGAAGCCGGCATTATTATAAATTAATCGCGTATCAACGAAACGAGCCAGTCGATTAACGTCAGTGAGGAAAAAAAACAATTTTAAATTGTATATCTTATTTACTATTAAACATCGTCGAAACATGCGATCCGATGGACGTGAAAAAAAATGTTAGTTCCGAGAGGCGACGACTCGTTGAGGAATTGTACGCTCCGGCGAGGAGAAATTTTCCGCGAAGACGTGTCATAATTCGGGAATACGACGATCTGTGGCAGGCTGACATCGTCGAGATGCGTCCGTATTCGAGTTTCAACAGAGATCATCACTACATACTCACCGTCATCGATGTGTTGAGCAAGTACGCCTGGATCGTACCGCTCAAGAGCAAGGTCGGAAGCGAGACGGCTAACGCTATCACTAAGATAATTCGAGAGAGCGGAAGATGCCCGAGAAACTTGCAAACGGATATGGGAAAGGAATTTTACAATGCCGATGTGCAAAAACTCTTGAAAAAACACAACGTTAATCATTATTCCACGTATACGGTGTTAAAGACATCGATCGTCGAGCGATTCAATCGCACGCTTAAGAACGACATGTGGAAGATGTTTACGCTCAACGGCACTTACAAGTGGGTCGACGCGCTACCGCGTCTCGTGTCAGATTACAACGCGCACAAGCATCGCACTATCGGCATGCGACCTGTTGACGTAACTCCCGCGATCGCCAAAAGACTCTTGGATACGGTATACAGCGCGATAAAGATCGCAGGTCCAGCAAAATTCAAAGTAGGAGAATCGGTATGCGTGAGCAAGTACAAGACAGTTTTCGAAAAAGGTTACACGTCAAATTGGACCACCGAGGTGTTTAAGATCGTTAAAGTGCAGCGTACTAATCCCGTAACTTATCTGCTCGAGGACTATCGCGGAAAAGCCGTCGTGGGCGCGTTCTACGAGCACGAATTGCATCGCGCGACTCATCCGGATGTGTATCTCGTGGAGAAAGTACTACGCAGGAAGGGAGACAAGATTTACGTCAAGTGGCTGGGATTCGATAGATCGCATAACTCATGGATAAACAAAAGCAGTGTGATTTAATTCATTTTTCTTATTTTTATAATATATTAAAAAAATAAATATACACTGTATACATGTATACAAAGAGTTTTTATTATTTTTTTCTTCCATTACATTTTTTTAAACTATACATGTATGCAACTTACGAGAATACATGTAAAACTACATGTATTATAAGCAATATATGTATTAAGCTGAGTATACATTAAATAAATCGAAGAGAGAATTAAAGCTAATTTCTCAGCAAGCAGGATCTTGGTTGCTATTATAAATTTTATATATAAAATAAATTTGAATAGCTAAATTTTATTGTAAAACTACATATAAAAACTACAAAAAATACATACATCTATACTACATATATAACAGTATCGTATAAAACTACAAGAATACATACGTTCATACATACGTACATTAATATGATACATAGGTACGTACATACATACATACGTGCATATATGCATACATATAAACTACATATAAACTACATATAAACATATAATACATATAAATACATATAAACTACATATACAAATATATAAAATATATATACATTGTATAAACATGTATATTACAATGGAATCCGCCAATGTCCCCACGGTAATGTCTCCGTCGAATCCGGTACGATTCCGAATCCGGTATCGTTTGTCATCGTACGGACTCAGAGCGATTTTCGACTCGGACACCGTATATACTTGATGTAGCTTGGATCTTATACACGACTGGCGACGAGTCATTTCGATCTCTTCATTCAAGCACCGCGTGTAATCGTCGAACGTTATTGTTCGCGCTACGACGTTATTCTTTACACCTTTCGCCTTTTTAATGTCTTTTCTACCGTCCACCCTCACCGCGTACATCTTCGCTCTGAGTCCGACGAATTCTGTCATTATTGCACCGTTATTCTCATCCTTCATTAGACCGGGTATTTTTTTATTCACGAGAGGCATCCCGTACGCGTTGTCCGGTGGATAATCGCTCGTATTGAATCTAGCGATATCACGTTTCATTGTCTCGTACACATCGTCACATTCGATGTGATATACAAGACTGTCCGTGTCGGTGTACATGATCTTACATTTCTTGCGATACAGCGATGACATGTATTCATGGTGAAATTCGTACAAGCAGATTTTCGATATGTCGAGTATACACATACCTACGTAAATCGGCTTGTTGAATTTCACCTCGAGTTTACGCAGTTCGACGGCGATTAAGTTTTCCGCAAAGACGCTACGGCTGTGGAAATTTGGTTTCGCGATCATTGCTTCCGCGCCATACCGTCCATCCCATTTGGTCAAAAATTTAACGTCGACGTGATTGCGCACATTTTCCATTGTTTTACCGAATATCGCGTTGTTCATTAATTTGTACAAATTTTTTTCGAAATTGTTTTTTGCGCACGTTCTAAAGTGTGTATTGAGTTCGATGTAATCGCGGAGCTAGGCGGATTGAGCAAATTATAGTACGTGATGTATCTTTGCGATACGAAGACCATGGCGCGTACATTGCTGCAGGTTACGATAATGGATGACGTACCGCTTCTTATCGTATAACGTCGCGAGAAGTTTATCCTGCCGCGTGTCGGGTGGTTTATCGCGCGTCAGACAGAAAGGTAAGTCAGTGTGTCGATCGTGCAAATGATGCGGATACTCGAGATCGACCTCGAGAATATAACCCGTAGGCGAATCCGGAGCGATCGCGTTCGCGTCAAAGTTCTCAACGTCTTCAACCCATCGAAATTCGGCATAGAGCAGCGGTTGACACATCGCCCATCCGTACAGATTGTTCACGTCGTAGTACATCAAATACGACGACGGTTTCGACGAGTCGTACGAACGCATGTACTTGTTATTGGCCTGCGCGTATCTGCCGGAACATTGACTGAGACCGCCGCGTATACCGCGTTCGATAAACATAACCATATCGATGTCGGTGAGCAACTCAAATTTTACACGCGTATGTTTCAGCATGGCGTCCCACGTGAAACCTGGCAATGTGTAATAATGAGCGGGATCGAATCCATAACTCGCGACGCAACTTTCGCGGAAATTTTCAAAAACGTCGGCCAATAACAAGACATCGGTCTTGAGATAGATCGCTGTATTCGCCGAGCGTTCGGATGGTAAATGCGTGTCCTACAGCTTGTCCGCGCGATCCACGTATTCGTAGGAAAAGACACCTTTACGCGCCAACAAGTCAAAATCTTCGTTTGATACTGTGGAAAATTCGGAACGTAAAATTTTCAATTTTTCTTTCGTTACAAAAGATGCCAATTTATCGAGGCTGGTATTTAAAAATTTGTACGAATCTATGAACCGCAGGCGTACGCAATTTCGCGAATCTGATCTCTCGGTGGTATCTTGAACATGTTTTGTAAACGAAATAAATTTTTCTTTTGTTATCGGCAGCACGTCGATCCTGCCTTCGAACGCCGTAGCTATTTCCGTGATGATAAAGTGCGCGTCATAACCGGATAAGTTGTGAAATATTATGGGAATGCAATATGAATCTTTATAATTTAGATTACAATTTGAGTGCGCGGGACCACGGTAACGACCGGTAAAATGGCAATGATCGCGTACCCGCGTGTCGTCCGACGCAAATGGTTTCTCGCAAATGTGACAACGCGTCGCGCTACGATATGCCTCCCACTGCTCTCTCGACAACGTTTCCATGGGGACATTCGCGGATAACAGAATTTTTACTTGATGCGCCAAATCTTCGAGTTGCCGAACGAACCACGCAACGCAGTTTTCGTCGCGACGAAATCGATATACCGATAACACGTCGTCGTACGAGCATCGCACGTAGTATCCGATGCTAAATACCTCGTGCTGCTGGTAGGTGTACGATGCGTTTTCTCTTTCTGTCGGTTCCATTCGCCGTAGTACGCACTTCAAGTCCGCGTAAACGATGAATGGAAGTCGTTCCTTATTCGTGTGGTTCTTGAATTCGAGCCACTCGTCCTCGCTCGGCAGTCGGATGGCGCAATCGTTCATCTTTTCGCAGTCCGTTGTATGTGACTGCAATCTTTCAGACGAACTGAAGTAATGTAGGCATCTGCAAACGGAAAATATGATTTTTTTAATAAACAATTTTATAAGAAAATTTTATAAGAGAAATAATAAAATTTGTTAAAATACATACCGGTCGCAAAAGTATTTCTTATGTCCGTATTTATTCAGTTGTGAGCTCACAAGACGGGACAGATCTTTGATGTACGCAAAGTGCCCCGCGTTGTCGTCGCGCGGATCCTGCACGTACAATAGATTTGCATGCTTCTCCATCTTCCTTGATGTCAGCCGTATCGGGAGAATCTCCTTTTCCTTGATACCGTAGACGTTGATTGAGATGTCGTTGAGATGTTCGAACTTCTTAATTCGGTTCAACGTCATCGGAAACGTAATGTCTTGCAAATTTAACACTGTCATATAATGCGGGTACGACAATTCCCGATTTGTATTCCTTTTAGCCGGATGCAGAGCCGCGACCACCGACCACGCGAAACACGCATTGTCATTGGATCGTACATTGATCACCACTCGCTTTAACATAATTTCCCGCGGTAATTCGATGTAACATCCTGCGTGTATTGGATTATATTTGTTCACGTTTACAGTCAAATTTAGAATTCGCGACAACTCCCATCCACTGTCGCGTTCTTGGAATTCTTCGAGCGACGCCAACGTGGGTTCGATAACGTATTGCTCGTACCACTCGTCCAAATTTGACACTCGAAAAAGTTCACTATTTTTAGTGTTTATACTTTTGTTCGCGCGTTTATCGCCCGTCACAAACTCGCCGTTAAATGCAGTGTTCACTTTCACACTATCGTGTCTTTGTAGAATGTCTCGCACTCGCTCGAGCACTACACCACCAGCGTCTTCTAAAAATTGTCGCGGCTCGATATAGTCCACATTGATCACCGCACTAGTCAATATACGGTTTTCAAACGCCGTATCGATTTCTCGCCAAACGAGAGATCCAGTGTCTCTATTCGCGTACTCACCACCAACGTGCACGAAACGTTTTTCTAGTTGTACTTTTGCACCCGCGAGTCGCGCGATCCTCGCCACCGCAGATTGTCTATTTGCAACAGTGAGTTGAGGACGCTTAACACGGCTAAGTTCCTCGAGTTGTTCGATGCACTCCTCACATCGTTGCAACCACGCGAAACACTCCACCAAGGTAGCGACTTGGCTGACTGCTCCAGCAGCTCGCGTTCCACTCGCTCTAGGTGTTCCATATTGCGAAATCTTGATTCTTTTAAATTGTTGTATTGTCTCATCAAAACAATTTTACATTTTTTTACTTTCTTTTTTTCTTTTCTGTATAGCTGCTTTAACTCGAAGCCAGTTTATAAAGCGTTGTATTTCCGACATGTCCGGAGATTGATGAAAATAGAACAACCATATATGATTATCCTCGCTTCTTGGAATTATCTCTGCTACTTTTTGCCGCGAGAGGGGTAATAATATATTGTATGTGTGTCCTCTATAATGATAATATGTGCACGCCTCCAGAATTATTTCCGCTCTCTCAGAAGGAGCGAAGAAGCAGAGAGTCGAATTGTAGCGTCCCTTAACTCTTGGACGAAGAATCAGAAAAGGGGAGTTGGGGTATAGTGTCTCTTTATAAAATACACCGCCATGTTCACTGGTAGATGAGAGATTGAGTCCCATAACGGAGAACTTGTTAATTCTTCCAATGACCTTTCCATATTGTTTTTTTATATTACATCACACTTTTCCACGGAAGACTTGCATATAACTCGTTCACAATGTTATCTTTTTTTCAATTTGTGCAAATTGGGCACATGTTGCATGGCATTATCACACAGACGGACTGTTGGCAATTGGAGCAAAATCGGTTGTTTAGCGCATTGAAAGTATCTATCTCGTGCTTCTTAACGGCATACAATACTCCATTGTCAATGTCCGCCAGACGAACCATGCATTCGGCACATAGAGTTAGTGCACCACCCGTTGAATAATAAAATTGTATTGAACAATACTTTTTATTATTATTCAACGTAAGGAATTCCGAACAGGTAACAATTTTTTCTGCGTAATCCGTAAGGTCATCACTTTGATCACTTACGTAATTGCTATCATCAGACAATGCGTGCTCTTCGTCTTCAATATCAATGTCAATATTGTCAATATTGTCAATCTCCATTTCTTCTTTCCAAACACTTCGTCCACTATATTCACAAAGTCTTCCTCATCCACATTAAACATATTTTCTATATTTAACACATTTTCTATATTTAACACATTATCCATTTTCACTGTCAACTTTTTTTTTCACACACATTAGACTTCCATCTACTGTGATCCTGCACACCCCATGGCCCATTATATATTATCGACAATTTCTTTGTCCCTTTGTCGGAGCATCATCATAGATCTCCCCGATTTGTTTATAGCAGCCGGAGTATCGGTGCTTCTCTTAACACGCCGCGACACGTACATCGATTTCTACGAAGAGCTATCTTTTCGCGGGCTCTTCCTAGAAAAAAATTTGAACGTCATCGCGCTCCTTTGCGAACATGTCGCTACATGTTTGATTGCAACAATGAAATTCCTAGAAAAAAGGGGGAGAGGAAGGAGGGGGGGATTAACGGTTTGCCATGTCAAAAATTTACGCGATCAGTCCTCCTCCATCGAACGATCTGCACGACAAAAAAGGTACTCCGCTCCTCCATCATTCGAACAACACGCAATGTATTCCGCCAAAGGAAGCAGTGCACCGTACAATGGTGAAAAACAAAAGAAGAAATGTAACGCGTAAGTTTCAACTGCATTTTTTTTATTTTTTTCTCTTTTTTTCCAATATTGTGCAATATTATATATTTAATTTCCACAGTATTTCGGTGGAGTGTCGCTCGGTGCGCTTACTGAGTAGACGTTACACTCTGACGGCCACGGGTTACAAATTTCTGGAAATTGGAATCAACGTTGGTCCACCGAGCTACGTGGAGATCGCTCTGGGAGATCATCGGGAACAGGAATTGATACTGTCTCTCGAAACGTGGAAGGGACTCTACGAGCAGCGATGGAATATCTACAAATTGCTGCGAAACGATTACAAAGATAATTTTATAAGCGTCGGACCGTTAACCGTCAGAGTTTACCAGATGAACGACGTTACACTCGTACGTCTTGAATCTTTGAACGTACGCGTAACAATGATCGAATCGACCCTGCGCCGTATGTTTGATCTGGACGAATATATCGATGTGATGTTCGATCGATACATCGTCAGATTCGTCGATACGATCGATACCAAGTATACGCGATTCTCCAACATCGCGTCTGTTGTAACAAATCCCGAGGAAGTGCCGAACGCGATACGCGATTGCGATATCTTCGATAGATGTCAACTCGTCGATTACGAGCTGTTAGCTTTAGTTTTTAGTGTATAAGAAAAATGTGAATAAAAAAAATTTCACACTTAAATGTATTCAATTTGTTTAAAAATATAAACATATATAATATGCAAAAAACATGTATTTCTTTCATTTCTTTCTTCCCCATCATAAAATAATTAGAAAAATAACATTCGCCATAAGAAAGAGAGAACCGCAACGGAAGAGATAATAGGTATACGAGAGAGATATTTATTTTTTACTCGGCGGTGGCGGCGGCGGCGGCGGGCGCGGTGGTGGCGGCGGCCTCCCCCTCCCTGACGTCATGTCCACGCGCAATTTTTTTATATCATCTTCGCCGCCCGTTTTGTTTATATCGCCTTGCTATTTTATCCTATTTGTTTATCTCATCTCGTTTCGTCTTTCTTCACTACCCCCTCCCCCCCCGTGACGTCATATCCTTCGAGTCGCAATTTTCTATTTGTTTATCTATGTATTTATCTTCTTGTTTATCTATTTGTTTATCTACTTTTTTATTCACTTGTTTATATCCCTTTCACCGAATCCTACTATCTTATCTACCCCCTCCTTCCCCACGGCTCAGTTCAAAGGATCGCCGCCTCTGACTTTCCCCTCCCATCTTCCCCGCGCCCTCCGTTCCTCCGCACACCCGCACCCCCCTCGGAGGACCTGGGTTAGAACCGGCCTAGTACCTACTAGCATCGACTCCGACGAACCTTCGACTTCTTCTCTGGTCATTTCTGCCGGACCATACCTGGCTACATGCGCCAGAATCGACTCTGTGAGGACCACCCTGTCCTCTGACACAGGAAGGCGAAAACGACGCGCCTCTTTCTGGAGTTGATCCAGCGTCGCTCTCTCGAGCATTGCTCAATCCATCGCCCGCGTCTTCGACATCATCTGCTGCCATTATCACTACACTGCTCCGTGGCACACTGCTCCGACTTTCGCGCGACTTATTTTTGTGGACGTGTGAGCTATGAGTATCCTACTTCTGAATTTTAATAGCTGTAAGCTAATTGTTTTAAATTGTATTTAAATTTAAATAAAGTCAATTGTCAGGAGTTCGAGTTCGTTAACTTTTTGAATTATACTCGTGAATTATACTTCGCGGCGCGCGCACAAAACAAGTTTGTTCACTATGTGGAGGATAAAAGGGTAGGAAAGGCAGGTGATTTTCTGTCTTTAAAAATTGTTACACAATTTATAGCAAACACCAAGAGTATATATTTTCAATGTCTAAACACACTTGTACAATTGTTTTGAAGAGCGCGGGATTTTATAATTATTCGATATCGACTTTTAACAACTAATTTCGATTACGGCTTGACTCTCGCGGATGAGACGTCTGTCCCAAACGTCAACCGAAGAGAGAGTGCCGGATCGCCGGCTGCTTCGAAAAACGGAGCATGCTCGCTTATTCCAGTTCAAACAAAAGTTGCATCAGCCTCTCTAGGTGACTCGTCAACATCTAGGAGTCGAATCGAGCGCTGCGATCGGTCGAGAGCCACACTTGCCAACCGCCAAACAGTACTTTTGGCATCATCCGCCTTAAGAACTTTTTATAGCTCGGCCATCCTGATAGCCTCGGTCTCGATATCTTCGTCCACGAAGATTTGTTTATCAAGATTTGTTTATTTTGTGGTTAACTAAGTGTGTGTCACTACATAGGAGATGCTAGACAAACGTTATAAACCATCACAAATATTATATTTTATCTCACAGGTACGTAATTGCACTTTTTTTCGTTAGACACGTAATTTTACTAATGATATTCAATATTGTAGACTCGCGAACACTTGACAGCTATTATCATCGTGACGTTACGCTTATTACAAGTGTCACATACACGCTTATAACTAACTTATAACTATAGCGACACATAAATCTTAATCATAATTAAAACTAATACTAACTTATTTCTAGGCAGGCAGATTTGTCTTCTCTCGCTCGTCCGAACGGGGAAATTTTATCCAGCGTTTCAAACGATCGGACGAGATGACGGAATTAAACGGCCGTTGAGCCAGATTAAACCCAGGTATGTCTTATATCACGTATCGATTATTATTTAATGCTCTAGTTATCATATACGGCCCTTTATATTTGGCTTTGAATTTCAAACTGACTGGTTCAATTTGTGTCTCACGCACAACAACATATTGGCCAGAATCAAATGTCGGTTTTCTCAACCGTTTGTCCCGATAGTCCTTATTATATTGTCTAATTTTATCATTTGCCACGACGGCTATATCTTTCGCTTTTTTTTTCCAGCTCCAGATCTGTATCCATTCCGGCGAGATCACGAGTATACTGCGCTAGCGGATAATCGGAATGTGATCACTGGTCGCAGCCGAAAACTAACTTTGCTGGTGTCGTCTTTATCACAGAATGGTAAGTATTATTTATTATTACATAATATGTAACTTATCTTTCCATTCTGCCGCTTCAGTTAGTAACTTAGTTACTAACAAAATATACGCCTCTACTTAAGATCCCCATTTACAGATGTACGTTTTATACGTATACGCGAATGAGAGAGAACGCGAAGGCACAAAACAGAGTTTTCTTTTTCTACGTGCACCTTGAACCCCACTCCTCAACACTCGGTCTAGGTATACTATGTCTATGGTCTTGCCAAATTTCAGGTATGTCAAAACGCGATAATCGGAGTGTAGAGGACATATAGATGATGTTTATAAATCTCACTTCTCCTGCTGCTGTGCATATGAATCGAGTCACCCTTTCTAAGTGCATTACTGAATTCGGTTATAGGGAAATGAGAATACACAGTGGAAATGACTTGTTGTGTTTCAAGTTGTTGTAAAACGCAGGCGGTGAATTCGAATCGCTGTTTTCGTATTCATTTCATTTCATTTAAATCAGCCACAATTAGCTCTTAGCAAAGTGCGATCATACTGAAATCATCATAAAACGAAAACTATGTCATTAAAGATTTCTTATCTTTCCTATTGTATTTAGAGAGCATAAATTGTTCCTTCAAAAAACTGCACGATCCCACTCGTGTTCTTGTAAGTGCGACCGAAGAACCTCGCGATTTGATTTTCTCTCGACGATTGCTAACTTTCTCACTTTCCTTACGACTTCGAGCTCTATCGTTCCGCGACAACATAGCATCGTTTAAATACAATTCAAATTAATAGCCAACCAACAAATAGTCCCGAGCTACACGACGACCGTGTTACTATCCGCCGTAATACTAATCATAGTTTTACTACTAAAAACCTTATTTTTTAATCGTAGAGTTAAAACAATTAGGCATGCAGCAACTAGGCATTTTCTACAAAATTCATATAATGTGTAATGAACATTGAATACAGTATTAAAGATTAGGAATTAATTTTTATGATAATATTCGTTATAATATTATTATGCCCGCGCGAGTCTTCCGCGGCCGAGTGAAGTCAAACCGCCGTATGAAGAAAAAGTAAAGCGCTCTCTGGGGCAACGAAGTGTTTGTTTATGTGAATGTTCTGCGCGATGACTTGTGGCGTACGAACGTTTGTCCACCGAATTTCTGTAGTTGTTCTAGTTTGAATAAAGTCTTTGTGTTTTGTAAAAAAGTGTTGTTCATTGCCGAGCGCAGCTTCTTTTGGATTACGCGTGTGCGTGGTGACGCGAAAGTGTGCGAGAATAGTGACTGCCGCGGTGATCTAATAAATTCAGATGGATCTGGTGTAGGATGAACTTGATGAGAAATCTTAATTAGATAAACTGCGAATATTTATTAATACAAAACGAGTGTGCTTCGTGTCTCAGAATAATATCGTCTAATAGATAATACATATATATTTTCTTGGAGTATATGTACGTCTCTGTACGCATCCGTCGGTAAATGCTCGTTACCTTAAATTTGAATTCTCCAATACTCCTCTTCAACGATCATTTACTTTATAATGCATCTGCTTGTCTACTCCATCAATTGGCACTTTTCTCTGTGTTGTCTCAGTTTACTGGCTCCTAGTGACTTCGTCATCATGTCTGCCGTCATGTCTTCTGTTGGACAGTATTTTAATTCTATGACTTTTTTCTTGACCAGATTATTTACGAAATATTTCATATTTATGTGTTTTGTTTTATTTCGGAATTCTCTATTCCTCGCCATTTTGATTACACTTTGATTGTCCTCGTACATGGTGATTGGCTTATCTTGCTTCTCCTCGAAGTCCTGGAGTAATCATCTGATCCATATCAGCTTTCGACTGACTTCTGCCATGGCGATGTATTCTGCCTCACTAGACCATGCCACACAGGTCTGTTTTCGCATGCCAAGCTATTGAGCTTCCACCATATTGGAATAAATATTCGCTGTGGGACTTTCCATCGGATCTATCCTCGCTCCAGTCTGAGTAGATCTCGAGTCCTTGTCTCTTTTCTCTTAGCTTCAATCTTAGGTCTTTGGTACCATTTAGGTATCGAATGATTCTTTTTGCTTCGTTGCAGTCTCCCTTGAATTCTTGATTTTTTGGCTCAAAATACTTGCTGCGATATTCGGCCGTGTATGTGTTGCCACATATAACGAAGCTCCGATGAGCTGCTGAAATTCGTTGTTTGTCCATTTTTTTCTTGTCAGGATCGAGCTTCAGATATGAATCGAGTGGTATCTTTGATGTTTTTCCATCCTGTAAGTCCAAATCTCTCGACGATTTTCTGAATGTACTGCTTCTGGTTGATGTAGAAGATCCCTTCTTGATCACGTTGAACGATAATTCCCAGGTAGTTCGTCAATTTTTCGAGTTTCGAGAGTTCAAACTCCTTTCCCAATTTATCGCCAATCCTTTCGATGTCTCTCTCCTCTGTGCAAGCAAGGATGTCGTCTACATATACGATTATGTAATGAGTTGTTGTCTTCTTTGAATAGAGACACGGATCATTCATGCTCTGCATGAATCCTTGCTTGATGATACTTCTGTGTAGCTTCCATACTTTTGCCGCCTGTTTAAGCCCGTGTAAGCTTTTGTTGAGCTTGCATATGAAATCTTTCCTGTCCTTGTCGATGAAACCATCCGGTTATTTCATGTATATTGTTTCTTCGGTTCAGCGGTTCTCCATTGAGAAACGCTGTCTTTGCGTCGAATTGGTGAACATGTAACTTCCTTTTTGCTGTGACAATGAGTAGCAAACGACTTGTTTCGACTCTCACTACTGGTGCAAAGACATCGTCGTCGTAATCTGTGCCGTATTTTTCGCTAAATCCTTACGCCATTAGTTTGGCCTTGTATTTTGTTTCTCCTGTTATATAATCTTCCTTTTTCTTGTATTTGCACCCTACTGCCTTTCTATTTTTGGGCAGGATTTTCAATGTCCAAGTTCTTTCTTAACGACTCGAATTCATCCTTCATGACCTGGCCCATTTTTCTTTTTCAAGCCCTTTGAGTGCTTCATGGACGTTCTTTGCTCATCTTCTTCTTTAACGATTCTCGCTTAGTGCTCGAATCGCAATGGTGGTTGTCCTTTGTTTAGTCAGTCCGACTTTCTTGCATTTAAATCTTCTAGATCTTTCTTGTCATCTGGATCACATAAGTTTGGTCGCCTTCCGGCAGTGTTTTCTCCAGTCAAATGATCTGAGTCCAATGTTATTTCTAGTATGTGCGTCAATTTTGCTCAAAGTTATCGTCAGCCTCTTCCTCTTCTCGAATTTCTGCTTTTCCTTGTTCTTGATCTGAATCGTTCCAATCTTCTTCCTTTTCATTTGAATTGACTCTTAGAATTACTTCTATCTTCTTCGTGTTAATTATTCTTTTTGTCTCAGGATCCTGTTTGACTTTTGATCTTGTTTCGATTTTTCTCAATACTTTACTTTCTTTCTGTATGTCTTCCTTTTTTTTGATCCTTCAGTTCATGCTCGACAAATTTAACATCTCTGCTGATTGTTATCTTATTTGTCTTAAGGTCCAGCATTCTGTATTCTTTTGATTCTGCTGAGTAGCCAACGAATGTCAGCACTTCCGCTCCATCATCGAATTTCTTTCGCTTTTCTTTATGAATGTATAACCTTAACATCCGAATATTCTTAAATGCTAAACATCTTCCTTCTTACCAAACCAAAGCTCATAGAGTATCTTTTCTATGATGCTTGTTGGCAAACGATTCTGCAGATAATTTGCTGTATTAATTGCCTCAGCCCAGTACTTTTTGTCCATTTCGTCATCTAGCAGCATACACCTTGCTGCTTCCATGAGTGTGCGATTTTTTCGCTCTGCAACGTTTTGTTATGATGAGAAGGGTAATGTATATTGCGCCCATATCCTCTCCTCAACTAACAACTTCTTCAGTTCCATATTCACATATTCCTTTCCACTGTCTGACCTTATGATTTTGGATTTCTTTCCAAACTTGTTTTGTATTTGTTGTCTGACAAATTTGTTGTCTTGACATGTTCCTTGATGCCGTTATCTCCGACTTCTGCTTTAGAAAATATACTTCCATATATCTGCTTTGATCGTCGATTATTGTCATTAAGTATCTTTTTTCGCTCGGTGTAGTTGTTTGCATTGGGCCACAGACATCTGTGTGCACCAAATCCAACGTGGATGTTAACCTTCTGTGACGCTGACCGTCTATGACGCTTTCGGAAATGGTAATCTTGCCTTTAGCGCAGCATCCACACACCTCCCTAATGCCGCAATCTTGTATCTCGATATCTGTAACTAGCTGATTTTCTTGTCTGAGTGATTTCACGTCTTCTAGGTTCCGGTATCCGAATCTTCTGTGCTATGTGTATTGGCAATTGTCTGAGTGTTGACTGACTTTTACCGCTGTTGCGCTCGACATGCTCGTACATGTTTGGTGAAAGTGTAGCTTTAGTCACCGAAACATGTTGTTCTTCATGATGCTGCATTCCTTTTCCTTGAATGTGAGTATATAGCTCTTTTCTGTCAACCTCTTTATCGACAGAAGACTCTCTCAGTTAGGTCTACAAATAAGATGTCATTCAACCTTGCCTTTTGTGCTTGATTATCGTTATTGAAACATTTGAGTTCACCTGACCCAAGTCCTTAAACTGGCGATCCTACACCATTGGCGAGAGCCATGCTTGAGGGCTCGAGCCATGCTTGGGGGCTCGAGCCATGCTTGATGCAATCTCTCCTGTCGTGCTCCAGGAGGATTATTTGTATTGAGGAGGGTTATTTGTATTTGTATTGTATGATTATTTGCCAATGGCGTTGGAGGGTGTCGCCGCTGCAGTCCGACCTGCATCCATCGAGAGAATAGGACCATCATCTCTCTGGAGTACCGGTCGTGGGAATTCGAAAGAATACATGTATATATATATATATATATATATATATATATATATATATTGTAATATGTGTATATATATATATGTATCATTGTATTGTTGACGTGTTATTCTAAACACGTTATTTGCGATAAATATCATCACATGCCTCGGTAGTCGAAAGGATAAGATGCCTGCCCGGTAAGCAGGAGATCCAGGTTCGATTCCTGGCTGAGGTGGTATTTTTTCGCAAAATAATTACGAGTTTTTCACGACCGGTTCGTGGTCGGGCCCCGTCGTGACGTACACTCTCCCTTCTTATTTGGGTGACATCAGGCAACCTCCTTCGACTAAGTGTGTCGAAGAAATTCTCGTCTCCGGTCATATGATTCGTTGCTCCTGAATCTAAGTACCATTTGTCCTTTTGACTTTTTCTTTCTTTAACAGTAAAACGATATTCTAATTCGTCTTCCCATTGTTGGACTTTACTTGCCTTTTCTACTCTATCCGTCTTTGCCTTCCACTTTTTATATTTTATGCAATCCTGCTTAAAATGACCAAGCCTTTTACAAAAGAAGCATGTCCTTTCCTTTCCTGTTGAATCCTTTTTGTCGACTAATAGGCCAATAATCGCACATGCCTTGTCCTTGTTCTTTTTCTGTCAGACTTCTGCTTTTATCGCGTCAGTTGGTTTTGTTGAACTTACTTGTTCCCATAGTTCTTTTTTAATTAGCAAAAGTTCGACTTTGAATTTCTATATCGAATAATTGTTGTTGTTTAATTTCTCAATCGACGCTCGTGGTGAATCTCCCATGCTTAACCTCAAAGACATTACGTGCTTGCTTGTCCACAATGTTCCGCACAATTTCCTTTTACTTTAAACATCACTTGGATCCATAACCTGATCTAATAAATTCAAATGGATCTGATGTAGGATGAACTTAATGAGAAATCTTAATTAGATAAACTGCGAATATTTATACAATATTAATATAAAACGAGTGTGTCTCGTGTCTCAGAGTAACATTGATTAATAGATAGTGTATATTATATATATTTTCTTGGGGGATATGTGCGTATCCATCGATAAATGATCGTTGTTTTGGATTTGAATTCTTCAATACGCGGACGTAACAATATTTATATTTTATATATTTTTTATTTTTATTGTAATCTATTTTACTTTATGATATATTTACTTTAATAATATATATATTATGTATAATATGTATATCACTAATCATACTATATATGTTGTTTGGACCATGTTTTGTCAAATTAGAAACTCTATCCAGACTCTTACTATAGGGACTCTATTCCTAACTACACCGAAAAAGGACTTTATTTATGCTCCTTATTGTACATCTCTATGTAATATATTTCTATATAATAATCGTCATATCTGAAATAATTTGTTATTTCTTGATTTTAGGAAAAAATTGTTTTATATGAAAATAATAAACAGAAAACTCGCACAAATGTAAAAAATAAAATAAAGAAAGTAAATAAGAAATCGGGCGCTGTAATTAATGCATAAGTTTAAATTTTACATCATTATATTGAAATTTGTCCAAAAACTTACAGAAAATTACAACAACATTCAGATATTTTGCTTCATTTTTAGCTATATCAATAAACGCAATATAAAAACGACATAAATTCCAGTAGTGACAACTTATTAAATTTATTTAAAGTTATTCGTTATTACGTTATTCACTAAGATTGTAATGATAAATGATGGAAAGTCAGTCCATAAAAGTACTGTAAAAAAAAGTAGATGACACACATCCACAAAAATTACAAATTAAGATTCCTGAGTACTCAGCGAAGAACTCCGCGTTGACGTACCGTCGCGGTGAGATATAAAAACTCATTCATTCTTGTTCATCTTATCTTTGTCCTTATTCATCTTTATATAAGTGACAACGAAATTTTTTATTGCGGCTATTTTCGTTATTATGTTCTTAATCGTGCAAGTGTGATTTGTTTCGTACTTACCAGATTCGTGAAAATGGGCGGCAACTAAAATTATCTTCGAACATTACAGGTTAAGCATTGTAAGAACTCTTTTTATTTTCAAATCACGCGCGCACGGAATGTACTTTAAAAAGTTTATTAAGTAACGGAAATATTGAAGTTGTTCTTATTCGATTTTCGAAACCCTTCGTTTGCCACGTGACACGATGGCGCCGGTTCAGAATTTTCCAACGATACGAGGGACGGGTAGAATTAAATCATCTACACTTGATGTAAAAAACAATATACATTCAAACGTTACTTTATTAACTGGGGTTTTATTACACTTACTTAACGACCGATTACTTGTATTTAAGAATCTCGCAACTTAACTTTCGATTTATTGAGACTCTCTGCACCTGCAGGTTAACTGCCCCATCCGCCGTCACGATGGAGAGTGGATCTTCTTCGAAAATGTGCGGAAATCGAAGCACTCTCCATTCTAGACTGTTCCAATTTAGGCTAATCATTTCCGGCTTATTAGCGCTACTTTGCTCTATTTAACTATTAATTAACGCGCCTGTGGCGCTCGCACACATGATCGATATAAATCGCGCTCAATTTGAATCGTTGTCGATTCTCTTACAGCATTTTTTTCTACTTCTTTTAACAGTTGTCAAATCGTGTGTTTTCTGTCTGAACAGGCTTCATTTCACATGCCTTTTATAGCTATTTATTCACTATCAGGAAGGGAAAGGATAGCAGCCGTTCATTTTCACAAGTGTCTTAAAGCCATATCAGGTGTGTTATTTTAGTTAAATATCTCTTTATTTGCAAAACTATCGCAATAAACTTTATTGTGTTATTTCTCGCTTATGATGTCACGATTCCAATATGGTCGCGGTGATTACTCAGGAGCCTTATGATCAATTAATTACAAAAATAGTCTAATTAATATAAAAAAAGCATTAAGCAGTTATTTAGCACAAAAAATCGAAATAGTACAAAATCCAAATATTTACAAAATAAAAGATACAATCATTGTGACAATAAATTTATAAAGTTAATAAAGTAATTCAAATGATATGAAAATGATTAAAAATGTCCAATTAATCGACAGTCAGTAAGTAAGAAAATTGTGTCAATATTTTATATATAAATATATAAATTATATTTGATTAGGATTATCGAACAGTACAGTTTAAGTACTTGATTTCTCATTTTGTATTTTCGAAAAAAAATTAACTTAAATTTTTTTAATAAATTTTATATATATATGGAATGTTTATGGATCGAGAAAATATTGAACACTACGAATAAAAAAATATTTGTAGTAAGCTGGATGCACAAAGAAAAACACAGGGAATAACACAGGCAACAAATTTCAACCTATGGGAAACCATGTATCACTGCACAATAGAAAACAAACAATAGGAACAGAAAATAGGAACAAAATTTTCGTTGGATTTTTATTTCTTATTGTCTGTTTCTGCCAATTACAGTGATTTGCTCTGTTTAATGTAAAATGTAATGATGTAATTGATTTTGTCGTCCTGCTGTGACTGCTGTGGCTACAGAGGTGAAGCAGCTACAGCATCTAAAGACTCTTGCACAATAAAAAACACAGGCAACAAAAACACAGGAACAAGGAATAACAACAAGCAACAGATTTCGATCAATCAGAAGCTGTGAAGAATATCGGAGATATTTCTGATTGGTCGAAATCTGTTGCCTGTTCCTTATTCCCTGTTCTTGTTTTTCATTGTGCATCCAGCTTTAAGATGGCGAACATCATGGCTGTCCAAAATACATTATATATAAAGTGAGCAAAAAGTATCGAATAAGTATCGATAAAATATTGTGATAACAAGACTTTAAAATGATATAACTTTTTTTACATAATATAATCCCTGTAATTATTCTACATAAAAATATTAGGTAATTATTAGAGCAATTAATAATTTACGAGATTTTTATATTTTTACATTTTACGTCGAAATATAACATAATAAAGTATAAAATATCTTACAAATAATTGATTTTTGATAACTCTCCTTTAATACTTTTATATATACAAAATAATTAGAAGAATCATGTTATGTAAAAAAAATTATATAATTCTCTTATAAAAAATAATCCTCGTGTCGAAACATTGTTTGGTGCGTCAGCGTTTGTCGGAGTATTGTCGAAGTCAGCGTCCTTGCCAAATTGCACATCGGTTGCAATCGGCCTGTTCGCGCATTAGTCTTTATTATATTTTATTTTATATTTTAATTACATAATTCTCGAGTTTGTCAGAATTCTTGGAATTCTGGTTAGTTGGCAATGTCGCGAGGTCGGATTGCTTTATTTAGATTGCCTCGCAACAATAGAAACTAAAAAAAATAAAGAATAGAAACCAAAAAGAAAATAGAAGCTAAAAATAGAAAATAGAAGCTAAAAAAATTTATCGTAATCGTGGTTGAAATTTCCGATTCGCATATGGGTAAAGTTTCGTCGCGGCAACGGATGCGTCTCTTCCTTTTGTCTTTCGATAACGCGAATAAAGCGCGAGAGGAATAAAGATTGTATTGTCAAAGTTGCGGTTGGATTTCCAGTGAGTCATTATTAGAGATAGAAATGTGATCTAAATGAAAACTAAAAAAATAAGATTTTTAACGATATTCAAACGATATTTAAAAACGAGATCAATGAAAAGTTAGAGCGATTCGCTTTTGCTTGATAGTAGTAGTACGCGTAGACATCTCTCTCTTATCGCAGTTTGCGTCGGACTCTACCTCTCGCGATGCGTACCGATGGCGATCGAGCGGCTCGCGTATCTTTTGGTCGGCGACGCGATGTTAATTCAACTTCCGCTCCGCGCGATGACGCTCGCGCGTGGGATCGCCGTAGTCGTGTGCGTGATAGCCGTTATCGCGGTGATTCGCGATTCCGTCGCTGATAACAACGATTCGGTTTTTGCAAACGTATGGATACTTGGACAGCGACAACGTGTAAACGATATCGTCCGATAACGAAACGTTGGCTTTGAGTTGGCCATGCGATCGCGCTTTTTCAGGAATATTACCGTATACCCGGTATTGGGGTTCTTAACGACGCTACGTTAAAACAGATGCGTAAATCGCGATGTAGCGTCAGAGATATATCGAATTCCGCCTTGGACAAGTTTCCGAGGAAATGGGCAAAGACGTATCTTATTTAGAACTTTCACCTGACGAGTGAGAGTGTCCTACGAGTCATCGAGATCGTGTTCGAGATGTAGGCGGCAAATTCGTCGTTGACGTTTGAATGCGATTCGATGAATCCCGATATCGTACTATTGTTTCAGGAGGGCTTTTACACATTCGTAGATTCTCGACATCGCGGTAGCCGAATATGTTTGTCGTTACTGGACGGACCTGGTAACATGCTAGCTCATACTTTTTTACTGTCGGAATCGTTCGAAGTGTCGGAGGTGCACGTAGATAATTCGGAAAAATGGCACATCGAGCTGATCGCTAATCTTACCGATACGCTTCATCTACTGTATACGTTGACGCACGAGATTTGTCACACTTTAGGATTACACCACAGTCCTCAGAAAAATTCAATAATGTATGCCTTCGTTCCCTCTAAGACTTTTCTCGTGCATTTGAGCGAGGCGGATTTTCTCTCCATTTAAAATTTATATGATTTAAAGAATAAGAGCGAAGTCTCGAGATCGATACCAGCGACGACGACCGTAGCGACAACCACGATCGCGACGCGCGACACAGACGACTCGATGAACGTGGATCTGTGTGCGTTGCGATGCGTCGACGCAGTGTTGATGTTAGAAGAATGTACGTGGCATATCGATGCCACTACCTCTGTGAACCCGACTTTCGGAAAATTAACTTTTTTATATGGAAACAGTTAGTATTTTGTTTGTAGTTGTTTGTAGTAACAATAATTTCGTTTGTAGTTAAATCGATTCAAAAATATCAAAATTAAAAAAAATGATTTGCACCCGACATTAAGATATTTTAAATCCACTTGCGCGGATCATTTTTAGAATCTTTTTTAGAGTCTTTTTTAGAATCATTTGTAGTTGTTTGTAGTGCTTTTCGTTTCGTTTGTAGTTGAACCGTTCAAAAGTTATAACAATTTAAACAAATGGCCAGGAGTGAACTTTGCCATTTGTTAAGATAGCGCAAATCTGCTTGCGCAGTTTTTTTTAGAATCATTTGTAGTTGTTTGTAGTGCTTTTCGTTTCGTTTGTAGTCGAACCGTTCAAAAGTTATAACAATTTAAACAAATGGCTAAGAATGAAGTTTGTCATTTTTTAAGATAGCGCAAATCTGCTTGCGCAATCTTTTTCAAAATCGTTTGTAATTGTTTGTAGTGTTTTTAGTTTCGTTTGTAGTTGAACCATTCAAAAGTTATAACAATTTAAACAAATGGTCAAGAGTGAACATTGTCATTTTTTAAGATAGTGCAAATCTGCTTGCGCAATCTTTTTCAGAATCGTTTGTAGTTGTTTGTAGTGCTTTTAGTTTGTAGTTGAACCGTTCAAAAGTTATAACAATTTAAACAAATGGCCAGGAGTGAACTTTGTCATTTTTTAAGATAGCGCAAATCTGTTTGCGCAGTCTTTTTTAGAATCATTTGTAGTTGTTTGTAGTGTTTTTTGTTTCGTTTGTAGTCGAACTGTTCAAAAGTTATAACAATTTAAACAAATGACTAAGAATGAAGTTTGTCATTTTTTAAGATAGCGCAAATCTGCTTGCGCAGTCTTTTTCAGAAAAATAGTTGTTTGTAGTGCTTTTCATTTCGTTTGTAGTCGAACCGTTCAAAAGTTACAATTTACTAATGGTAGTAGTTCAAAAGTTCTGAACAATTTAAACAGATGCGCTATCTTAAAAATGACAAAGTTTCTTGGTCATTTGTTTAAATTGTTATAGAACGCAAAAACGCTTACAAACAACTCTTTTTCAGAAAAATTTTAGTTGTTTGTAGTGTTTTTCGTTTACTTTTGAAGTCAAACAACTACAAAAATTTAAAAGCAATTTAAAAAAATGACAAAGACTTAACCATTTGTTTAAATTGTTATAACTTTTGAATGGTTCAACTACAAACGAAACTAAAAGCACTACAAACAACTACAAATGATTCTAACTACAAACAAAATACTAACTGTTTCCATATAAAAAAGTTAATTTTCCGAAAGTCGGGTGCCAGGTTCATAGAGGTGATGCCACTTGTGATCGATCAGCGTAAACGGAAAATCTTATAGCAGATCGTTGTTACTGACGGACTATTTGCATTTCCTTTCCGACAACTTTACGCGTTTGGTATCGACAATCTTCGGGCCAACTCGTATTGTTCGTAAATGATACAGTTTACATGGTAGAATATCCGAGTTTCCAGTTGATACCGGATTGACCGAAGAAACTGAAGGATATGAATCTTCCTCCTAACGCGAGAATCAACAATTGTAGTTGACACTAATGCGGGACGAACATTTGCGATTTACAACGACGAGATCATGGCTGAGATTGACGACTGCTTGATGACAGCTGTCAAACATAACTCGTTGCACACGATATGGGGGATTCCACCCGCCGTAACGTCCGCCATTAGAAACATCGACGGTAATCTGTATTTTATCGTTAAACGAACATACATCGACGGTAATCTGTATTTTATCGTTAAACGAATAGTTCTTCAAGTACAACGAGTTTACCAGAAGTGTAACTATGGCCGGTAAATTTGAGAGATTTTTGATATCGTGTGTCCAAGGGACGAACTGTTAGAACAATTGCGCCCTCTTCTGAAAAGACTCGTTCAGATGAGAAACGTATTTTCGAGCGAGGACGATTTAGAGGAGCAGAGAAAGGAACGGAATTTTTCATATATTGTATAGAGGGAAGGATATGAAACGGTTACGAGCGAAACGAACGATCAGTATTACACGATCTCTCCGGTCGTAAAGATGGTATCGAACACAAGGTTCCAAGACACATCGAGTCGACGAGAGTGACGACGCGAGGAAGAGGAAGAGAAGGCTCGACGATGACAGGACGGTCGCGTCGAGTTATAACAACGTCGGTGGTATGATTAGTCCAGTCAGAATTCTAGAAGATATTCCTTGACTAAAACAGGATACAAATACCACGACGTATGCGTCACTCTTGAACGTTCCTCGTGCATGAACATTATTTTGGGAGATAGTCATGGCAAGGAGATCTCGATGTCGCCCGATACGTGGAGGGAGCTTCTCGAGCAACGACACGTTCTCTCGAAGTATTTGCAGAGTATCAAGGAGAATCGTCCTTCCCGGCCCTGTCGTACATCGGAAATATATATATATATATATATATATATATATATATAAAACCGTGCGTTTCGGAAGAATCAACAACTGATGATATTACGCCTGGAAACATCCGCGGCTCGCTTGGTCATATCGAAGAAAATGGTGAATAACATGTTCGAGCTCGAGCATTGCGTCAACCAACTCGTTATCTCGTTGACCAAGATACTAGGAAAGATCGACGCGAAATTGGCGCATTTAAGGATATCACGTTTAAAGACACCGCTAAGGATACTGAGAATGTCTCGAGAGTCATACGCGATAGTGATGCTTTCAATCGTAACGACATTATCGATTGCGAACTCGTTGCTCTGTTTTTTGGGATGTAAGAGATAAAATAAAATGAGAGAGATATTTAAAAAATGTTTTTTTTTATTTTTACTTTCCCCACGCATTTATGTAATGACAAGCAATAGAATATCATATAGATTATATTTTCAATATTAACTCGATACTATTTTAATATTTTGATACGAATAATATAATTAATAATTTAAGAAATCTGATATATAATATGATATAATATGATATAATATGATATAAATCGTTAACGCGACATTACAGTTCCATGACACATTCCTGTCGTTTCGACCACCAGTCGTACAGCACACGTTCTCCACGGCGCAATTCTTCGCGTGACGCTCGCAGTAGAAAGCGCGAACGTCATTCAGGGTGTTCAGGCGCCCTACATATTCGAAATCTGCATTGATAGTCTCGACGATTATGTCATGGTTCGCGATGGTATCACCGAGAATCTCCTCCAACCACTTCTTCTTCTCCAAACCTTTGACGTACACTTATCTAGGCACGTCTCGCGATAGGTCGCACACGCCGTTTCGAATTACGGATTTCGAGAATCTGTAGGCGACGTCGCCGTCGCTCCACTGCAGGCCGTGATGATTGACGATTACCCAGCACGCTCTAGATTTCTCCATCTTTGTAAGAAGATTCCAGGATTTCCAAGATTCCAAGATTCCATTTATCACTTCTCGAAACACTCGATGAGTCAGCTCCTTTCCATTCTTCAATATCGCCATCTTTTTAACCATAAATTTCTCCCGAATGATAAAATCTTGCAGATCAACGAAGACCGGTACGTTCGACATCGTCGCGAAACGAGGGACGACTCGTACTCGATATCTTCACGCTCCGTTCTTCTTCTTTATACGTTTCATTATTGTTGAGAAGCAAATCGATACCGCGCTATAAGAAAAATTGCGGTTTCCTGTTTACGCACGACGTCAGCGGGTTGTACTCTATCACTTTATCGTGAATGATGAGAACAATAAGCCGTTGTGTTAGCCGGAACGTTCTCCTTGCATTCGAGTTCTACGCGAACGTCGACGGTGGCGCTCTTGGTCGATTCGTTCTGGCGGGAGCAATCGATAACCACGAGCGGACTGTATTGCAGAAATCTGATGATAGTCATGAATAGTTCGCAGGTCTCGCACCCGTAATATGTCTTTCGAAATTTCAGATACATATCGTACAGCACGGCGAACTTGTTATGCTCGAAATCTAGGTTCATATCGTTGTAGGGATAGAACTCGGAATTCAAATAAAGTTTTACATTAGTCAGCTCGCAATCGTCAAATTTAGGAACGTCTCCAGATGGTACGTTTTTCCTTCCAGCCTGTAGCGCGAAGATCACGTATCGCGGTTTCTCCAGTTGCGTCGCCACTTTTACCGCCCACGAATGCTTGGTCGTACTTTGCAATAGGGGAAATTCAGATCCCATGAACGAAAGCCCATGTTCAGATATCATCCGCTCTTCAACGTTTGCGGAAGCGACAGTTTGTTGACATCATTCAGTATCACGTGCGGTATTCACCATTGTATCCTCAATAGCGTGATCTTTGGTCTCTGATCGGGATGCGTCACGACGCAATTGTTATCGTTGCGAGCGCGTATCAGAATGAGTTTGTGTCGCATGTTTATCACTATGCTTGTAATCCTCGCAAAAATCGAGGAGTATGTTAAGAGGCACGCAAAAGTTGAAATCGTCTAACGCTATATGCGAGATCTCCCATCCGGAGTTTTGTAAAGCTCTATCTCTCTTATAGCTCAACGATACGTTTTTCATCAAAATCATTATTCCGACGTTTCTGTTGTTATCGATTTCCACGCCATTGAACTCGTATCGAATCTCATCGAACATAAACGCGACGCAGTTGTTAACTAGTTTCGCTTTCATACCTTCCTTCGCCATACCTTCCTTCGCACCCTCTCTCGCCGCGAACTTTCCCTCGATGTACAGAAAACTTTCGCACGACAACGTGTACAGATCCTGCTGTATAGGTATTCGTATCTCGTCACTGTATCCAAACGTGATATTAGCGTACGGATTGTAAGTGTGGGTCTCTATTCGCACGATACGATCGTCAAAGATCGGCGCACCTCCGATATTTAAAATATCGCTCGCCATGTCGGTTTTTCATGACAAAACTTAAAGACCTTAAGAACGCGACGTTCGCAACGTTCAACTCGTTCATTTTTCCCTCGCGCATCTTCCTCGTCGCGTCATTTCGTGGTAAGATTGCGGACGTAGCGTTTGCTTCTCTTCTCGCGTACGACTCGTTCAGAACGAGTATCTTTCACTCTCGCGCATTTCTCTCTACTGTCTTCGTTGTCGCATGTGAAGTCGCACCATTATTTTCTCTCCGCGAAAGTCGTTCGTCCTGATCCACGATTCGAAGCGTGATATCGATGACATTTCGCGCGATGATCGGGAAGTAAATGATCGACGTCGGAGCGTTTAACAGTTTATATCCCGGAGGAACAGAGAAAACTCGTGTACCATGTGAACCGGTTCGTCGTTGCTGTACGCACCCGCGGTGATATTACACTCCACTCGAATGATGTTCACGCTCATGATATTCACGGGTCCGTCGGACGTGTGTCATTTGTTAGGTCATAACACACGCGACAACGAGAATCCCAGGAATTGATGTTGTTCGGTTTCGCGAAGATGACTCGATGCTCGCATCTGATCTCGTTTCTCATGGTGTTCTCGTTGACGCGAATGATCAGGGACCGCGTGTCCCTTTCGCCCTCGTCGCTCTCGTCATAAACGACGTCGTTGTTCTTGTCATTATCCTCTTGCTCTCGTCGATCCTTTATCTCTTACAGACAGTGGCGTTTAGATATCTGTCTATCGCGTTCAACTAGTATGAACCCTCGGGAATCACGATCGTTTTGTCGTCGTCGTCGTAGTAGAACTTATTATTCATGGAATCGACGTATAATGTTATATGTTCAGTATAATGTTGTACGTTTCGAAATTCGTGAGACCTAACTCGTAATCGTCGTCACTCAGATCTAAGGCGGGAAAATAGCACGTCGTGAGGACGCTACTCTTTCCGGTGAACGAAAGGTTCAGCGACATCGCGATCGATTCCCGAGAAATCGCAAGCACAACTGATCGCAAATGCTCTGATCGTACGTCTGACAATCCGCGTTATTGTACGTTATATTTACGTCGTCGTCGAGATATCTCTCGAGTTCCCTCGGCGGTCGAAGATTGCCAAAACCGTTGAAATAAACTGTGTCGTTGCACCTCTTCGCGTAAGCGACCCAGTGAGTATCCGAACCCGTCGAATCGTCGAGATTCATGATGCCGCTCTCGTTGCGTCGCGCTTTCGACGGTAACGCGTTACACATAACACTCCTCTGAAGAAGGTATTCGCAGACGACGCGCCGAGCGGCTCAGCTGCTCGTTCGAAGTGATGCCGAAGAGCGGTAACTCGAGCGACCTTAACGTTTCCTTCTATGATTTTTTTTTCATTCTCGACACACCGATTCCACGTTTGTAAGGTGGTAGGTGCAATCCGTGACCCTCCATCGCTCGATTGTAACGTTGCAACTTCTCCAGTTGACGCCGAGCGGCCTTACCGGTGTCCACCGTCTTCGCCACGCCCGCCGCACCATCGATCAAAGAACCGAGCGTGCCTAGTATCGGAAAAATGGACAACAAGCCTTCGCATTTCGCCATCGGAAATATCCTTCTCGTCGTCTTTTTTAAACTTATGCCCAACTTTGTTTTTGCTTTCATAGCCGCCCAACAGTCGCGGCGGCCCTCTCGCCGAAGATGAAATCTCCGGCTGTTATATGTTCGCGCGCATTCTCGGTGAGAACTTGATCGACGGCATAGCGATCGGCGAGTTCCTTGTTTCGCGAGTAGGCGATGTCGTGCTCGCGGCACGCCGCGTCCAATGGATTGACGCCTCGATCGCCGCGCGCCAATCGCTTCGCGAGACGAGTGCCGGATCCACAAAATTGATAACCGGGAATATGTAATTCTAAGGGAAGCGCGTTTATCGCCGCATCGAGTAATTCCGCGTCGTTCAGCATTTGTTACAGTTCTTAGTGAGAGGCGCTGGATCGTCTATGTGCGTTCGTTGCCACGGACGATTATAATGCTCCAAACACACGCGACAAAGTTGCACCTCGGGCTCCGCTCTTAGATGATCGGGTAGTCTGTTCCACAGTAGCTCCATGTATCTGTCGAAATCGCGCACGAGAACGATCTTCAGGATAAGTCGCAACTGTTCGGTGGATAGGTTGAGAATATCGCGTTTGTCTGTCAATAGAGGAAACATATCGATCACTGTGCATGATCGAATCGTTATCGAGTATAAATAGAGCAATTATCGGTCGCGTCTTCTCGAAACGAGTATACACGCGTAAATGCTTCGATCGACGGTTGCCAGCTATAGGAGTATCCGATCTCGATCGTAAGGCTCGACGAGTCTCGGGCGACGCGGTCGGTAGGACGCGCAGACACGGCTCTTTACTACCGAACACGATACGTTGCATCATTTGCGGCCCCTCCAATTGCAGTAAAACGAACGTGTTGATAAGCATGCTCGAAAGCCCGCATGGCGTACGCTTCATGTACGTCTACTCGAAATCTCTGCAACAACCGAAGTATCGATACCTGGCGGAGTTGCTCGAGTCAATGAACGAGATCGGCTATTACGCGTTCTCGAATAATAGCGATGTCGTGCGCTTCTCCGAACGAGGCGCTTCTCGATTCGATATTCAATTTTGACGATATTGCCTGTGACATGGAGGACACGATCAGGGAATATTTCGCCATGGGTCCACATTCAAACATTGATTGTTTCTATCTCTGTCAGATGTACGTTAAAATTCCGAAACACCTGATGAAACACGCGATAATGCGAATCTCTTGGTTCTGTTTAGGCAGGATGATACTAACTTAAAGCACGTTTACAACAAGTACGTGAACACAGATATGTCATACAAGGATTTTTGCGCCTTGTGTCGCGCGTGTTGGAAACGCAAGTACGGTTTCGTAATCATTGATAAGGACAGCGCATTAAGAACGATAGATACAGACGAGGAGTCTATTTAACGATTTCGCCATGGTGTAGAGCGATGAATTGTCGACGAAGATGGACGTCGACGCTACGGCGAATATGGACGTCGCTCGAAAAAAATAGCGCGAGAGATCGTGAAGATTCAGGACTCTATACGTAAAAAGCACAAAGCGTTAAAGATCGGTGAGATAACCGGTGAGGAGATCACTTGAGAAACGATTCAAACCGATCATTCAGCCGTTGAAATGAATCGCCGAGAACACCGCGCAAGACGAGTCGACCGAGAGAATCGATCGCATCCGTCGATGCTAAGAGGAAACGCGAGACCGACGACGAGCCGCCGTCGAGACCGACAAAGAGACGCTTCTCGACGAGATCGTCCTCGATCACGACGGCTAGTCCCGCGACTAGAAGCAAATCGGAAGAATCGATCTCGAATGGGGAGAATGCGATCGTTAGGTCGCAAATATATGGGCGCGCTTCTAAGTGAAGTCAGACAGAACGAGATCGACCACATTTACGGAGTGTACTTCGATGAGAGCGGCGCGATATTCGGCTACAAGCGATTCGATGTGGCCGCCAAACGACAGCGTGATCGTGGGCGACGCGCGATATCCGGGTACTCCGGGCTTATACGAGTTGATTTTTAAGAGAGACTCTCCGACGACGTCGTGTACACGGAGAACAAGCAAACGTACAAGAATATACTGTTGACTACGAACGCTCGTGAATTATTCGTGAATTATAACATTTCATGTTTGAATTATAAGATTTTAATATTTAACTTCCGACTTATCTTTCCGAAAGGATTCTGAGAGATGTTGTGCTGTATGGGATATGTATAAATATATATTGCGTTATGAAAAGGAATATATGTACGAGATATGCTATAATTAAAAAAAATGTGAATCGCCATTAATACGTATCGTTGTTACAGCAAATCTAATCGCGAAAGGTAGAGTTCCCTTTCCTTTTGTTCGCTCGTTTACATATCTTAGAAACGAGAGGCGAGTTCGCCGAAAGTTTTCAATTAGCGATATACCGAAGGTGACGTTATCAGGGATATATGAGAGGCGAGAGGTAAAGTCGCGCGAGAAAAAAAATCGTTTTTAGAAGCGGCGATAATAGGAGGGATTTTATTAGAGATGTAAAAAAAGAAAGAGGTAAAGAGTGAAATATCTCGCTTCTCGAGAAAAAAAGATGTTTTAGATGAATTCGCGACGCGTCTCTCTTCCGCACTCGCTATGTGCGACTACTGGAAGTCCGACCGCAATGGCGATAGGAGATTCGTCTATCGTTTATTTCATCGTTTTTTCTATTCTATCGCTATTATTCTATCGTTTTTATTCTTCTGCTTTTTATTATTATTTTTTTTTCGTTCTATTATCTTCGCTCTTAGCGGTATTGCGTATAAGAGCTCTCGTCTATTCGGAAGCGAGATCGTCATTCGTTGGCTTTTTTCTAATCGCGCGACGAGAGATCTCATCTTTTTCGGGATCGCTCGACGAAAGTGACTTCGCTATCGCGTACGTTTCTCATATCCGACGATCTACCGAAAACGTTCGAAAAAGAAAAAAAATGAGAAAAAAAAGAATGAGGAAAAAAATCCTTTCTCGGGATTGCGCGTTTTTTTCTTAATCGCAACTTTGTAATTCGCGCGATAAGAGCATTTGTTACGCGTCTCTCATCTATTAACGCGTTTTAGAAAAAAATTCTCGTCAGTATTTCTTTAGACACGATATACACGACGGCGATATACGACGTGATCGATAATGGGGGGAAGTGAAAGTATTTACGGTGCAATATCCGTTCCAAGCGAGGTAAGTATCGAATTATTTTTTTATTTAAACAATTAAATTTAAAAAAAATTTTTTTAATAATTTGATACTGTTTTTTAGTGAATAACGTACGGCGCCTGTCCAAGATGTTGTAATTAATACATTTTACCTATCATTAAAAAACAATAAGTTATGAGTATACTGTATCTTTAGATAAATATCATTTATTTATTTTTATACAAATATTATTTATACAAATTATTTTATACAAATATTATTTTGATATGAATATTTTATATTTTTTTACAGTGGTTTGTAAAACACAAATTCCCGATTCCCTTACTTGATGTATGAGATATCAATTTTCGGAAGAAGATAATTTTGTAAGTATGTTATACATATTATTAATATCAGTAGATGTAATAATATGCAAATAAATTTTTAATGTATATTTTTTTCAGCTCGCGTTGGGTAATTTTATATGGGGCCATGGCGTAAACATTAAAGGGTGTATTCATATTCAGCATATGAAATGAATCCAATTGAAGAGACAGCACATATGTGATATTTGGTTAAAACGGTCGCTATTTTTTCCGCCGCGGTGCGGCTAGAATTGAATGAGCACGAAATAGCTCGTCGGCGGGACAAGTTTCGTAGAAACAGATGATTTATTTTTTTTTTTTGTAATAATAGAATAGAGTTTATTGTCAAATAAATTTGGTTAACAAACAACAAATGGTGGTCGCGGCACTCGCCCACACAGTGTTGATAAACGCTGGGCTATTGGTGCGATGAGATTTCGTTTGCCGAGACGTGTGTGTTTCGCAGCTGGTTGCGGGTGACTTATTGTGCGATGAGATCACCACATCGCAGTATCGGTCGAATCGAGATTCGGTGCTCGCGATCGTGGTGTTTACACGTTTACACTTGCGAATTGTCGCGGGCACGGTTGCCTAGCACGGCGTTTGTGCGTCGCACGGCTATCAAAATTGACGCGTATGATTTGCTCGCGGGTGGTACGGCAAAACTAACAGATTGCGACAGCCTATGATCGCATGAAACGCGGTGCGTAGAAATGGCGGTTTTCGAAGATTACGAGCGCGCGCCGATTTCCGGATGTGCTCTAGGATGGATTAGCGAATGGTCATCAGGGAACATCCGGGCAGTGGTAGGAGATCCTCGCCACTGCGATGCGCTTTTTCGGGAGACTCGCGGAGCGCGATCGGCCGGGAATATCCGGGCGGAGGCGGATTGCCCTCACTTGCGACGATGCGTTCTTACGAGCGGATGCTGTGAGTATTGTTGAAACTCTCGACTGCGTGCCGGTTCACCCGGGCGGAGCAGGGAATACCTCAACTCGTTTCCTTCTCGCAGTCGTAGGAAAGCGGCGATTGGTTTAGGATATCAAGAGCTGCTGCGTTAATCGGCAATTTCCTGGCGGCGACGGAATACTCATCGCGGTTTTCACTAAGCTTCTCATGTGGAGCGGAGCGTGGATCGGCTCGTGAGAGCGAATCTCGATCCTAGGAAGATCTGATCTGATCGCGCGGAGGAACAGCTTTTTATACTCCCACGATCCGGTTTTCGGTCGGTTTCAGAACGGTTCGGATCGGATCGTGGGTGATAATTAGCCTCTAATTTAGTTAAGCGATCTTTTTATCTCCAGTGTTTTTCGGTAGTGCTCGAATAATCTCGGAGATCGCTCTCGCTGAGCGGTGATCTTCTCTGCCGCTCGGATTTGTTTGGCGCTATTCGGTTAATCTCGGCGACGCTATGCCGAACGATCAATCGTTGGCTCGTAATTAATTTTGCGAGCCTAATTGTGGAGCAATTAAGGTGGCGCAAGCGCCTTTTTGCCTGACAGGTCGTCGGTCGGGCATCACTCGGCGGCGGGTAGACGGCCGCGGAACGGTGCGTAAAATATGCATCGTTACATGGTATGAAGACAAAGACGGGAATATTTATGATGTCGATTTAGTGAATGGAGATTTATTTAATCTAAGATCCCTCTTCAATATGGTACTGTTCAAGCCAGAGTATTGGGATAAAGAAACATTCATTCATATTTGCACATGTATATCTACATATTTATGTATACACATTTTATATCTATGCATTTACCAGGTGTATAAGTTTTTTCCGGTTTAACTAAGAGATGTCGCCAATGAAAAGTACGCAGCGTATTAATTTGACACATATATCATTTTGTTCGTCTGACATTTAAAACTACAAACACACACAAGTTGAGTCCGCCAAAAACTAGCGTCTTTGTTTTATCGTTCAGTGATCATGTCGAGTTTTGTGCCTGAAAAAGAACATTTGTGGCACGCATTGCTTTTTTATTTAATCAAAAAAAAAAGGCTGTTGAAAGTCATCGTTTGCTGGTAGAAACATATGGTGAACATGCTCCATCGATTAGAACATGTGAGACATGGTTTCGACAATTTAAAAGTGGTGATTTCAATGTGAAAGACAGTGAGCGCTCTGGTAGACCACAAAAATGCGAAGACGAGCAATTGCAGGAGTTATTGGATGATGACCCAACTCAAACTCAACGGCAATTAGCAGAAGCATTACATGTATCACAAGAAACAATCAGTAGACGTTTACGAGCAATGGGAAAGATCAATAAACTCGGTAAATGGGTCCCACACGATTTGAATAAACGTCAAATGGAAAATCGCAAAGTACTTGTAAAATGCTGCTTCAACGCCACGAAAGGAAATCATTTTTGTATCGAATTGTGACGGGTGACGAAAAATGGATTTATTTTGAAAACCCGAAGCGGAAAAAATCGTGGCTTTCACCTGGCGAAGCCGGTCCATCAACACCAAGGCCAAATCGCTTCGGCAAGAAGACCATGCTCTGTGTCTGGTGGGACCAGAGCGGTATTGTGTATTATGAACTCTTGAAGCCCGGCGAAACCGTTAATACACAACGCTATCGCCAACAAATGATTAATTTAAACTACGCATTAATCGAAAGACGACCGGAATGGGCCAGAAGACATGGCAAAGTGATTTTGTTACACGACAATGCGCCGTCTCACACAGCAAAACCAGTGAAAGACACCTTGAAATCGCTTGGATGGGACATCCTTCCGCACCCGCCGTACTCCCCAGACCTGGCGCCATCTGACTATCACCTCTTCGCATCAATAGGGCACGCGCTCGCAGAGCAGCACTTCAGCAATTTCGAGGAAGTTGGAAAATGGCTCGACGAATGGTTTGCCGCAAAAGACAAACAGTTTTTCTGGCATGGTATTCATAAATTACCTGAAAGATGGGCGAAATGTGTAGAAGCCGATGGCCAATATTTTGAATAAAAAAAAAATTAATTTCCCTTGAAAATTACGTGTCTTTTTTTACTAAAAAACCGGAAAAAACTTATGCATACACCTGGTATATTTACACATTTATATATCTATACATTTATATCTATACATTTATATCGTTACATTTATACATTTATATTATAACGGTCCGTCCTCGCCGGGTGTCGTGCGAGTTCGGATGCGCGGACGTGCTCGTCGGTTGTTGGGTTTGGTAATTAATAAAAGGGTTTAACTTGATTGTTTGATTAAAAGAATATATATTTATTTGATTCAAACCAGGTGGATACACAGCGGTGCGGGTTCGCCGAGCGTGCTTGCTGGCGGGCGTGATGTACGGCTGGCCGTGAAGTTCTTGGTGCGCGTGAAGTATGCGCGGCGTGTACGGAGTGCGCGACACGTGCGTTGGGGCACGAGATTGGTTCGGGTCAGGGCCTACTGGCCGCGGCGGTGTGCGATTGGTTGAGCGATAATTCGGCAGTAGCATGCCACGTTACTCGGTATCTGCGCGCGGTTGATGTGTGTTTGAATGTTAGAGGCGAGAATGCTCGCTCCATTTTGTGAATTCTACACGAGAGACAAGTATGCTTGTCGGGGACCGAGAATCCTCCGTCCCGTGTGCTCGTGTACTGGCGAGATTGATGAGACCGAGAATGCTCCGTCTCGGAGTTGAAGATAGCAAGGAACGAGTGACAAGTATGCTTGTCGGGGACTGAGAATGCTCCGTCCCGATTTGCTCGTATCGTTAGCAAGGAAGCGTTGAGACTGAGAACGCTGTGTCTCGAGGGAAGCGAGAGTCAAGTAAGCTTGGCGGAGACTGAGAATATTCTGTCCCATTTTTCTCACTTTGTGCGGATATATGATGCCGAATGTCGAGTATGCTCGGCAGAGATCAGAAATGCTTGGTCTCGGTTTTCCGGTATCAGTCGGAGATGCGGACAGGTCGGAGGATCGGATCGATCTGATTCTTTTAGCCGGGTTCGGCCGGGTTTATATACCCGGCCGCGTTTGTTATTTTGTTATTAACAATTTGTCATAAACAGCGGGCGGGTCGTCGGCGAATGCGTGCTCGGTTGCGCGCGCAACGGTCGGTACGTTCGGTAATTCGGGCGCGCGTGTCGATCGACGTGTTCGATAGCGGGCACGGAGCTCGGTCGCACTTAGACTAGAACGATGCGCGAGAGGCGTATCGTTACAATACATTTGTACATTTATATGTATACATTTATATGTGTTGTCGCCCTCGCGGCGGTCACGAATCGCGAGTCGCGTCTTGCGGATGAGCCGCGCGCGGAATAATAACACTAAAAAGAACGGAACTTTATTAAGCAAATATACAATTGATTCGCCGCGAACACACGTCGTTCGCTACGAAACAACAACAACTCTTGACAACCGCTTTACAATCGCGTCGGCAAGGAATGATCTTCAAATTAGTAATCGATGTGAGGACAGCGCCGAGCGGAACACCGCTCGGTCATAACAGTATTGTATATTCTATTTTATATATTATTATATTTTATATTTCATATATTATAACATATAAAATATTACATATATTTTATATATATATATATATATATATATATATATATATATAAATAATAAAATATATGTAATATTATATATAATATATGTAATATTATAATGTAATATATGTAATATTATATAAAATATACTATAATATATATATATATATATATATATATATATATATATATATAGTATATTTTATATTATACATTGTATTTTATTGTGCAATTATATAACGTAAAAAATATTATATTGTTGTTCTATTAGCGAATGAACCTTTTCCCCAATTCATTTATAGAGACTCGAAATTGAAAGCTTTTTTTATCATAATAGCGAAAATTCCGGTTTGCGTGTTAATAGTGTTGTACCCCGAATGGGCTACAAACGTACTGTCGCGTTCGCGGCGTTACTTCCCGTGATCGCGATACTCGGCGGAGCGCTTTCGGAAAGGAAGAACACTGTTTTAGGAAAGACTCGCTTTTTATTAAACCAACGGTACAGAAACGCGTCCGGCTACCGCGAAATCTGGCCGTCAAATCTGTAAAACAGTCGGAGAACGACGCGTTGCCAAGGGCCGATCCTCTATTCAAACTCTTATCGATTGATATTGATTATTTCTTAGCAGCGCCGAACGGAATACCGCACGGCCGCAACACTGCCCCCCTCTTCATAAAATTGTCGTCCCGACAATTCTTCCTCTTTCAAGAACTTCCTCTTGGAAAAGACTTCTGGGCTCCTGGCGACTTCCTGCCCTACCCTGGGCTGCTGCCTCAGGTTACCGGGCGCCGCTACTTCCAATCCCAGTCTCTTCAGAAGAATCTTGTTCTTGAAATTCTCGCGCGTTTCACTCTTGACTCTTCGTCTTGAGCTTTGCGCACTTCTCTCTTCTATTTTTCGGACAAAGTGGGGGTAATCGTGGACCCTTACGTCTTTCTAAAAGACACACTAAGCCCCTGCCTCGGCATTCGCCCATCGTCCCCCGGAAAAACCACGACTCGGAAAACCGGAGGCGAGGCAGACTTCTTTTCAGTTTGAAGCACAAGCTTGAAGATCTTGCTTGGTGCTCAGGCTCGAGGATCTCCCCACAACGCTTCTCACGACGGAAGGAAGCTTAAAGAAAAATAAAACAGAACACAGTAACTCAAAACAATTAACAAGAAATAAAAGTAATGTCGAAATTGGAAAACCTCTACTTAAAATTCTTTCCTTTCTCTAAACGGAGCTAACCTGTCGGCATGCACAACCTTGCTTTTCCGACCACCTGAACGAGAAATACGGAAAACTACATCACTAATTTTCTTAATTATCTCAAAAGGCCCCTCCCAATTGTTCTGTAGTTTGGGAGACCTATCCTTCTTACGATGAGGATTAAATAACCAAACCTTCTGTCCTTCCTCAAAAACGGGATGCCTAGCTTTTCGATCATAGCGGCATTTGATCTTCAAAGACCTTGATTCTAATCTCTCTCTTACTCTCTGATGAATTTCATCCAGCTTCTGCCGCAAATTTCGAACGTACTCCTCCGCTGACTCGGAAAAACCATAACTGGGAGAAGTACTTCTTAGCAAATCCATCGGTAAAGTAAGATCTCTTCCGCAAAACAATTCTGAAGAAGTTACGCCTGTAGCCTCATGTTTAGAGGTCCTATAGGCAAGAAGAAACATGGGAATCCAACGATCCCAATCCTTTTGATTCTCTTCAACAAACTTTGACAAATACTGTAAAATTGTCTGATGTTGTCTTTCAACTTGACCATCAGACTGAGGATGAAGAGCGGTCGTCCTCGTTTTCCTAATTCCCAAAATTCTCATCAATTCTTGAAAGAGTTGTGATTCAAAATTCCTTCCCTGATCAGTATGAAGTTCCAACGGGACCCCATATCTAGAAACAACCTGATTAACAAAAATTTCTGCTACTGTAGTAGCTCTCATATTTTTCAAAGGAAAAGCCTCTACCCATTTAGTAAAACAATCAACAACAACTAGGAGATACTTATTGCCTGAAAAAGAAACAGGTAACGGGCCTAAAATATCCATTTGAATCCTCTCAAAAGGAGCTCCCGAATTAAAGATTTGCAAAGGAGATTTCCCCTTATCTGCAGCTCCCCTCTTCGCAATACAAATCTTACAGGTTCTGCACCATTTCTCAACATCCTTCTTACAGGTTGTCCAATAAAAACGCTTCCGGATCTTTTCCAGCGTTTTATTGATTCCGAAATGCCCTCCAGAAGGAGTATCATGAGCTTTTTCTAAAATCTGCTTCACTTCGCGGGACCATCAACTGAAGAAAACTGTTTTTCAAATTAGGAGCCTCCCATCTCTTATGCAAAATCCCATTTTGGACTTCCAAGGCATGCCAATAAATCTTGGCTGACAATCCTTTCGAAGAAAAGAAAAACTTCCTCCCAAGAAGGTCGCAAATCATTTTCTTTGGCAAGTAAAAACATTGCCAGTTCTTGATTCTCTATTTGAGCCCTTCGCCAATCCTCAGAAGAATCCTCACGCAAAACAATATGAGCAACTACTTTATCCTCAAAGAGCCCTCTCTGAACTTCCACTATAGAACAGAATCTACATTTTTCTTCTACACAAGGGCGTCTCGAAAGACCATCGGTATTACCGTGTATAATCCCCTTTCGATGAGCAACATCAAAATCGTATTGTTGTAACCTTTCCATCCAGCGAGCCAATTGTCCCTCCAAGTCTTTGAAGGACATCAACCATCTCAAAGAAGCATGATCAGTACGAATAGAGAAACTCTTTCCGTACAAATAATGATGAAAATGTTTCATCGAATCTACCAAAGCTAATAACTCTCTTCTTGATGTGCAATAATTCCGCTCAGGCTTGTTCAAAACCCGACTATAATAAGCAATGACCCTCTCATAGCCGTCCTGAACTTGTGAAAGTACCGCCCCTATTCCAAAACCTGAAGCATCCGTGTCCAAAATCATCTTTCCTTCCCTCTTCGGAAAGGAAAGAAGAGGTGCAGACGTTAATGCCTGTTTTAACCTCAAAAATGCTTCTTGACATTGCTCAGTCCATTCAAATTTAGTCAAATTCTCAGTTAACTTAAACAGAGGCTTCGCAATTGAAGAAAATCCTTTAACAAACTTCCGATAATAAGAGCAAAATCCAAGAAAACTTCGGACCTGTTTCTTATTTTGAGGAACTGGCCACTCAGTGACCGCTTCAGTTTTCTCAAGATCCGTAGCGATCCCGGCAAAAGAAACAACATGACCCAAATATTTTACTTGTCTCCTAAATAAATCACATTTTTTTGGGTTAACACTAAGTTTCACAGCACGAAATCTCAGAAGAACCTCTCTTAAATTCTCTTTCATTTTCTCAAAAGTTTTGCCAAATACTATCACATCATCTAAATAAACCAGGCAAATTTTCGAAAGTAAACCCCGAAGCACCCGTTCCATAAGACGTTCAAAGGTAGCCGGGGCATTACACAGACCAAAAGGCATTGCAACAAATTGCCAAAGTCCATTCCCCACAGAAAAAGCAGTCTTTTCCCTGTCTTCGGGACGAATTTTCAGTTGCCAATAACCACTCTTCAAATCCAGAGTAGAAAACCAGGCATTTCCCGATAACTGATCAAGAAGATCGTCAACCCTTGGTAGCGGATAAGAATCTTTTTTTCGTAACCGCATTCAATTTCCGAAAATCAATGCAAAATCTAAGAGATCCATCTTTCTTCTTTACCAAAACTGCTGGAGAAACCCAAGGGCTTGAAGATTCTTCAATTACCCCTTGTTCTTTCATGTCTTCCATAATTTTTTCAACTTCTGAAGCATATGAATTGGAATTCTCTTAGGAGCCTGTTTGATAGGACAAGAATCCATTAATTCAATTTTATGTTGAAGAACTTCACACTTTCCTGCAACAGCTTGCTCCGAAAACACGTCACGAAATTCTCGCAACAATGAAGCGAAAACTATTCTCTGATCTTCCTCCAACTCTCGGGAATTATTATTAAAGAATTCTTCCAACTCCGCGGGCACAGCTTCGTCCTCTTGCTTAATCCGACTACAAAAACCTTCCCTATGACCTCCATGAAGAAAAGATTCTATTACAGTTTGCATCCCTATTCGTGAAAAGAAATCCGCGCCCAAAATACAATCCTCTCCAATATCGGCAACGAAAATCGGTAACTCTAAATTAAATCTCCCTAACTTTATCTTAGCAAATATTTTAAAACTGAACTCTTTCCCCCGTAGGATATCTCAAATTTTCTTCCTTTGCTGAAAAACGCTTCCCTTTTCTCCCTATAAATTTACTACTCACCAAGGTCACATCGTATCCAATTTAAAAAAACAATCTTTCCCATTAAGAGAGCCTTGAAAAACAAAATTTCCTGATTTTTCACATCCTCTCTCAAAACGCCTACAAACACCTGGGGCATTTCTTCCATTTGTCGAGCCCGCCCCTGTAAGTTCGTCAAAACCTATTTTCCCTGCTGTGAAACAGAAAGTGATGGACACTCGGAACGGAAGTGCCCTTGTTTTCCGCACTGCCAACATTTCTTTTTCTCTTGAATTTTAAAATTCTTCTTTTTCTTAAAATTTAATCCCCTCGTTCCACGAGATTCTACTTTGAACCCCTTTAAATCAGGATTGCTCTTATAATTCGAGCAATCTTTAACCTCCTTAAAATTAAAATTTCTCCGCTCTTTTAAACAATTCTCCCTAATAATTTTAATAGCCAAAGCTCTTTCTACCGCGGCCCTCAAAGATGTTAACCCTTCTAGCTGCAATGTCTGTTTAACATTCACATCAGATAATGCAACTACAAATTGAGAACAAGCAATTTTGTCACGAACTCCGGGAGAACATTCAGAATAAGCTAATCGAGATAAACGCTCGATATCCGAGCCTAATGCAGCTAAATCTTCTCTGAATTTCTGTTTTCCAAGTCGGAATTAAAATTTGAAAAAGGAAATGACTGGCCTGATATCGGACGTTGCGAAATCTCTTCCTGCGGACCGGGCATTGAAAATGTTTCCGTCTCTCGACGAGCGCGCTCCTCCCTCAGAGAGCGAAGCTCCTCGTTAAGCGAAAAATCTCCTCCAAGTTCGGAGACGCCTCCGGCCCTTCCGCACGAGTACAGGCCCTTTTTCTTGCAGAGAAAACTCTCCGACCTTTCGTCTCTTCCTGTCCAGTCCCCGTCTCTTCTGTTTGTCGCTCCGCCATTATCTCTCTCACACACACACACACACGAATCGAAAAATTCGATCCCGGACGAGCCCCCAAAATTGTCGCGTTCGCGGCGTTACTTCCCGTGATCGCGATACTCGGCGGAGCGCTTTCGGAAAGGAAGAACACTGTTTTAGGAAAGACTCGCTCTTTATTAAACCAACGGTACAGAAATGCGTCCGGCCACCGCGAAATCTGGCCGTCAAATCTGTAAAACAGTCGGAGAACGACGCGTTGCCAAGGGCCGATCCTCTATTCAAACTCTTATCGATTGATATTGATTATTTCTTAGCAGCGCCGAACGGAATACCGCACGGCCGCAACAGTACTTTTAGGAAAAGTCGGGTTCGCCAAGGCTAAAGGAACCCCGGATTGTTGGGGTTATAGGATTGGCGTCAAATCATTTTCACTCCTTTTTCGTTAACTAATGGATTTATTTTAATAACTGCACAATTGTTTAACATTATACTTGATTGTCGACATATAATATTTTCACACGGTTTTTAGATGTCATCAGACAGCTCGGCGCGGCTCGCATTACTCAGGCAGCCGACGACCGGGTATGATACTCGAGATTCTGTTATCGCGGCTCGCGTGTAACTCAGCGAATGGACCTTGTTAATGTCGTATACGTGATTTCGAATGACTTATAATTTTCCGCGTTTCCGTCTTCGGATAACCGATTAGTAATAATCGATGCCTGATCAGCATTCTAATCGGGTTCATCAATCGATTGCGCAGTATTGGTAAATCAATATTGCGCATTGGTCGATCAGTAAATTAAGGAATTTGCTGATCGACTTTTTCGCAATCGTTTTATACGACGCGTTCCTGCGATTTTTCGAAAGACTGATCGCAGCTTTTGCGATCTTGCACTTTCATAGTTTTTCGAAAGATCCTTTTCGTAAGTTGCTTGTTGCCATGCGGAATATCTAGTTATAGGTCTATGGCTACAACACCCCTCCCCCCTTAGCAAAAAAAACGTACGGTGGTACGAGGTTTTCGCTACGTTTACAAAAAATTTTTCCCGATACAATTTTTGTTACAATCGTTTACTTAAAATTGTACTTTCGCCTCTTTTAACGGCGCGATTTATAGTACGTATAATTCGCTATTTCTACTTAGCTCTACTAGTATTTGTAAATGCATGTATCCGTGGAGCTACCGTGAACGATTGAACTTTTTGAGTTGTGTAGTATGCCTCAGAGAGATTCAGATAATGCTGAAGATGATATGGAAGATGACCCAGCGGACAATCCTGAGTGAGGGGACGCTCTCCTGGGACATAATTTGAAGCAATTTAAATAACTGTTATTTTTAGTTTAAGCTTTAGTGTAGTGTTGAGTTTTAGTGATCATTTGTAGTGATTAGTTTTTTGGGTATTTCTATGGGCGTTTCCTCTGAGCTTTTCTGGTGAGTCTTTCTTGTTATTTTCTATTTTTATTTATAGATTCTGCTAAATATTTTTTAATCAAGTTGCACGATTTATTTTGTAAAAATTTTAAATAAAATTTTTTATTCTGTAAAAAGAGTTTTTTGATATCGAAAGTAGACATTTCGTTTTTATTGGATTCTCTAGTATAATGTTACTTTATTCCTATTTCGCTTTCTCAACTAAAGGGTGTTCCCTGTGAATCTTTTGCATTTGCTTTTTCTCACAGTGTCTATCCTTCCTCTCCCTTCTTTTCTTCCTCTAATTTCGCGATGTCTTCTTTTATGATAACCGCTTTCTGCTTGCTTTTTATTTTATATTATATTAATCTCGCGTCGTCTTTCTGACTGTAAGGATGTCTCCGCGCGATCCGAGTATTGTGATGGAGGATTATTCAGTAGTGCGCGATTTACGCAGGGACACTATGAATTTGCCCGGCACGTTTTTACTGTTAGATCTGAACGTTGAGCGTTTGAACATTGTATCTGTTCTGTTTGCGACACTTAGTGATCGATCATATACGGGCGAATTTATAAATACGGCAGAGGAGGCGCGCTGGAGCGAATATTTTGATATATATCGTGGAGGTCTTTCGTTCTTTCGTCTTTTGTTTTTCTTCCTTGACGCTTTCTTTGGCTATTTAATTCACTCGTATTCTTTCGCGGAGCTCTTGCGCATAATTGTCATATGTGTACGAAGATTTGGGTGAGCCTGGTTAGGACCGTCGGTAACAGTGCTTGGTGTCCATAGACTAACTCAAACGGTGTTAGTAGTGGTATGCGGCGTCGTGTTATACGCGAACATCGCATACGGTATCCACTCGTCCCAATCTGTCTGGTCTTTGTTAATATAATATCGCAAGTATTCTGTCAGCGTTCGATGTGATCTTTCAAGGGCTCCGTTTCCGAATGGTAAGCCGTCGTTTGTAATTTTTGTATTTTTAATAATTTACACGTATTTTTAAATAATTCGCTGGTGAAATTTGTTTCTTGGTCGGTCAGGATTTTATCTGGAATTCCATCTTCTAATACGACTTTTTTCACAAATTCCTTAGCAATTGTTGCCGCCTCTTGGTTTTGTACTAGTATTCCTTTGCTAAATTTTGTTAAACTATCTTGAAATGTTAATATATACTTGTTTCTTGTTGTCGTTAGGCAAAGATCCTACGATGTCTAACGCGCATTTCTCAAACGGTTTTGTCGGTGTATCTGTTAGTATTAAAAATGCTTTAGCGCGTCGTAGCAATTTATTTTTCTGGCAATATTCACATTTTGAGATGTATTGTTCAACATCTCGTTTTAATCCTGGCCAGTTGTAGTGTAGTCGAATTCTATTTATTATTCGTTCAACGCCCTGATGTCCTCCTACAGGTGCGTCATGGTATATAATCACATAATTTTTGTTTCTTATCTTCTTCTTCATATTGTTTTTCTGGCTCGGCATTATTTTCTATTTTTGTTGCGGTATTTCGTCTTAGAGCGCCAACATTTGCATTCGCTTTTCCTGACTTGATTATCTCGTAATCGTACTCCTCAAGTTTTAATCGCCAACGGATTAATCTCGAGTCGGCGTTCGTAACGTTAAATAACCATATTAGTGGCTTATGGTCTGTAATAATTTTAAATTTAATTCCATGTAGATATGGTCTAAAATGTTTGGCTGCCCATATGATCGCTAATAATTTTTTTTCTGTAGTGTTATAATTTTATTCCGCCTGTGATAATACGCGGCTAGCATATGCGACGGGTTGATCTTGATCTATCTTGCCTTGCGATAACATATTGCGATAGCCTTGCGGCTCCTATTGCATAGTCTTGCATAACATGCATTTGTAGTTAGGAGAAATTCTTTTGTAAAATCGGGGGTAAATCTGTATTTTAATACAGGTGTCGTCATTAATTTGTCATTTAGTGTGTCGAATGCGTTTTGCTGTGCTGTAGACCACTCAAATTTCTCTCCTGTCTTTGTAGGTTTTGTCAATGGCTTTGCGATTCGCGAAATCTTCAATAAATTTTTTGTAGTATCCGGCGAGTCCAATGAATGCTTGCACGTCTTTTACCTTTTTGGGCGTAGGGAAGTTTTTTACGGCGTGTAATTTTGATGGATCCGGCGAAATTCCATTTTCTGTAATTATATGTCCTCAATAGATTACTTTTTTCCGTAAGAATTCGCACTTGTCTAGTTGGAGCTTTAAATTGTTTTTTTCTTAATCTTCGAAGGACTAATTCTAATCTTTTGTTATGTTCTTTAAGGCTAGGACCTTTTGTCCTCTTGATATGTGCCACGCGATACTCTGACACGGGACGCGGGACGATTTACTTTCGCCGGTTTCGCCTTTTTTATTTTTAAAGTTTTTCGCGGAATTTTTTTTTCGCGAATTAGAAAAAAATTTTTCTGAATGAATTTCTATCACCCTTTTCCGGTTTTCCGTTTAATGTCCAACATTCCTAACGCAAATGTCCTAATTTTTTGCAATAACTACATTGTTTTTCTATCGCGTTTACACAAGGTTGCCTTTCTGGCTTAAGTGAATTTATTTGCGAAGCGGTTAGTCCTGCAATCCCGTAGTGACCGATTTTTCCGCATTTGTCACAACGCGGGTTTGTGCCAGGTTAGAATTGTACATATTTCGGCTTTTGTATGCGAGCATTCGCGTGCTGGATCCTCGCATTTTCTCCTCTGCACTAGCTCCTGCTCCTTGCTTCTTGCAATGTTTTGTATCGTTGCGATCGCACGATTAATTTAATGTCCTCGTATAGCCCATTTTGATAATTGTGTAACGCCTGCTCTTTTATGTTTTCTAAAATCGCGCGTTACTGTTCGACCATATGGCTCTTGCCTTCTTCTATGGACTCGTATAATTCCACGGCTACGTTATCTATTCGTCTGCCGAATTCGTGTGCTCTCATTCGTTTTTGCTTAAGCGAATTAAATTCGAGTCGCAAATGTGTAGTACTTAAATATTCTTTTTCTAATTCTCGTTTTAATTGCTCGAAATTTAGTATGCCTCGCGTACGGAAGTCCATCATAGCCTTGCCCTTGAATTTGGCTTTGCGTATAAAGAATAGCGTCCAATAAGGATTTGTTCGTCCGCGGGATGTATGTTTTTTATAGCGTACGTGCTGTATTTAGAAATTCGTACACGCGTCCTTGTGACGTGCCGTCGATCTCTGGGATCATATTACGTGCGTCTTTCAGTGTTAGAAGTGCTAACGCGTTTCCCGGTTAATTTCGTATATCTTGATACGAAGGAAGCGTCCTGTTTAACCACGTTGCGATTGACCACAGCCACTCACAGCGGCCGGTGCTTAGAGGTTTTCTTCTGTTCAAACGTTATGAGTGGCTGGTAGTCAATTGCAACGTAGTCAAACGGGCCCTACTCGATACGAACGTAAGTTAGATCTAACGGGTGAGGCAAAAAATCTTGCAATACTCTCGTTTCGTTCGTCCATAGGTATTTATGCCTGCCGGCTTAGTCCATTTACTTGTACGCGAAACTCGCGTATTTCGTGCATTCACGGAGTATACTATTATCTGGCAGTGCGTCGATTATGACGCAGCGGTTTGTTCGATTCTCTTGTGGACCGTTTCGGTCTATTGAATGCCGCAATCGCAGGATGTCGTTATCAATTTCGTTTCTATTGTTCAGCGGGTGAGTGGGCCATTTCGTTTATCAACGTTTGATTTATATCAAAGGAATAAAATATGCTTCCGTCTTGTAAACTTGTTAGTCGGTATTGTGTGTGTGAATCCGTCGCTTTAGTTTGGGAGTCGGAGTGATCTAACGCGAGCAAGCTATAATCTTTTTCGTCGAACGGAAATTCGCGTGTGGTTATGACGTGAACGTCGTCGCTTTCGTAATTTAATACGTAGCACACGCTGTTGCATATTTATATTAACGCATTTCTCGCGGAAATAGTGTTCGGGAGCTTTACGTGCTTGTGTTAGCCGCGGTTTAGGCCAGGTCGCATGCGCTATAATGTCCTTCGCTGTGGACATTCGCTTTTACAAAATATGACTTTTAAGACTTACGTTAGTAGACATATCGGATATGCTTGCATGATCGTTGCTGCTTGTGTCGGCTGGCTGCTCTGATAGTAGTGCGTGTCGGTGAAGTGTCCTTGCTACCTGTGTCGCTGTACACAGGATGACGCTGGCTGGCACTCGGTGCTTGTAGACTCTTCGGTCGTTGCTCCGCTGCCACTGGATACTCGTTGTCTCAAGTCGGCGCTCACGATCAGCTGTTGTTACATTCACTCACTTTTTCCTTCAGTAGAATTGTTGGCTTATTATTTTTTGACGGGGCCTTCTCCCGTCCGCCTGTTTCCCACAGGTCTTGTAATCTTGATTTGAAAATGAAAGATAAAAATTGTTTTTTTTGCCTGCAGTCTTTAGCTTGTTACTGCAGGTCTTATTACTTGAAAATTTTTTCCTTCCCTTTTTGCCCGTAATTTAGTATGGCAAGGTTTATCCTTTGATTCTGCTGGTTTGGTCAGTAATGGTCCTCTCAAGCTGTTGCTCTTGGGAAATGGGAATTGGGAATAATTTTTGACAATCCCACCACTGCCACCAAAATGTTGTACTCCGAATGGGCTACAAACATATTTTTAGGGAAAGTCGGGTTCGCGAAGCCTAAATCTATCATCTCTCTGGAGTACCGGTCGTGGAGATTCGAAAGAATACATGTATATATGTATATTGTAATATACGTATATATATATATATATATATATATATATATATATATATATATATAAATAATTATATATACATTCTCATCTACAATTTGTCGATGTAGCACGGACTCGCATCACACCTATTTCACGAGACATGATTTTATCGGCAGTGTCGCAAAATAGATGACTTGTAATTCCACGGCTCAATTATAGACGTTAATGGCGGCAGTGTACAGTGATTTCTACAGTGTCACGAAAAAGGCCGGTGTGGCCGTTCTTAGGTTCTTCTCGTGTTTAACAATGCCGGTGCAAAAGCCTTCCAATTCTTAGTTAAGTGAACCTAAAATTGAATATTATTTGCAAAACTCAATTTTCCAAATGTAAGTTGCAAAATGCGCTATTTCAAACAAACTTCAATGTAAAAATGTTTCAATGCAAAACTCTCATTTCTAACGAATTTTTTTGTTTCACTTTTAAAATTCATTGTTTTTTTCACTTGTCAGTATAACTTTTAGCCAGTGGTATGCCATTATCGTTCACATGATTTTTGATGTGTTTAATTTGCGCGTGCTTCGCCGGCTTATGTTATTTGATTGTCAACAATTTCTGAATTAATCTTGGATAAGATTATATAATTTATTTCTGTACATTTTGTTTAATTATTATTTAGTAATAACTTGCAGAAGGAGAATGACGTATTTGTCGACACTGAAGATGTTTTCAATGCTCAAAAAGAAATTAACATTTTTGTCATATAATTTTATAACAGAGAAGAAGCCATTCATGAATTTCAATTGAGGCAATTCTAGAATATAAAGTATTCTTATTTCGATTTTCATATTTTTTGAGGCTTTGAACTGAAATATGAATTTTATTTTGTTTTTGATTATTGTTTAGCTATATTTTGCTAGCGTATCCAACAATAATTGTTATTAAAATAATCATTATATTATATAGTTATTTTGGAAGAAATAATGTTTTTGTGATCCTGGAAGAATATATTTTTCTGATTATGTTCTCAAAATAAATAAGAAAAATAATCTTAGAGTAAATAAAAAAAAGATGTTTCCAAAAACCACTCTTTTAAAAACCTTTAATTTCAAAACTCTCTCATTTCCAGTATTAGTTACAAACCCCACTTTTTGTGAAATTAAAAAGAAAAAAAAACTTTAAATACATGGAGTTTTATCTCGCTCAAATACATATCGAGTAAATTCTTTACATGTGCAATCGTGTCTTAATATTGTTGCTATATTTTAAAGATTTTAACTAAACAATTTTTTTCTGTTTTTCTCAAAATTGACAAAACTGCATTTAGCGAGCTCCTTATTTATATATATATTTTAAAATTGAGACTATTTATACGACAATATAGTAACATTCATTAATCAGATTATATTTTATGCCAAAATTCTATATTCATTTATATCATCTTAGTATTAGTAGTAGTTATATCACTTATATCATTTCAGTAGCAGGTTTCATCCCAATATAGAAATTAAGCAGCATTGAGCCCAGGTAGGATGGATGGCCGTTTTAGAAACATGCGGTGATCCAAGATAAAAAATTCTCTCATTACTTCCTCAAGTTTCATTACTTTCTTTCATCTTTTTTTCATTTTTTTCACTTATATAAATAGAAGACATGTATTATGTAATAATTGTTCCTCATAAAATACAATTTATGTCTAATATAAAAAATTGGATAAATATTATAGCTTAATAATGTTATTGGCTCAATATTGTTGCTTTGACATATTGGCTAAATAAGAGCAGGCGTCCACCTTGCAATGTTGGACCAATGTTGAAAATCAATTCACACCCAATACATAATACTGGATTTACATTACTTCTCAATATTGCGCCAGTATATTGTGCTACTAGGGTTAGTATTCCAGTAAACACAAACTATAAAAGTAATATTTCAAACGAATAGTCGCTAAAATGTTTTTATGTCAATTATTTGGTAAATATTTGAAATATTACTTTTATTGTGTTTATTGGAATACTAATATGAGAATAATAATACAGACGTATAGTATAATAATTATAATTAAAATATAATTATTATATTGTATGTAAATGATTGTATGAACAATTGTGTTTTTTACGCGCGAGCAATGTATATGCAGAAACTGATGCAGAGATGCGTTCGGTCTTTGACGCTGGTCCTCGGATAGTAGGGCAACGACAATTCACAATGGTGCGTTCATTTACTCCTAGTTACATCGAAAAAGGATCTCATTTATGTTTCTCATTGTACACTGCGCGAATGATTCGCGTGGTCCCGCTGGAGCTCTAACTTATCGGCTTGACTTACTCAGGAAGGATCGATAACATCGATAATACTAAAACACGCGCGCGCTTCTGAAAGATGCACATCGGAAGGGACATATGCAATAATAAAGAATAATAAAAATAATCATTAATTTTTTATTTGTTTCATTTTTTTTTTAAATTTAGAAATGCATGAATTCTATCTCCGTTATATTACAGGTCGTATGCATCTTTATATTTATCTGTATATAATTCGTAATATGTGCGTTTTGAATTATACATTTATCCAAATAGATATGGCATCTTCGTCTCTTCCATCGTGTCTCGCGCCACCCGCGCCATCCGTCGCTACGCAACGTTAACTACACCGCCAGAAGCAAGATTAGTGCCGCGACTCGAGTAATGCTTCCGTTATCTTCCTGACCATCTTAGCGCGGCATAGCGGCCATCTTGTTGCAGAGAGAACGTTCGCTGGCCTTCATGCGTATAAGTCGCAGTTGTCCCGCGAATGCATTGTCGTTGCCTCGACATGGTCTCGATCGCGAATCTCAAGTCCTGCGAATGCTGCTTCCCTCGCGAGTGATCTCGTGTCATCTTCACCGTGAGTGCTTCCCGTGCAGCTACGTGCGTTGCACGCGTTCAGCGCGCGTCGCCATTCCGTGCGCAGATCTCCATCTTGTGCGTGTCGCGCTTTCTCGTGCCGCGCACTCTCTATGGCGCCGCGCGCGTTCTCGGACATTGCGCTGCGTGCGCTTTAGTGCGCGCTCTCTCTCTCTTGCGTCGCGTACGCTCTAGTGCGCGCTCTCTCTTGCACCGCGTGCACTCTTGAATTTCGCGTTGCGTCCTCGCTTGTCGCGTCGCGTGTGTTTCCCGTCTATCTTGTGGTGCCGTGTTCGCGTCGCCCTTGGCACTTGTGCACGCGCGCCGGTCAGAGTAGCCGCTCTTGTTGTAACCTAAGGTTCGGGCTTATCGCCGTTTGCCGATACGCTACCCTTTGATCACGATCTCTCAGTTGGCGGAACAATAATAAAGCTCCCACAGATATAAACGATAACAGACTGTAATAAATAGTTAAATAATAAATATAAGGAGATTGAAATTAAGATAATTAGGTAATTTATTAAAATTAATAACAACTTTCTCAAAGATATTCTTTTATCAGAAATAAAATTATGTGTATCCGAGTAATCGATCTAGAATTCTTGTGCAATTATTTGCTGTTATAGTCCTTCGGATTGCTTAAATTTCCATCTCCTTATATATTATTTAATTATTTATTACAGTCTGTTGTTATTTATATCTATTTGGATAAATATATAATTCAAAACATATATTAGGTGTACAAAAAAGTTCTGAGCTTTTTTTTGTAAAATTCAATCTTTATTCAAAAACAAACAAAAAAATATTAATCAGCGAAATATTCCCGTTTGCATCAACGACCTTTTACCATCTTTCGGGTAGCTTGCGAATTCCTTGACGATAGAAGCTCACCGGCTTCGAAGCGATAAAGTCATCAATGCATTTTCGTATCTCTTCAAATCTTACGAAATGTGTATCAGCCAAATGATGCTGCAGTGACCGAAATAGGTAGTAATCGAAAGGCGCCATGTCTGAGCTATACGCCGCATGCGGGAGAAGTTCCCAGCCTAACGCAAAGATATGTCCTGAGTCGCTTTCGCAACATGTGGTCGAGCATGAAGCAAGATCACTTTACGACGTCCTTGGCCAGTAAATGGCCTCTTTTCTTCTAATGCATCGCTCAAATCGGTCAATTGTTGTTGGTAGCGGTCTGCCGTGATTGTTTCACCCGGTTGTAACAACTTGTAATACAACACACCTTTCCAATCCCACCAAATACAGAGCAAAACCTTCTTGGCGTGGATATTGGGCTTTGGCGTCGATGTCGAAGGTTGACCAGGGTCAACCCATGATTTTCTACGTTTAGGGTTATCATAAAGAATCCACTTTTTATCGCCTGTAATGATTTTGTGCAGAAAATCTTTTTTCCGGAACTTTGAAAGCAAAGTGAGTGCAGTGTCACGCCGACGATTTTTGTTGTCTTTGGACAATTCATGCGGAACCCATCTGCCTTCCTTCTGAACCTTTCCCATCGTATGTAAACGTACGGAAATGGTTTGCTGCGTAACGCCAAGCTGTTCTGCAAGCTCCTTTTCAGTTTGCGCAGAGTTTATATCCAGCAGTGCTTGCAATTCGTCCGTTTCAATCTTTTGAGAACGTCCAGCACGCGGTTCATCTTCAAGACTGAAATCTCCTTGGCGAAATTTTTGATACCACCTTTTACATGTAGTATTACTTACAGCGTTCTCTCCATATGCAGCACAAATCATTGCAGTGGCTTCAGCAGCATTTTTCTTCAGATGAAACGCGAAGTGGATGGAAAATCGAATATGCTCTTTTGTTATTGCCATCGTGAACACTACTGATTTTTGAGATTATGTGCATCAAACGCCAAACCGTATGGCATTTTAGAAGGCCAAATGTCAACGCTTTAAAACCGCAAAAGGGCGGGAAGATATATAAAATTTAAATTGTTTCGGTTGTATGAAATCTAAAGCTCAGAAACTTTTTTGTACACCTAATATATTGCGAATTATATATTTAGACAGATAAATATAAAGATGTGTAACATAACAGAGATATAATGCATTTCTAAATTAAAAAAGAAAGAAAGATGAAACAAATAGAGAATTAATTATTATTTTTTATTACTGCATTATTACTGCATGTATTCCTTCCTGAACACCTTTACGAAGCGCATTACGCGCGTTTAGCATTATCATCAATGTTATCGATCTTGCCTGAATAAAATCAGGCCGATAAGTTAGAGCTTCGGCGGGACCACGTAAATCATTGTCGTGCAATATAAATGTATGCATACACAAGTACTTATACTTATTTATTATCAAAATATATAAAAAAGAGAAACATAAATGAACTCTATTATGAAAGAAAAATTTAAGGTATATAAGATAAGTAACATTCATTAAACTTGAAAAAAAATACTTAATAAGTATTAAAAAGCACAAACATTATGCTCTATACAATACAATATTTTTTTGTATGTATATAATACATAATCTTATATTTAAAATATTTCTCATAAAAAAGAAAGATTAAATATAACTATTAAATTAAATTGATTAAATACAAACATTTACTTCCTATTTCTAATTCGCAGAAACAATTTCATCGCGAAAAGCAAGAGCTGTGATAGCCTTTTGATGTCCTTGATATTCTCGTTCAATTGTTCCTGTAGAGACATTCCATAATCTTGCAATTCCATCTGAAGAAGCTGCATAAAATATAAAATAAAATTAAATACACGGAGTACTCATAAAACTTTATAAGAGTATTTAACACATCATAAATCGAAAAAAATCTATCACAGTTATACAAATACATATTTCTGTTGTACAATACAAAATCTTAAGAGAAATACATAAAAATATAAAATGTTTACCAGTAAATATATATTGCGAATCTGCACTGAATGCCACGTCCCAAACCCAACGTTTTGCCTCGTGCTGAAATACTTGAACTTCGGAAAAATCTGTTGTTCTCCATACTCGAGCAGTCTGATCAGCTGAGGTCGTCACCAACAACCTTACAATATATAATACAATATATAACGCGCATGTACATATGTACACACATATACTGAGCGAGCGTGACATAGTAGACAACGCATTAGGCTATTATGAGGTCTCGGGTTTGATTTCCAGAGCCAAAAATATTTACGCTCATCTCCTTTTGGAAGGCAATGGTAAACCACCGAGAGTAACTTTGCTATGAACGTCTCTCTACCAAAAATTTGCCGTTCGGAACCGGCGTTAAACTGTAGGTCCCACCTGTGTATAATTATCATGCGCACCATAGGTATATGAGAGAGATCATCACGCTCGAACACGAACAATAGAACTGGGAAGAGATATGTATGTACATGTACAGAATGGCTCAAATAAAGGGTTACAACAATAATTACACGCACACACGCACGCACGCACACAACTGGATTCTTTTAATCATATAGACAAAGTTTTATAGTTTAATGTGATAGAAATTACCGAATAAAGTACAAGATTGTACGACAAATTTTTTTTTATTATAAATGAACTTTTTAAATATGTTGCAAACAAATTTTGTGAATCTTTACAAACAGAGGATGGGTAAATTCGAAATTTTAAATATTACTGTGTGAAAAAAGTCAAAATAATTGAATTTAGAAAATATAAATTGCTTGTACATTTATCGTGCACATTTATATTATCAAATATACGATGAAATTTTGTATTCAGATTAAACAAATATTAGAATGTAATGAATATTTTTTTGAACATTTAATAAATATTATATTAGGTGTACAAAAAAGTTTCTGAGCTTTAGATTTCATACAACCGAAACAATTTAAATTTTATATATCTTCCCGCCCTTTTGCGGTTTTAAAGCGTTGACATTTGGCCTTCTAAAATGCCATACGGTTTGGCGTTTGATGCACATAATCTCAAAAATCAGTAGTGTTCACGATGGCAATAACAAAAGAGCATATTCGATTTTCCATCCACTTCGCGTTTCATCTGAAGAAAAATGCTGCTGAAGCCACTGCAATGATTTGTGCTGCATATGGAGAGAACGCTGTAAGTAATACTACATGTAAAAGGTGGTATCAAAAATTTCGCCAAGGAGATTTCAGTCTTGAAGATGAACCGCGTGCTGGACGTTCTCAAAAGATTGAAACGGACGAATTGCAAGCACTGCTGGATATAAACTCTGCGCAAACTGAAAAGGAGCTTGCAGAACAGCTTGGCGTTACGCAGCAAACCATTTCCGTACGTTTACATACGATGGGAAAGGTTCAGAAGGAAGGCAGATGAGTTCCGCATGAATTGTCCAAAAACAACAAAAATCGTCGGCGTGATACTGCACTCACTTTGCTTTCAAAGTTCCGGAAAAAAGATTTTCTGCACAAAATCATTACAGGCGATAAAAAGTGGATTCTTTATGATAACCCTAAACGTAGAAAATCATGGGTTGACCCTGGTCAACCTTCGACATCGACGCCAAAGCCCAATATCCACGCCAAGAAGGTTTTGCTCTGTATTTGGTGGGATTGGAAAGGTGTGTTGTATTACAAGTTGTTACAACCGGATGAAACAATCACGGCAGACCGCTACCAACAACAATTGACCGATTTGAGCGATGCATTAGAAGAAAAGAGGCCATTTACTGGCCAAGGACGTCGTAAAGTGATCTTGCTTCATGCTTGACCACATGTTGCGAAAGCGACTCAGGACATATCTTTGCGTTAGGCTGGGAACTTCTCCCGCATGCGGCGTATAGCTCAGACATGGCGCCTTTCGATTACTATCTATTTCGGTCACTGCAGCATCATTTGGCTGATACACATTTCGTAAGATTTGAAGAGATACGAAAATGCATTGATGACTTTATCGCTTCGAAGCCGGTGAGCTTCTATCGTCAAGGAATTCGCAAGCTACCCGAAAGATGGCAAAAGGTCGTTGATGCAAACGGGGAATATTTCGCTGATTAATATTTTTTTGTTTGTTTTTGAATAAAGATTGAATTTTACAAAAAAAAGCTCAGAACTTTTTTGTACACCTAATATTTAATAATAATAATTTTAGAAAAAAATATTTAATGTCTGGATTTATAAGACTGAAGAGACTTATCTGATATTTATTAATCACATAACAACTTATAACTTTTAATAGTACGATTAAAAAAAATACTTTTAATAAAAATTGCTTGATTTTTAATGGAGACTTCGACTATTATTGTTTTCATAAGATATCATTTGAAATTTCTAATTAATCCTGCTATCTCTTCAGAAGATTTCAAAATTAAGGAATATGTAATAACATTTTCAAGAGAGGGATCCGATAGCATACAACGCTGATTGACCAATTAAATATAAAATTTTTTGATTGGTGGTCCATTGGAAAATTCCTAAGCAGCAGCTGATGTATGCTATCGCACTGTGCGCTCACTCCATTTTCAAAAACCGATTTTTTTACATTTTTCGAAAGATTAATATTTTAGAAGTATATTCTCGAAAGATTTTAATGAAATTCAAAGTAGTTTTCAAATTATATGATCTATAGTTGAAGCATACGCATATGGCCAATTCGTAAAACGATTTCTAGCCTAACTTAAATTCTATCCAGTTTCACGTAGTTATGTTATAAAAGTTCCCTCGACTATGACTGTTGTGTTCGTTTCATCAGCAATAAATTCACTATGATAGTTAGTAAAACTGCGTTCCAATATTCACTGCCAGTACTAAAAGTCTAATATACGTGACATGAACTATATATTTTTAGTACTGGCAGTGAATATCGGAACGTAGTCTAAATTCGACTGATAAATAATCGATATTCGGGAATTCGAACCATGCTTCATGCAATCTCTCCTATTTTGCTCCAGGAAAAATTGTAATATACAATACACGAAAATTCTATAAGAACGCAATTATTTTTAAAACTATAAAAAATTTTAATAATATAAAGGAAGGAATACTAGGAAATAATTCAGAAATAATAAAAAAAAGAAAATTAATATACAAAAAAATGATAAATGAATATAAAAAAATGAATATGAAAAAAAAGTTTATTTTTGTCATAAATAAAATATTATAATTTAACGCACAAAAGTGTAGCGAAATTTGTATAAGAATAGTCTTTTAAATTTGTCTCAAACAACTAAATTTTTATATTAGTAGCTGATACTATCGCCTTTGTTCTTAATTACTTCAAATATTCTGTTTTTCATACTATTAACTTGTTTCTGCAACATGATTTTGTCGATTTTATTCCACTCATATCTTATTGCATTCTCTAGTTCTTTAATATTATTGTATTGCTTGCCATAAACTGATAAGATTCTCTACAAGTTCTCTATTGGGTTTAGATCAGGAGAACGTGAAGACCACTTTATAAGTAGCAAATTTTTTTGTCTAAACTATTTTTTTGTCTCTTGAATCTTTTTAGTATCATGTACCGCAGCGGTATCTTGTTGAAAAATAACGTTATGATTTTCTTCAAGAAACCAAATTAGAATATCTTCTAAAAGATCAATATACTTGTTTGCATTCATTCCCGTTGAAATTTTACAAATTGGCATTGTAGAATTATAGTTAAATGCAATCCAAATCATTAAAGCTCCACCACCAAAATTTTTACTCATGCTTATGACTTTATCTTTTCGTAAATCATGTCAATAGTATTTAAATCCGTCTGGACCGTCTAGATTAAACTTTTTTTTCATTGGAGAATACAACATTTCCAATTTTTCCATTCTTCGTCCCAGATCATATAATTTTTCGCAAATTCTAATCTTGCATTTTTGTGTTCTTGTGTAAAAAGTAGCTTCATCACTTTTTTGACCCATTTTAATCGTATGTTTTTATATAATATTTGCTGTACACGTCGTGTAGTTACCGGAGCTGTAGATCTTTCTTTACTTGAGCAGCAGTTCTATTATTATTTCACTATTTCTTTAAAAATACGAGAATGGTGGTCACGTCTCGTTAATTTCATATTGCCACCCGTATAATGGTTTTTGCCATATTTCTCGCGTAATTTTAAATAATATACACAAGTACTAGATTTATTAATTTTATTTGCTATTTCTCAAATAGACAATCCTGCATCGTGATATGCATCTATTTTTATTTTCTCTTCCGAAGTCAAAATTTTTCCTCGCGGCATTTTAATATAACAAGAGTTATTCAATATTATTATATGAATATTGTATTTTAACATCAATACTCATTCTAACTGAGATAGATACTTTCCGTTCATACGATGAAACAGAACTGCGAAAAGTTTACTGTTTTTATATAAATTTCATCCTTGCCTCGGTCAACATACATTAATGTATTACTATTTCTGTTTATGAAGTATAGAACACGTAATATTGTTTACGTTTATTGTGTAGTAGTAATGATACAGTGATTATCGAAAGATTTTCTCACATCAACATATATTTATAAAATAAAGGAACTTTTGGTAGTCATAGTGTTCTTATAGAAATTTCGTGTATTGTATTTGTTAGCGGCGTTGGAGGATATCATTCGACCTGCATCCATCGAGAGAATAAGATCATCCTCTCTCCAATCGTGAGGATATATATACATGTACGCATATTGTAACGTATATGTGTATATATGACATTGTATTGTTTAACGTGTTGCTCGAAATGCTTATTGCGATAAGTATCATCACATGCCTCAATAGTCAAAACGATAAGATACCTGCCCAATAAGCAGAGGATCCAAATTCGATTCCTAACTGAAGTGATCTTTTTCGCAAAAATAAGAGTTTTTCACGACTGATTCGTGGTCGGACTACGTGACGTACACGCTCTCTTCTTACTTGGCAAATTTTAAATACGTTTTAAAATCGCTTTTTTTCAACTAGCGGCATCTATAACTAGAATAATCCGATTAGTTGGGAGCGTTCCGTTTGACCATGTTGCGATTGACCACAGCCACTCACAGTGCCTAGAGGTTTTCCTTTGTTCAAACGTTGGTGATCAATTGCAATGTGGTCAAACGGGCCCCACCCGATTAGCTTCAAATTTCATAAAATGAATAGTTTCAATTATATATATGGATATTTTTTTTAATTTGTCGCGAGCGCCAAGAACACAATCGCGCCCACCGCTGACGAAGCGGATTGCGGCAAGCGTGCGATACTTTATCCGACTATTATTACTTTTATTAACCAATAGCGATTGCTAAATTGTAATCGTGTATTTATTTTGTAATTGCTCCGGTTAAATTAATTGCCAATCGGGTTACACGGAAAGCTGCCGCGCGACCCAGAAAAATACTGCGAACGCTGACGACCATTATGATTACGCTGCAAGGCCCGCCCGAAACAGGATAAAAACGGGAGACCGATGCTAGGAGGGGATTCGTTAAAATTTTGTCTTACAATCACGTCGCAGTCTTAATTAATTAGTGCAAAATTATACTGTTTAATAAAGTTTACTGAAAAAAAAAAACAAAGAGTGTCGTGTTTGATGTCGAAAATCCTCAGCCGACTCCCTGGCCGATCTTTCTCCGAAACCAGCACAACAAATTCTTAATTTCTAATATTTAAAGATGTCAAAATGTAATGAAATTTTGATGAAAGTTTTTTTTTCAAACCGATGCCATTTTGTGAAAAAAAATTATTTTTAATCTGTATGCTGAAACTACACAGAGAGAAAGATTTCTTTACATTTACTATTTCTACTTGCTTGACATTTGCTTGATTAAAACAATAATGTTGAAATATTTACTTGTTTGAATGAACAAATTATTATTAAATATTATTGTTTTGTTGCAACAAATTATATTATTTGATTGAATAAATACCATTGTTTGAGACAATTTATCTCGATAAAATGATATGTTCTTAAACTATACTTAATATTATTCAATGTAAGAAGACATGCAGTAATTTAAATGAATGCGGTGAAATTCTATTTCTTGTAAATAAAAACCATAAGATAAAATAAAAAAACGCAGTATTATGAGATTTCAAGTCTTTTTAAAATGATTTTTTCAAGATGAGTTCCGAAAATGAGGACTGCACTCAAATAGTCTTTTCAAGATGAAAGTAAATTAAATATTATTTTGCTAATACAATGATAAATTTGATAGTACAATGATGATACAATTATCGAGATGATGAAAAATATTTTTTCAGAAATTTAGACATTTCTTGATCTTTTAGATGACTTGGTGTCTGGAACTTTTATTAATATACATATAGTATTGGAATCATAATCATATATTAAATAAAATAAATATATTAAATAATTATATATATTTATTTTAAAATAAATATATTAAATAATTATAATATATTAAATAAAATAATAAAATTATTTAAGTCAATAAAATATTTTCTTTCATATTCATTTATTATTTAAAAAGTCAATTGTGTTTGTCAACTTACATAATGAATCGGTTGGATTAGTCCAAACAATAAATTTTGTTTAAATTAAAAAAAATTTAGTAAATTTAATGAAATATTTTTATGTATTGTTTCAAAATATAAAAATTTCTTTTATTTCTGATAAGTATAACTTGAATTCCCTATACCACCGATGGGCCATATTTTTTGAACCTAGGGATCTATGATGCTATGTAACATCACACATTTGTATTTCTACATATAAAAATTCTTAAAATATCTTAAAAGTCTATTCAATCAATGTGCCAATTAGTATTTTTTTAAAACTTATAGTTATTTTTAACAAATTTCAGAAAAAGTCTTTTTCTGTACATTTACAATAGTATATCTCTAAATTATAACATATTTTTAAAATATCTTTGTAACAAGAAACTCGCTGTATAAATCATATACCATGATTTTTATCCAGTAATTCTTGAGATATTAGTCTGTAAAGCTTTGAATCACTTACACATTTATATCAATTGATGTAAAGAAAATATAAATTTTGTTTTAAAAAAATTGTTTTACATAAATTCTTCTTTTCTTTACATCAAAGCGAAAATTTTAAAATTATTATATAATTTCATATTTAAAAGCATGCTTCTTTTGTTTAATCTTTAATATATATCAAGAAAATCAAGAAAAATAAATATTTGACATATTGATATAAGCCGAATATGTATTAATAAAGAAGAGAATAGCCAATTCTTCGGCAAGTAGGATCTTGATTGCGAAATTTCTATATATAAAATAAATTCAAACAATTTTTTATTACCAATCATGTGCCATTATTTTTAGTAGACAAAGCGGTTCTACAGCAATTCAATAATCAAATATGTTAATCAATTAAAATCCCTTTTATTACCCTCCCTACAGGAAATATATATTGCGAAAAATATCAGCTCAGTTAGGAATCGAGCGTATTAACACTGTATAATAATAATTCTATCACAATTCTATCTAATAAATAAATGCATATATGTTAAAAATGTATCCCTGATCAAAATCTGATTTTCGTTTTCAAATTTTTATAGAATTTAATTTTGAATTATAAAAAGAAATGGTTCACTTATACAAGATGTATAAAAAATATCGGGACGACGAAAGATTTCGAAAATAACTAAGCATTTTAAAAAAGTGTCAGATAAAAGTTAGAGGGTTTCAAAAGATCTATTTATTGGCAATATTAGTTTTGTAAGAAATAGACGACCGTAAGGTTATGAAAGAGATTCGGAATATAAACAGCTAACAGAGAGGAGCCATCGCGATCGTGCAGACTAGTGTCTTGGTAGTAAGCGAGAGATCTCGAGTTCAAATCCAAATCGGTCTCCATTTATTTTTCCGAATTTAATAAATATCTTTCAGTTTAGGCGTCAGGACAAGGTTCCCTTGAATTTTTTAAATGGGACTTCCTATTTTTTATTGCATATTTTTGTAGCTGATCTCGAGAGCTTTTCAAAACATTATAATAAAGTATTTTTTTAGCAAATACTTTCTGAATTATGAGGCTTGAATTTGATATGCAATTTGACATAAAGTATAAAATATCTCGTAAACTATTCATTTTTTGGCTATATCTTAATACTTTTATGCGCAGAATAATGAGATAAACCAATTGATGTAAAGAAAATAGTTGTTGTTAAAAAAAAATGGAGATTTGCAATATGTAATATACAAAAACTAAGTTTTAGATTAAGTTTCGGAAAAGAAAAAGTGATATTAAAAATGTCTTTTAAAAAATAAATAGTTATTCTGAGATAGCTAGTATCTTACTAAGAAATAATATCAATAGCAAATGCAAAGATGAGGAAATACTTACGTAGAATCAGGACTGAACTTGCAACGAAGAGCATAACGTTTATGAGCTAAAAGTTTGTGACGAGGATTAAGTTTTGTGGGCTCTTCTCCGATACCTCCTGAAAGAGTCCAAATGTAGCAATGTCCCTTATTATTCACTGCTGCCATATAAGTTCCATCCTGATCTATCGCAATATTCTGAATTGAAGATTCAGCTTCGGGAATCTATGAAAAAAGCATTTAGTAAAATCAAAAAAATTACTCTATTATGTTTGATTTGCAAGCATCTCTCTCATGTATTTCCTAATAAATTTCTTATATAAATTATAAATATTTCAATGTATATTAGATAAAAATATCAAAAAGAAATCTTAAAATTTTTTTTGAAAATTTTTTGTAGTTTTCGATTTTAAAAATATAAAATTTTCAAATATAAAACACAGAAACTCATACTAGCTGTTCATTGTGATCAGAACGAAGATCCCATAAGTGTATGACTCCACTTTGATCACCAACAATTAGTTCTGCTTGATTAGGATGTAGACATACACAATTTACAGGCGCAGATACTTGAAATATTCTTTGGCATTGGAAGCTGCTAGATCTATCATTAAATTTAATATTGAGTTTTGTGTATGTGTGTGTGTATATACACACACACACACACACATACACACATATATATATATATATATATGTGTGTGTGTGTGTGTGTGTGTGTGTGTGTGTATATATATATATATATATATAAGATATATGAGCACATATATATATATATATATATATGCGTATATATATATATATATATATATATATATGTACATGCATGTATATAAATTCTTATCTTCTGTAAATAATTTACCTTAAATCCCATACTCTTGCAGAACAATCTTCTCCTCCTGTATACATCCATTTTCCTTCTTCCTATTTGTAAGAAATATTCATATAAATATTATTATAGAATATAATAATTTAAAATATATAATTCAAACTATCAAATTAATATAAGTAAAAGCAAAAATATATTGCATATATTAATATATAATATTGATATAAAACCTGAAAGCCTAAACTAGTAATGTTTTTTGATACTCCTTCATAATTAATTACTGGATTAGGATTATTTGAAGCTAAATCATACATTCGTATGTGCTGATATCCAGCAGCAGCTACAACATATTTATCTGGTGTAATATCTAATGCATTAACTTGCTGTAAAATTTGTTAAGGAAATTAAAAAAAAAGCTACTGTAAAATTTTAGGTTAAAAATGCTTTTGAATAATAATATAAAACTGCTATTCTATACATACTATAAACTTTTTTTACAATATTTATGAAACATAATTTAATCTAAACAAAAATTGTGTATGTTATGTACATAAAAAAATTTCTTTCATAAATACTAAAGGATACTGAATCGGTGTGTTGGCATGTACGTTGACAAACTCCTGTATGCGGTTGCCATATCTTGATAGTATGATCATAACCTCCCGTTACAAAAATCACTTGTTCATTACTAACTGCGCAATCAACAGTCATTTCCAATTTATTTATCTTATTTCCTAATTGACAAAATTACAATAACCTGCAAAAATCACAATTACAATGGAATTATATTAAGTTTCTTGTAGCAAAACTTTTTACACAATTTAACTATTCTCTTTTATTCGTTGGAGAAATTAGTGTGAAATCAGCAAAAAGAATAGATCTCTCATTTATTTATTTATATTTACTTTATCGATCAATACAAAAGTTCATACCTTTGACTATATAAATATGGACTGCTAGTAGCTCATTTCACTCGTAACGCCAACATTAATTTGGACAGTGGCGCTATCATGTCCTACGATCTAGAGACACTATGGATGTATTCGTTTACGCAGGTTTTGTGCATCCATTGCTTTCTCATCTGCTTATCACGTGATCGAAATTTGCCGAACGGATGACTGCATGAATAAGTGCACGGATCGTATCTTCCAATAGAAATTGAGTCGATTGTTTGAATGATAAATAAAGAGACAATTTTATACATAAATTTATATTCGAATAATTAAAATGTAATAAAACATTTTTATTGTATAAAAGATAATATTTTATTGATATTAAATTTAATTGATATAAATAATGGATTATAAAAAATATTTAATCTATGAATTTTTAAATTATATTTATATATTAATATAGTTATATATTAAGTTAGATATTAATTTTTTGTGAATTATATTTTATTATTCTTATTGTTTCTTATTTTATTCTTATTTTTTATATTTATTTTTTCTTATTTTTTTTTATTTTATCTTATTTTTATTTTAATTATATCTTATTATTCTTATTTTACTTTACTTGGATCAATTATTTGTTTCTGATCCTTTTCGCTTCTTGTTCTAATAAAATTCATTTTAGTGTTCGTTTACGCAGTACTGCAAGCAGAGCATCCAAAGCAGGACTTCCGAGATAGCTGCACAGATGAGATACATCCCTGCGTAAACGTACGACGAACTGCGCTGCAGTCACTTTCGCAGACGGAGTAAACGAACGATATCTGCGGTAATGACCGCATAAACGAATGCACCCATAGGGTGAATAAGAAGTCAAAAGAGTCAGAAATAAATAATTGATCCAAGTAAAATAAGAATAATAAAATATAATTAAAATAAAAATAAGATAAAATAAAAAAAATAATAAAAATTAAGAATAAAAATAAAAACAAGTAAAAATAATAAAATATAATTCACAAAAAATTAATATCTAACTTTTAAGTAAAATTCTTAGATTAAATATTTTTTATAATATCCATTATTTATATCAATTAAATTTAATATCATGTAAGAATTAGACGACCGTAAGCGGTCATAAAAGAGATTCGGAATATAAACAGCTAACAGAGAGAATTCATCGTGGTCGTGCAGACTAAGTGTCAGATTAGTAAACGAGGGATCCCGAGTTCAAATCCAGTCGGTCTCCGTTTATTTTTCCGAATCTAATAAATATCTTTCAATCAGTAAAGTATTATCTTTTATACAATAAAAAAGTTTTATTACATTTTAATTATTTGAATATAAATTTATGTATAAAATTGTCTCTTTATTTATCATTCAAACAATCGGCTCAATTTCTATTGGAAGATACGATCCGTGCTGTTATTCACGCAGTTATCCGTTCGGCAAATTTCGATCACGTGACAAGCAAACGAGAAAGCAGTGGATGCATAAAACACTATATAAACGAATGCACCCTATAATAAGAGACTGGCCATGACTCTGATCCGCCAATTAGAGAGTTAGACGACAATTTCCCGAAAAATGGAGGGGATAATGTTGGTACCAACGAAATCCTCTAAACAAAATAATTTTAGTTTCTATGAATTAGTAGCGGTTCAAGTAGTAATGGCTGCGTTCAGGAGGTCAATCATGTAACTTTTCCCCTAGAGCGGAAATGTGAAAAGTGAAAAGTTTCACGTGAACTTACGATCATGTACGATTTTGCGGGATCATGTAACTCTCTCAAACGTGAAAATGTGAAATTTTTTACATGAACTTTTTCGCCATTAACCTTGGTGGCGAAAAGGCAGATCTAGGAAATTAATAAATATGCTTCGGAATTAGAGAAGATTAGGGTTGCGTTAGGATTAAGTGTACATAATACATATACAATTGGTTATTAAAAGATGTATATAATACTGTATCAATAAAATAATTTTCATTAGCTATAAAACCTATGAAATTATGTTTCATGATTTCATTTTCCACGCATCCAAGCTACATACATAATCGCTGTAAGTGAAAAGTTTCACGTAAAATGTCAAGGTGTGAAAAATGAAAAGTAAAAAGTGAAAAATGAAAAGTGAAAAATTTCACGTAAAGTTACATGATTGACCCAGCAGAGAAAGCAGATCAGTAAGCGTTCAGTGATTCTTTATTATGATTGGTTTCTACACTTACATTCAACGAAGATCTAAAGGCAAGGACCAATCATATTGAAAAATCTGAGCGCTCATTAATCTGCTTTCTCTGCTGAACGCAGCCAATCTGTTGGTTTGCACCATAGACATATAATATAACCTCCGCGTACTATATACTCTTCTATACCACCAGTTGGGTTTAGCAGAACAGTGAGAGAAGCAAAATATCGGGGAATATCTGTCCTTTACTGCGCGCGCATTATTGACAAATAAAAATGACCTACTCAAGAATCATCTGATATCCGTAGCAATATACTTGTATTTAAAGGGTGATACCCGTTTGACTACGTCCTGATGATCACTAGCCACTCACAGCGCTTGGACAATGGAAAAATTCTAGGCGCCAGCTCCTATAAGTGGCTAATGGTCAATCGGGACATGGTCAAACGGATGTCACCCGCAAAATATAGGGAAATTCTCTCTTTCTCTCTGCGCAGATAAGATGCGCAATGATCTATTGACAGGTTATATGACAGTCGTGATGAACAGTTATATTGTTCTTTATAGCTTTACTCTATTAAAATTTTCTTTCTCGTATTCAATAAACTTAAAAATATATTATTTTATTTTAAATACGTGACACCCGTTTGACCACGTCCCGATTGACCACTAGCCACTTATAGGGGCTGGCGCCTAGAATTTTTCCACTGTTCAAGCGCTGTGAGTGGCTAGTGGTCAATCAGGGTGTCACTCATATTTTGCCTCTCGCACTGTTCTGCCAAGGACTGATATATATAGCTAATGCTGAGTCTATTATATATGTCTATGGTTTGCACATCTTTTTTGACATATGCGCGGGCGTGTACGTAATAAGTTTATATATCAGAATGTAAATATAAAATACATTATAGTATTTTATTAATATAATAATAGTTATATTATATATATGTTATATAATAATAGTATATTATTATATAACATTAATGTATGTAATTTATCATTGTTTTTCACCTTATTCGCTTTATGTTCTCACTTATTATGTCTTTACTTATTTGTCTTTATTTAATTTTATTTTAATAAAATACTATAATATATTTTATATTTACATTCTAAAATACTTATTACGTATACACCCGCACATATGTGCAAACCAACAGATTACTACTTGAATAATGCTATTAATCCATAGAAACTAAAATTATTTCGTTTAGAGGATTTCGTTGGTACCAACATTATCCCCTCCATTTTTCGGGAAATTGTCTAATCAATCAGAGGCACTGACAGATCCACTATGTTTTTGACTAAATCCTACGATAAAGAAAGAAATATACACCATCTCACTCTAACCAATAACGTGTTTTGATTAGAGTGAAAGAAATATACATCATTTCACTCTAACCAATAGCGATATTTTTTACTTTGCATGTGCATTGATTTAAATGTATTGTGCATGTATTAAACACATAGAAAACATGATATGTTATTAAATAATAGAGATACTAAAATTGCAAAATATAGTTATAAATTAATTAATTGTGATAAATCAATATAAAAAATGGATGTTGATTTTTTTACTTAAATTTTATTTTATATTGTGATAAAGTTTGTTTATAATAATAATGAATATGTATAATAATCCTTAAAAACAGGCATGACATCAAAAGGCTTGAATCTCTCGAAATTTCCTCGAAGTTTATTGTTGACGCTTTTCCGCGATGGATTCTCTCGTTGCGCTAACTTTATAAATAGCTGTTATTGTATTGATTTCACAAAGGATCGTTTTGACAATTGTGTCAAAAAGTTAAAAATATTATAGTGTAACAGTAATATAATAGTATTATATTAATTTTTGCTCTTGTATTGAAAAAGATAAATAATAAAAAAAATAAATAAATAAATTTAAAGTCGTTAAAATTAAAGGATATATATTAATAAATTGGTAATATAATTATGTAAAATAAAGTTTTATAAATATACACATTTTATTAAAATACTTATGTTTTTAAATTATAATATTACAATTTAAAATTAATGTAATTAAGGTTCCTAAATAGTCGCCGCGGCCATATTGGAATAGTCATAAGTGAGAAACGACACGTAAAAGTTTGCTACACTTTTCCTGTAAATAAAGAGATGTTGCAATAAAATAACACTTGAGATGACTTTAAGACACTTGCAAAAACGGAACGCTACAACCTTTTTCTCTCCTGACAGTCAATAAATAGTCGTAAAAGGCACGTGAAATGAAGCCTATTCCGCAGAAAACGCACGATTTGACAGCTGTTGAAAGAGGTGAAAAGTATGTTTTCACACAAAATCGAAAGATAACTTTTGTGTTCCATTTTTACGACTTTGATAAACACGAAACAATTCAGGTTTTCACGATTAAGCAAAATAAGCAAAATAATGTAATAAAACGTAGCATAAAATTTCGTTGCCCGCACGTCACTTGTATAAAGATGAACAAGGACAAAGAGAGATAAACAAGGATGAATGCCCTGATAGCCAAACCTGAAAGAACAAATTATGCGCAAAGTCTGTTATAAATTTCTAATGTTAGAAAGCCAACAGATTGCTAACAGATTCTGTAATATCTATACAATGTTAGTAAACTGCTGCCAGAAACCTGACAGAATCTGTTGACATTCTGTGCCGACAGATTGGCAGCAGAAATCGACACAGACTCTGCTGCAGTCTGCCATCAGATTGGCGGCAGAAAGCGAGCAGGATCTGCACGACACAATTTGATGGCAGGATCTGCTCAATTTTTGCTGCCAATTTGCTAACACAGAATGTGAACAGGTTCTGTCAATAGAATGTAAGCAGAATGAGATCTCAGATGAAGTCAATCTGCTAACATTTTCTGATTAAATCTGTTATCAGTTTGCCGACATTCTGCTAACATTTTGCTGACTGGGTGAGCTTCTATTTTTCACAGCGGTACGTCAATACGGAGTTTTTAGCTGAGTATTAATGGAGCCTTAATGTATTTGAAAATAAGTAGGAATAGCTAAAAGATGGCGGATCAATCAACAATTGCTTTTCTGTGACTAATCTCTTATTATAGTGTCTCTACCATGAACTAAAATGCGTGATGTCATTGAAGCGTGAGTGATTGGTCAGTTCATATCATTTCATTTGACGATCATATACGAAACTTACATATTCTTGGAAACCATAAATACGAGTTAATTAAACTGATTGCACGAACTTATTTAAACGTAATAATGTTAAAATGTCGTACTTCGGAGCGTGTAAAACAAAAAATAGTAATTAGAATACGGTCTTCACTTCCGATTTTGATAAAATTAGGCTCAATCGATGCGGTTTCATTCAAAATAAAGGAATCTGGCAAAAAAACGCGACGATTTGCCTCGCGAACCGAGATATTAAGCGTTAAAATTGATCACTTTTTTGGTTAGGAAATTTATCATACCGACATAATGTAGCGAACTGAGTTTGCGCAGTGATCACGTTTGCATGCTCGGCGATCACACACGCATGTGTGCAATTAGATGCACACGAAATTTAAATTTAATAATACAAAAAAAGAGAACCGCAACAGTTATTATTGCGAGACGTAAAATTATACACGCCAAACATTATGTTGGTCTTTTGCCTTACTAAAAAGATGAGTCAATACTAAAAATGTACTAGTCCTTCTTAACAATATGTGATATGTATATATTTATATATAATATATTTAATAATAAACTTTTATTATGAATGTTAAAAAATATTTGCTGAATAGACGTATGCAGGGAAAACTTTTTATTATTTACTTTTATTAAGAATTTTCCTTCCCCTTTCTCTCCCACCCCGTTCCTACGCGGATATCGACAATCAGAAAATTTTATATTTAATTGGCCAATCAGCGTTGTGCGCTATCGGATCTCTCTCGAAAATCTGACTAATCGCGAACTTTACAATAATGGATTCGGCGTATCAAAAATAGCGGAACGTCCGCAATTGGTCAAATTTTCGATACGCATAATCCGCGCCACAATATGCTCCATGGAAAGTACACTAAGGGTGCAGGAACGTATCGCGCGTATCGCGGATCGCGTATGGAAAATGTATGGAAAATCTAACCAATTATTTTCGACGTTCCACTATTTTCGATACGCAGCCGCTCCGCCAAATCCATTATTGTAAGCGTAACCGAGCGTAACACGTGCCAAATATAAATAGTAAAGTCAAATTTGGAATTGTTTTTTTAAGATAATAGAGATAGATATGAGCAACAAGAAAGATCTAATTATCAACAACATTTTGCCAGCTATTTTTGTCTTTTATAAAAATCCTATCTTTCAATGGTATCGTTCCCAAATGACTTTGCAAGTCTCTATTACACTATTTTAAAGATATTGTATCCAACACGGAAGGCATAATAATTGCATACTATCTTCTGATGCCAAATACCTGATAGTTATATGCAACCTTGTTTCAGGTGGAATAGCTTTTCGAATCAGATTGTTTAGCAATCGATGGTCCGACTATTTGTAACAATTTCTCAAAAAGTGTCGGTTCCAATCGGAAATAATTAACAAATTTTTCACGATCTTGTTGCTCCAGTTCATTAACGAGATTATTGCTCGCTCCTTGTGCTAATCGTCATTTAATACTAAATATTGGACTGATTCAATATTTTCGTTTTCCTTTATCAGTTTTTTTTTATTTTTTATTAATGTAGAATAAAGTGCATACATTTTAATAATTTTATAATATATTTCCTGCCTAATAAAAGTATTATGATTGTGTTTCAGACACTTTGTTAATAACAAAAGCCAAAGGAATATTGTTCTTGATTTCATTCTACATCTGTTAAATCAATTGTGAATTTTTTCATTTAATTATATTAAACAATAAATATTTAATTGTGAATTTAATTAACAATTAATATAAATATTATATATATTATATTAATTGTTAATTAACAATTAATACTTAATAAAATTTAATTAACTATTCTTATTAACTTATCTAATTAACAATTAATGTTTAGTGAAATTTAATCAAATTTATTTACACACTATGGGTATTTTTTCGCCTATTCTCTTTCTTTCTATGGTCTTATCATAGAAAGAATGTACTTCTCACAGGTTTTACAAATAATTAAATACTTTTAATTATTTGATGCTTACGCGATTCTCTTTAGCAATTCTGTCAAAATAAAGAAATAACTGCACAGAAATCAGATTCGTTTCTATCGCGAACTTTCCGCTGTTTTCGGTACGCGAGAGTTTCGTTCCTTGGTCCCATGAGGTGCGTCTCCATAAAGAAGAAAATAACGGAACGGAATAGTAACGAAAGGAAACATGGTGGGCGGCTAACCAATCAGAATGATTCCGTTTCGTTTTTTTTTATGGCCGTGTTCCCCATGACAAACATTTAATGGAATGGATTTATTACGGAATACGTGAATTTAACCTGTTATCGGATACATCGTTGAACGACACAATATAAAGCCACTTTAACCGTTCATCCGAGAAGACATAAAAAAAAAATAATTTTGCACAATATGGTATATAATATTATATAATATGATGTTATATCATATAATATTAAACATATTGAAAGATATCTATTAGATTCGGAAAAAATTAACGGAGACTGACTGGATTTGAACTCGGGATCCCTCGTCTATCAATCCGACACTTAGTCTGCACGACCACGACGGCTCCTCCCTATTGGCTGTTTATATTCCGAATCTCTTTTATGATCGCTTACGGTCGTCTAATTCTTACAATATAATATTAAATATTATGATATTAAAATATTTTATCTAAATTAAAATTCAGTTGCGCCAATGAAATTTTGTCTTTAATCGAGACGTAAAACTTTAAATTTATGTACCAAAGCAAAAGCGTAATCTAAAATGTTTTATATTAATCTTAATAAGATAAACAAATTAAGGTACTTTAATTTGTGACTTAGTAACTTAAGTGCTTAGGTACAATAAATTTAGAATTTTACGTCTCGATTAAAGCCAAAATTTCGTTGGCGCAATTGAGTCTTAATTTAAATAAAATATTTTAATATCATAATATTTAATATTATATGTTTAATATTATATGATATAACATCATATTATATAATATTATGTCATGTATATATATATATATATATATATATATATATATATATATAATAATATTATATACCATATTATGCAAAAATTGCAAAAACTTTTTTTTTGAATGTCTTCTCGGATGAAGAGAAAGGTTAGAGTGGCTTTATGTCGGGCCAATGATGTATCTGATAACATATTAAATTCACGTATTTTATAATAAATCCGTTCTGTTAAATATTTGCCATGGGGAACCCGGCCATGAAAAAACGGAACGGAATCATTCTGATTGGTTAGCTCCCACCATGTTTCCTTTCCGTTACTATTCCGTTCCGTTATTTCCTTATCCATGGGGATGTACCCTAAAAAACTATCGGAAACAGCAGAAAGTTCGCGATTAGTCAGATTTTCGATACGCGTGATCCGCGATACGCGCGATACGCTCCATGGGACTGCACCTTCAGAACAATCGCTCTGCAAGGAAGATCGAGTTATGAATATCAGCCTTATTATTTCTTATGCGCTTCATGCTTTCACCACGTGAGGTCTCTAATATCAATTCAGAATTAATTCCCGTCACACCTGCTGAAATATGAAGTGTATGATTATTGACGTAAGTCAATGCAAGTACATACACGGAGTAAAACTTGCAACAAAAACAGCTGTTTTATATTAAAAAAAGAATTCATCGAACAACTAAATAATACATTAGAAATAATGAAGTAGCAATAATTCTGTTTTATATTAATATAATGTTGTCGAGACTAATGGAAAATCAATTGAGATTGAGATTTATTTACGGGAATATCATTTAAAATGCAGATATTTATTTTAAGTGATGATTAAAATAATTTTGCAGAGACATTTCTGACATGAAATGATGCAGTCTTAGTTCTAATTTTCATAAATCTGAAATCATACAGCGATAAATCGATCTTAAGCATGGATGTGGTGACTACTAGCTTAGAGGCTTTGATACGTGAGTGTATAAATTAAATAATTGATTTACAATTATTCTGTTTTCTGCTTAAATGTAGTATTTTGAATATTGAATCATACTTTTGATCATGTCTAGTTCTTATTTATGCATATAATATGTATATATATGTATATGTATATATATATATATATATATATATATATATATATATATATATATATATATAATGACGCGCCTACACACACATGCTCACATCATATACACATTCATATGTGTGTATAGTGTGTGCAAAAGAATAGATACATTTTAATATCATAATATTTAATATTATATGTTTAATATTATATGAATTTCTATTATAAATGATTATTTCTTTTTATTTCCTAAACTAATAAGGGAATACAATGAACTTGAACTTTTTAATCTGGATTCTGTGAATATATGAAGCATCTCAATATATAAATATAATGATTTGCATTACTTGTATCCTGTTGCTTTTTAAAGATGTAGATTTGTTTTTTATAGTTGAATTAGTTTACATTTATAATAAATAAAATAGATATATTGAAGTTTGGGTTTGGGCAAAAAAAAAAAAGAAAGAAAGTCTTATAAATCCATTATGAAGAATGATAGGAAAACATTTATAATCTATTTCAAAACCAAACAAAGTAAATTATATATATATTAATAATAATTAATAGTAATTTTAATATATTAAAATCCTGTTTATAATAAATAATCATAATTTTGACTTTTTAATCAATTAGATAATCAGGTTGTTTGAGTGATATTTAAATGATTTAAACTAAATTTTATTAAAATAAAATAAAATTTAGTATAAATCATTTAATTTAATTTATTCTTGTATTTATTATTCCATATCTCTTTTATTTTGGAAAAAAAGGGAAACTCATTTATAATATAATATATTTATGTATGTATTTATGTATGTAAATATATATAAAATATTATAGAAAGGATCACAAATCCACAAAATCAGAAGCCAGACATAGCGGCCATTGAAGCATTCTGTGTGATGCTGACTAAAGAAACAGAGGGTATACAAATAGGTATTAAGTTATTGGTGACACAAATTCAATCGCTTAATGAATCAGAAGCATTACAAGCACTTTCGGTACGTTGTCTTCAAATGTTTTACAAATTTGTTTTTAATATATTATTGAAGTTTAAAAAATATATGTATATATATGTATTTACATATATTTCTTAAACTTCAATTATATATATTTATATATGTGTATTTATATTATGTGTGTGTGTGTGTGTGTGTGTGTGTGTGTGTGTGTGTATTATATATGTATATTTATATTATTTATATATATATATATATATATATATATATATATATATATATATATAGTTGAAGTTTTAATAAAGTAGATCTAACATATACACATACGCACGCGCGCGCACACACACACACACACACACACACACACACACACACATATATATATATAAGTATACTTAGCTTTATTACTCATTATATAGGTATATTGATAAATTTATTATTTAAACTTTATTTACTTTATTTAATATTATGCTATTTATTTAAAACTAGTACACACTAATTTCATAACTAGTGTAAGTAAGTTATTGTATATTTTAAAATTTAAAAGGTCTACCCATTCTGAAAATGTCAAAAAATTAATTTTTGTATTTTTTTTTTAATTTGTCTTAAGAAAAGAGCAGAAATAAGAAATAAGAATAGAAAAACATTTCTATTTTATTACATAAAAATCGTTGCCTTTTTTCTTTTATGTTTTTCTCGAAATCATGTTTTTCAAGTCGAATGGCAGTATTTCTTTGAAATTAATAGTCCAACTGACTTCAAATTTAGCACGAATATTCTTAAGAAGATTATGATGTAGCATAGGATTTTTTTATATATTAATTTATTTGTTTAAAATACATCTTTAAATTTTGATTTGTAATTCAAAAGTTTTTTTTTTCAAATCATCTTTTCACAATTTTCCACCAAAAAGAAAAATTCTACATCTTAGCTGTTATATTTATTTCCAAAAATATTTTATTTTTTGATCTCAGACTATTTCTTTCTTTGAATATCTTCCATCTGATCCATCTGATCCATCTGATCTTATCACAACAAAGAAGTTTTACAGGAATTGTTCCACAATCTATGTCTTTCTTTAATTTTTTTAATAATTGGCAAATTTGTAATTTAGATATTTATTCTTATATTTATATATATTTATATATATATCTTATATATTTATATATATTTTTAAAATAGAAATTAATTCTATACAGTAGTTATTTTTTGTTTAATCTTAAATTTATTTTAAATCTTGTTAGCGTGGGTAGATTCCTTAATGAGATAATAGAAAATAATACTTTAATTAGAACAAGATTTTAAGAATTTTAAATTTTACACATAAATGAATTGAATATATAGATTTTTATTTCTTCTAGTTACTAGATACTTGTATGAAGAGATGTGGCCCATTATTTCATGCGGAAATTGGTAAATTCCGTTTCCTTAATGAGATGATAAAATTGGTCTCACCGAAATATTTAGGTAATCGCACTACAGCAAACGTACGGCAAAAAATTCTGCAACTTCTTTATGCATGGATCACAGAATATCCACGCGAATCAAAAATTAAAGAAGCTTACGAGATGCTGAAGAAACAAGGAGTCATTGAGGTTATCTTTATCATTTCAATTTATATAGATATATATATATATATATATATATATATATATATATATATATATATAATCTAACAAATATGTTTATAGATATATTCTATGTTTTAATATAAGAATTTAAAAGTATTCGTTATGGCATATTAGTTGACAAAATATGTCATTAATCTTTTATTTTGAAGTGCTAGAACTTGGTAAATCTGTCAAAAATGATTTAAGTTCAATTCTCCTGTTTTATGTATAAAATGTTTCAGAAGTAAATGGATTTTAAAAAACTATTTTATGTTTTAAAAAATAATAAAAAGACATGGATGAGTACAGAAATATTTGATATTTGAATTAAAAAAAATTTTTATTTTACAATAGAATTTCTTAATTGATTAGTGGATTAGCAAAAAAAGATCAATTGTATGATTTATGTTATGACATATTATTTCGAGACATATTATATTTAAAATTTCTAGATTTTTATTTATAGAAATATAAAAAAATTCTCGTTTGTTTTATCTAATTGCTATTGTCATATTATTTACTAGATTATTATTTACTATATACTAGAAGTCATATTACTCAATTTAATAAAATTTAAAATAATTGAAACTAATACAGATAATATTTGGCAAGCAGGATTTTAGATTTAACCCTCGGCCGGGCATTTCCCGGCCGAATGTTAATGGGCGCGTGCGGCACTGAGTGTTGCATCACAAATTTATTATTTGGAGTTATAATAATTAGATAAATAATTGGATAATTGTCAATTGTCATTGGATAAAAACAAATAAAGTATATTTATAATCAAATATAATATTAAATTTTAACTATAATATTAAAATTTTATGTCTACTTTCTTATAAAAATAAAAGATGTAACTAAAGAATTAAAAATAAGATAATTGTTTTAAAAATAAAGACATTAATTTAAAATCAAACATAGAAAAATAATATTCTTATAAGATAATGATATAAAATAAAATATATTAAAATAATAATAAAATCAACTAAAATAAAAAAAATAAAATAAAACTAAATCAACTAAAATCAACTATTTCTTCTTGTATGTTATCTTTCTCCATCTCTCCAAGTATTTACAGAATACCTCTTGATTTAGGATATTTTTGAGACTTATGATAGGAAACTTAGGCTAGAATTTGGATCCAGGATGTTTCTAAAATTATTTCAAAATTCGTATTATTTGAGCTTTTTAAAACATAATCTAACTCTAACCTAAAAAAATATTAAACATTAATGCGAGTAAAAGTAAATTAAAATGTGAGGAATGATTCAACATCTCGCATTATTATAATTATTTATATAAGCAAGATTTTACTTACGTCTTGAGGCGCGCGCGACACTCCGTGCCGCAAAATGTGTCTTACTAATTTTAAAATGGATAAAAGGCTAACTACTTAACAGGAAAAATGCGGCAGTTGCACTGTCTTATAGTTGAGATGTTAAATGAGGAATACAGAAGGTTGGTAATAGAAAAAAGACCTGCATTATCGATGATTTTTCAGAAAAACGAATTTTGCGGCACTTAGTACCGTGACGCGCCTGGTTAAGGATTAATAATCTTTTTTTTAATAATGAAAAATAATAAGGCTGAAAATCAACGCTGTAAACAGTGGGCAATTATACATTTAATCTTAATTATATTTAGTAATAGAAAGTGCCAAAAGTTTCAATTCAAATTTGAGTCATATTTAGTGATATAAAAATAGTAAAGATATCCCTGAGTTCTGAGATATCCCCAATCAGTGAGTCCACCCATAAAAAATAATGATATGTCACTCATGTCGATTGACTAAACGAAATGATTAATTATTAATAAATAAATTTTCAATGTGAGATAGTTTAACATTTAAATTGTCGGTACGAAATAAAAAAAAAGAATAATTATAAAATGATTGTCATTCACCAGATGGACACGGATTATATTAAGAAAAAATAGTAGAGCAATATAGATATTGTTACAATAATATACTATAATAAGAGTCTGTTGCATTTCCAGGTCAAGGCAATAATTGAGAGCAATGATGATTTTTAAAATTGACAAGAAACAAAACAAAACCAATATAATTTGCTCAAGATGAAAACATATGTGTGATGTAAATATTCAATATCAGACTATTAAATTTAAGCTATTATTCTGCCTCTTAATGAGAAGCATTCAGAAATCAATTACTTCCGTAAATTATGTACACATCCAAAACTTTAATATTATTCTAGGCAAATTTATATTATTTAATCTCGAAATATATTATTTAATCCCTTTTTAATTATTTCATAGTTTGTTCAACATAGTACACATCGCAATTGTTACAGCCTGTAAATTACAACATTATAAAATTAAGTTAATTTAATTTTAAAAAAAGGTAAAAAAAAATCAAATAAAGGAGCATACGTGCCTTAGGAGCAGAGATATTGCTACACAAAGTCCGATTCATAAATTTTTACTTTAAGAAACGTCATTATTTGTATAAAAGATTATTGTATAAAAGATATCAATAACTGGCGTTATAGTCTTATAAACATTAAGCTATAAGTCCACCTTAGCCAAATTATATATTTTATTAGTATAAAAGATTTGATATACCACTATTTTTAAAAGATAAAATCCAAGCGGTAGTATCTTTAATTTAAAAATAATATCCAAATGATATGTATATCTTTTTATCCATTTAAGACTCTCTTTTCTAATCCAAGTGGTAGTAATTATTTAGCTTTAAAATATTATATCACTAAATTGCTTTACTCAACCTAAGTTTTTATCACAAAGAATTAAAGAGTAACAGTACAAAATAAATGATAATATTTTAAAAACATTAAATAGTCAGGAGCATAAAAGCGAAAAAGATGTTTGTGTGAATTGTTTATAATTTGTTTATAATTCGATAATAAAAATAAAAATTAAGTACACGAACAATAAAAAATAAAAAATAAAAACACAAATATCATTTCGACTTTACATTAGGTCATCTTCAGTGCGGTCATACAATATAATTATGTGATCATAAAGACAATTAATGAAAATTAGTTACATAGAAATAGTTACATAGAAAAAATGTCAAGTGTAAAAAAACTGTTAAGTGTTAAGAACTTAAAAGTTGACAACATGATGATGTTAAGCAAACAAGAGAAATGGGTACGCGAAATTGCACAGGAAAATAATCTTGTATGGAACAGCAGATGTTCCTATTTTGCGATTGTATTGGTTTTATGATATTTTGCGATACCTGAATTCGCTTCATGTCTCATTGCAATGAATCTCCCTCTTTTCTGTTAATGCAAAATTCGATGCATAAGCGCTGTGGACAATGTCCAACATATAATGCCAATATGCAGGGAAATGGTATTAAGTGAGAGGTTTGCTCGTCCTAGTATAAAAAATAGTATTGAATTCAATAATAGTTAATGTTTTTTAAGAAAGGTAAATCGTGGAAGATGAAATTCATCTTAAGTGAGTCTTGACGTTTTGAGAAAAGAAAAAAAACGTCTGAAATTGTCGCGTGAAATTATCTTGAAGATGGCCCACGTTGCTTATTATGGAACGGATCGGTGTTACAATCAAATTAATCTAAGAAAGAAGTCCACGAATGTGACAAGGATAATATTTTATTTAAATAAAAATTTTTATGTAAAGCACTTGGCGCTGTTCGACCGAATAAAGAAAATAATAAAAATGTAAAACTAATGATGAAATTATCTGAATGTTACAAATAAAGACAAGATTTATTGTTTAATATGATAATCATAATTCACAACAAACGCAAGAAATTAAAATTAAAATCTTATGCTTTCTAATTTGCACAACCATATAACCTAACCTGATTGCATTTAGAATTTGCAATGAAACACAAGAAATTAAAACTAAAATTCTATATTTAATTCGCACAAACGCATAACTTACTCATATATACACATGACAAATATTCTTGTGACATCTTATTTTTTTTATTCAATCGAAATTTTATATATGTATATATGTATGTATATACGTATATGTATATATATATATATATATATATATATATATATATATATATATATATTTATATATTTATTCTTCTATATATTTATTCGTGTTTTTTTTATATTTAGGTCTGAGCAGCGCTAAGTATTTTTACATAAAAAATTTTTTTTATTTAAAACTCGATTGTCTCTATACAGCCATATTCAATGACGTCAGAGGCGAGAAATGACATGTAAAAAGTTTCTTGCGTCGTATAGCTGTGTCTATTTTTCCCTTAAAAGCATGATATTTTCGTATTCTTAAAACTTGTAAAAAATACCAGAAAGTAAGCTATCTATTCAATAAATCACGTAAAAGTATAAAATAAATCTTGAAATAATGGTATACTGCTTAGCTATCAGAAATTACCAGACCACTAGATCTAATTGTATGTTTCTTAAAGTAAAATTTTCCAAATCGGACTTTGCGTAGCAATATCTTCGCTCGTAGGGCACATAGCAGAAAAATAAAAATACTTATATGCAAGTTGAACTCAAGCTACTGATCGAGCCTACTTAGAATTTGATCGGTTATTGAGATCCGATAATTTCAGGTGCTCTCATCTCGCCAACTCGCGTAAAATCGCGTAAAACACGGTAGTATTCGGTTGACTTGACACCGGAGACACTCCTAATACATTTTTTCAGAATATACTAGGAGAGCATTCTTATGAACTCTGATCGAACCTATCAACTTATTTATACTAAAAAATGCAAGTTTAGCATTGAAATTACCAAATTCTTTTTGAATTTGATAAATGTTTTCGAAATAAAAGATGTTTTCGAAATAATGTAAACGATTTTGTTTTTCGTGAAAGTATTCAATGAAAGTATTTGAAATTGTTGGTATGTCATCTGATTTAACGAGAAATTTTAATCTTAATGAATATTATCAAAAATAAAGTTGAGAAAATCATTCATTAACAAGGTGATGACCTAAATTTAAGTTTTTTTTTTTGTATTTTAGATGAAATAATAAGAATGTTATATCTACAGTTATATCTAGAGTTCAGCAATAATACCTCTTTTTTGGACAAAATGTTGAGAGTAAAAGTTAAGATATCTTCCCGAGAATATAGACTTATGAAATTAGTTAAATTCTATAACATTATTAACAATTCTTCTGATCAAATAAAAAATTTAATTCATTTCCCTCAATCTTAAATTGTAATTTAGGGGAGTAAGAGTTAAACTTTTCAAGAACCTTATTAATCGTGTTGGAAGGAATAGCCATTGCAATGTCATCGACGTATTTGTGAAAAAATGATACACAATATTTTCAAGAGTCCTCTTTTCCAAATTTCTTAATATTAAATCGGCTATAATCGGTAATAATGGGAAACTCAGGGACGTTTCAAATATTTATTCAAATTAAATTTCATCAAAAATGAAAAAGATTGAATTAAGAACAATGTTTAAGAATAATGGACTATACATAATGAAAGCTGCGTGTTATTGATTAAGTTGCACTGAGACATTATATTTGAGACGTGCACTATTACAGTTTCTTCCTGTCCTACGTGAGTTTTTTTTTTTAATACAACTTGTCGAGGACAATTTATCGAGAATTGTTTTTTCTTTATATGATTGAAGAATGACTAAAGAATAAACGTTCTTATCTATATATCTAATTATTGTGCTAAATACTATCCCTCAGCAATTGAATTGATAAAGACACTCATCATGAATATTTGTGAGATTCTAGGTTTGAATCCTGACTGAGGTGATCGTTTTTCTCAATAAGAATTTTTTATGGGGGGGGAAAAATAACTGATATATTTGATTATCGATTTATTGAAAGAAAAATTTAGCGTTGTAGCGACTCAAAATTTAGTTTTGAGTCGTTACATTGCAAGTCCATTAAAACTAATAACGTATGGTTGGTGATACATAAATATTTATTTTGAATTTATATATAATTATATATAAAATTATATATAATTATATATAAAATAAAAAAAAATAAAAGCTTATTACAAAAAGATTTTGCCTATTGAGCATTTCCTGCATCACTTTCTGTTGTTTGAACATATTCTCAATCTATATACATTAAATTAAAAATTTGAAATATCAAGTTACTACAGTTATCTTGGTTTGAATTATAATGTATTCTCTTAAAAGCAGGAAAATTTATAATAGAGATTCTTGTAAAATATATTAAGGAATCTTTTATCTTTGTCAAAAAACATATTTTTTGCTGCTTTTTATTTCTCTATATATAGAATATTCTGTAAAAATATTTTTTTTTTAAATGCGCAATATAATGTGGAGTTATGAGCTCAAATACTTTTTTTAGCGTGAACGGAATTTCCAAGCGTCTTGACATAAATACTGTAAACACTATTCAATTCACTATTTTAGTTGAAATTGGCAGATATATTTTATAATCTATTATTACGACCAAGCGATGATCCACTCATCGTTGCCTCCGAAAAATCAATACTTGGAAGATCGGTATTTCAAGCAGAGGATCGTTCCCTGACGATGTGTCGTTCGACGTTCTTAACAACGCGCTGTTTTACGTTGTTGTTATTACGCGGAGATTTGAGGCGAACGAACGTGTGTCCGCGGTGTATCCTGTTCTTTCAATAAAGTTCCCGAGTTTCGTTAAGGAGAGTGTTATTTCGCGCGCGGCTTTCCTGTGTAACACGATTTGAAATCGTGACCGCCACGAGCACGACACTATTTTTTAAGGTTCCTGAGTACTCAGCGAAAAACCCCGCATTGATGGTAGCGACGTATCGTCGCGGTGAAAAATAGAAACTCATTCATCCTTGTTCACCTTATTTTTATCCTTGTTCATCTTTATATAAGTGACGTGCGGACATCGAAATTTTTTATTGCGGCTCTTTTCATTATTATATATGCTTAATCATGCAGATGACTTGTTTCGTACTTATCAGATTCATAAAAATGGGCAACTAAAATTATTTTTAAAGCATTTTTTCCTCTTCTTTCAATAGCTGTCAAATCATATGTTTTCTGCCTGAACAGGCTTCACTTCACGTGCTTCACTTCACGGCTTCACTTCACGGTCTTTTACAGCTATTAGAAACGCGCGCTGTACGCGCACTATTTATCTTTTCCAACACAAGAACAAAAATTAATTTAGTATAATATATTAAATATAATACTATTATAATATTATTATACTATTGTTACATTATAATATTTTTAACTTCTTGATACAACGATAACTTGTCAAAACGATCTCCTGTGAAATCGATACAATGACAGCTACTCACGAAATTAGTGCAGCGAGAGAACCAATTGGCATTACGGAAAAGCGACAAATAAATAAAGTTTGAGAAATGCGAGTAATCGGTGTCATGTCTTTTTTTAGAAAAATTTGACTCAGGAAGGGAAAGGATAGTAGCCATCCATTTTCACAAGTGTCTTAAAGTCATATCAGATGTTACTTTAGTCAAATGTCTCTTTATTTGCAAAATTAGTGCAATAAGCTTTATTGTATCATTTCTCGCTTATGACGTCACGAATATGGCCGCGGTAACTATCCAGAAGCCTTAAAAGTTTTAATAAATTCATAAAGAAACCTATTTTTATTTTCTATATGTTACATAATTTTAATGAAACGTAAAAAACCATTAGTTAGTTGTATGTTAGCTCCGCATACTTTGCAGTTTATATTGCGAATATTTTTAAATGTTTTGTGATAAAATAAGTTATACAATTAATAATGTTCGATCAAGATATAAACAAAAAGAAACGACAATTTTTTATAGGAATTCGATTTTCAAAAGAAAATGGAATTAATTATGTTGGTATGTCAATAAAAAAACTTAAGGAGTTTGGTGACAGTAATGTGCAAGTGAATGTTTTAAAGTTTTTTTCAAAGTTATTGTATTACAAATTTTATAAATAATAATATAATAAAATACACAATAATATACACAAAATAATAACGAGAGTTTCAACGGAGTCCTTTGGCATTTCGCTTTAATGCATGTATTGTGCAAAAGTGATATCAGTCGGTTTTTTTTCTTTTTTTTTAAACCTGTACATTTAATGATAATTTTGTAAGTTTCTTAAAAATAATGACTACTTTGAGAATTCGTGTCGGATACACAGTAATTATATTTGCTGAACAAAAAAGGATAGACAATGCATGAAAAGTGCAAATTATCACATGAAGTTTTTGTCTAAAGAAGTTAGAAGTGCTCGATGATTTAAAAAATAGATGAAAAATAATTTCTTTGAAGAAGAGGAGGGTTTATTATATGGCGCCAGTATTGCAGAATAATCGTATATGCACTGAAACTTTTGTTATATAAATTAAATTAAAACTTTAAAATTTTAAAATATTTTTCTTAAAATCATGTTTTTTGAGCTCTCAGAAGTGATAATTAAGACCATCAAGATAACTTTAATTTCTTTTCTTTTTGTTCCTAATAGTTTTGCGTATGATTTAGATCTTTTTAAAAAAAGGGTGTCAAGTTTACGCTTAGTCAGTGTCAAGTGGACGCTTGAAAAAAAAAGAAACTTGTTAACCAAGTTAAAAAATAGAATCTAATTGACAATATCTTTTATTTTCTTTTTACTCCAACCCATGTGATAGTAATTTTAATTCTTAAAAAAAAAGTTATGTTACGAAATTGCCATATCTAATGCAATTCTAATTGTGATTAAACTAAAAAATAAAATCTAGTGTTAGTATCTTTGTGATCTTTGTATTCATTGAAGAATCTACCTATTCTAACTCAAATGATAGTTGATAACTAGTTTTAATTAAAAAAAAATTTGTTTTCCACATTGCCAACTCAACTCAAATGATATCATTTGTATAAAAGATTTGATATAAATGGCGCCAAATTATAATCCATCTTCTTATTCTCATCCAAATGATATTAGCCTTAGTTCTTCAAAAAAAGAAAATTTTGCTTCCACATTGCCAACTCAAATGATTGTAATGTGTAAAATTTGTATAAAAGATTTGATATCAATAATTGGCGCCAAGTTATAGTCCTATAAACATTGAGCTACCTTAGTCAAATTATATATTTTAATCATATAAAAGATTTGATAAACCACTGTTTTAAAAAAATAAAACTCAAATAGTAGTATCTTTAATTTAAAAATGATAAAAACCAAATCATATCTTTTTATCCAATTAAGACTTCTTTTTTTAATTCAAGTGGTAGTAATTATTTAGCTTTAAAAATTATTATATTACAAAAATTGCTTTACTCAACCTACGTTTTTATTACAAAGAATTAAAAAGTAACGGTACAAAATAAATGATACAATTTTATTTAAATAAAAAAAATTTTTATGTAAAACACTTGGCGCTGCTCAGACCAAATGAAAATGTAAAACTAATGATGAAATTATATGAATGTTATAAATAAAGGCAAGATTTATTGTTTAATATGATAATTACAATTTTATATATATATATATATATATATATATATATATATATACATTTATATTTATATAAATATATATACTCATATACTACTGTGATCAAATATAAACGAGATTTTTGTTATAGAGTGAAAAATCTTTATTTATTCTTCAAAATCACATTCGTCGCCTTCAAAATAATCCCCTCCCGATGCAATACACTTATGCCAACGCTTTTTCCAATCCTCGAAACACTGAAAACTCTTCTTCCGGAATGGCCTTCAATACCTTCTTCGTTTCAGCTTGTATCTCCTCAATCGATTCAAAACGGTGTCCCCGGAGCGGTCTTTTGAGTTTACTGAATAGCCAGAAGTCACACGGTGCTAAATCAGGCGAATATGGTGGTTGTGGAACGATATGGGTCGAGTTTTTAGCGAAATGGTCACGAAGATCCAGTGCAGTGTGAGATGGCGCATTATCGTGGTGTAAAAACCATGAGTTGTCTGCCCATAAATCTGGCCTCTTGAGGCGAATAGCTTCACGCAAACGACGCATAACACTCAAATAATATTCCTTGTTGACAGTTTGGCCCGGCGGAAGGAATTCATCATAATGCATCACACCACGATAATTGAAGAAAACTGTTAACAAAACCTTGATTTTTGAGCGACTTTGGCGCAATCTTTTTGGTCTTGCCTCACCTTTTGCACGATTCGCTCGATTGGTCGGTTGTTTCCGGGTCGTACGCATAGATCCAAGTCTCATCTCCAGTTATCATGCGTTTCATCTTGTCCTGGAAGTCAGAAATCATTGTTTCACACACTTCAACGCGACGCTGTTTTTTCAAAAAATTGAGTGTTTTCGAAACCAAACGAGATTTGACTCTTCTCAAGCACAAATGGTCTTTCAAAATGGTCTGGACTGATCCAAATGAAATGTTTACAGTATCGGCATGTTCTCTAATTGTCAATCGACGATTTTGGAGCACCAAATCCTTGATTTGCTTCACGTGTTCATCAGTTGATATTTTCGTCTTTGATGTGGTTCGTTTTCTACGCTTTCTCGACCATCTTTCAACATTTTATACCAGTCAAATACTCTTGGTTTTGATAGAGCCTGGTCACCAAAAGCCTTCTGCAACATTCTGAATTGCCTCGTTTTAGTAGCAGAAATTTCATTCCGCAAACAAAATAAAATACAATTTCTTTGCCCAACAGAATCACACATCGTAAAAATCGAAAAAAATACTTTTGGATATTCACAAAAACGAGCGTTCACTATTAAACAAATGAAGAGAATGACATGAAATTTCACACAGATGTCAAAGTCAGTACTACCAACTTAATCAAAAAAATATTTGTCAGAATCGATGAACCCTCGCAGTTTAAATTTAAAAATCTCGTTTATATTTGATCACAGTAGTATGTTCATATTTTATATATATATATATATATATATATATATATATATATACACTTATTCATGTTCTTTTTAGAGGTATGAGCAGCGCCAAGTGTTTTTACATAAAAATTTTTTTTATTTAAATAAAATTTTATCATTTATTTTGTACTGTTACTTTTTAATTCTTTGTGATAAAAACGTAGGTTGAGTAAAGCAATTTTGTGATATAATAATATTTTAAAGCTAAATAATTACTACCACTTGGGTTGTAGAAAAAGAAGTTTTAAATGGATAGAAAGATATACATATAATTTGGTTTTTATTATTTTTAAATTAAAGATACTACTACTTGAGTTTTATTTTTTTAAAACAGTGGTTTACCAAATCTTTTATACGATTGAAATATATAATTTGACTAAGGTGGCTCTTGTAGGATCAATGTTTATAGGATTATAACTTGGCGCCAATTATTGATATCAAATCTTTTATACAAATTTTACATATTACAATCATTTGAGTTGGCAATGTGGAAACGAAATTTTCTTTTTTTGAAGAACTAAGACTAGTATCATTTGGGTGAGAATAAGAAGATTGGATTATAATTTGGCGCCATTGATATCAAATCTTTTATCCAAAGATCATTTGAGTTGAATTGGCAATGTGGAAACAAATTTTTTTGTTTTTTAATTAAAACTAGTACTATTTGAGTTAGAATAGGTAGGTTTCTTCAATGAATACAAAGATCACAAAGATACTAGCACTTAGATTTTATTTTTTAGTTTGATCACTAGAATTGCATTAGATATGATAATTTCGTAACATAACTTTTTTTTTATGTATGCACGATTGAAATAGTTAACAAAACGTGCGTATACAGACATTTGCGAGAAGGACTATACTTTATTGCATTGTTATATACACAATTTATTACATAATTCATTCTCTTGTTTACTATCGCACATCAAATTTATTTCGGATAAATTTATTTCTCGAAATCGGCCGCTGCGAGGCATACACACGCAAGACGAGGCACGTACATGTGCGCTTGGCGCTCGGCAACATTGGGTTGGCAGAAGAGAATAGAAATATCATCCTGCTCTCTCGTACCGATGCGCTGTGAGTAAGGAATATCATTGTACTCTCTCGCGCTCTCGAGAGAGCGATGAGAAGCAAATAGAAATATTATCGTACTCTTTCGCGCTCCATGTGCGATCGTCGAGCATTTCTGATTTTATCGTTATCTGGTCACCGCTCGTTATTGTTGATATATACAGTATGAATTATTAGGTGTACAAAAAAGTTCTGAGCTTTAGATTTCATACAACCGAAATAACAATTTAAATTTTATATATCTTCCCGCCCTTTTGCGGTTTTAAAGCGTTGACATTTGGCCTTCTAAAATGCCATACGGTTTAGCGTTATGCACATAACCTCAAAAATCAGTAGTGTTCACGATGGCAATAACAAAAGAGCATATTCGATTTTCCATCCACTTCGCGTTTCATCTGAAGAAAAATGCTGTTGAAGCCACTGCAATGATTTGTGCTGCATATGGAGAGAACGCTGTAAGTCATACTACATATAAAAGATGGTATCAAAATTTTCGCCAAGGAGATTTCAGTCTTGAAGATGAACCGCGTGCTGGACGCCCTCAAAAGATTGAAACGGACGAATTGCAAGCACTGCTGGATATAAACTCTGCGCAAACTGAAAAGGAGCTTGCAGAACAACTTGGCGTTACGCAGCAAATTATTTCCGTACGTTTACATACGATGGAAAGGTTCAGAAGGAAGGCAGATGGGTTCCGCATGAATTGTCCGAAGACAACAAAAATCGTCGGCGTGACTGCACTCACTTTGCTTTCAAAGTTCCGGAAAAAAGATTTTCTGCACAAAATCATTACAGGCGATGAAAAGTGGATTCTTTATGATAACCCTAAACGTAGAAAATCATGGGTTGACCCTGGTCAACCTTCGACATCGACGCCAAAGCCCAATATCCACGCCAAGAAGGTTTTACTCTGTATCTGGTGGGATTGGAAGGGTGTGTTATATTACGAGTTGTTACAATCGGGTGAAACAATCACGGCAGACCGCTACCAACAGCAATTGACCAATTTGAGCGATGCATTAGAAGAAAAGAGGCCATTTACTGGCCAAGGACGTCGTAAAGATCTTGCTTCATGACAATGCTCGACCACATGTTGCGAAAGCGACTCAGGACCATATCTTTGCGTTAGGCTGGGAACTTCTTCCGCACGCGACGTATAGCCCATGGCGCCGTCCGAGTACTACCTATTCCGGTCGCTGCAGCATCATTTGGCTGATACACATTTCGTGAGATTTGAAGAGATACGAAAATGCATTGATGACTTTATCGCTTCGAAGCCTTCTATCGTCAAGGAATTCGCAAGCTACCCGAAAGATGGCAAAAGGTCGTTGATGCAAACGGGGAATATTTCGCTGATTAATATTATTTTGTTTGTTTTTGAATAAAGATTGAATTTTACAAAAAAAAGCTCAGAACTTTTTTGTACACCTAATAAAAAGAGCAGATATGAAAATAATGTATGAAGAAATTCGAAAATTGTTATAATCATATGCTTTACTTATTATACTCATAATGACCTGTTATATAATTCTATAAAATTATAATAACTGAAGAGCCTAATAAATGAGTGAGAATAAGTACGAAATTATTTTCTTATTACAATTTTGTATATATTTCGACTCTTAGAAATAGAAAATTTACTATATTTCAGATAATTTATTACAAATTCAACAAGTTACGCATATTTTTGCTTATATTAAATAAAAAGGAGAGAGAAAGAAGAAATAATATAATTTGATTATTTCATTTGTAACGCGGTCACCTCGTTTGACGCTCGGATCGGCTCGTCGGTGTCCGAGTTCGAGAGGAGGGGAAACTCATGCTTACGAGAACACAGATTGAAGTGAAATGAGTTTATTTAGAGTTTATTTAGAGTTCTAGTTTATTTAGAGAAAGATAGATACAGAGTGCCATTACACAGTGTCACTGGTAGCAAGGTACGGGACGCAAAGCGGAGACGCAAAGCAGTTGACGCAAAGCGGCGAGAAGCGCAAGACAGGTGCGGTGTGCAGTCGTCAACGGCTTTACGCGACTACAACTAGCGAACTTAGGGCTAATAGGCTTATGACTAGCGGGCTTACTAGCGCTATACTACGGCGCAGTTATAGCTAGTGGACTTATCTCTATCATGCGGCGCATGATATCTATAGCGCGGTATTTACATGCACTTACGAGCTAATGTCAGGTTAGGTGACTAGATATTGCGGGCAGGGCCGAGTATCACGTCAAGCCCTGTCTTAGCAATTGAAACCAGCAAAACTCGGTAGAGCTGAGCGAAACCTCAGCCCGAGGAGTGGTGACAGGAGTCGGCGAAACCTGACAGGGCTGAGCGAAACCTCAATCCGAAGGTAGAAAAAGGGCCGGCGAAACCCGGCAGAGCCAAGCGAAACCTTGGCCCCGAGAAGTAATAGGTACGGGTCAGGTCGGTGTCAGAAGTCGGATTGCAGGATGGGATCTGGTCCTCATGTCTCGGCCGGTCGGGCTTATATACCCGGCCGGTGTTCCCCACTGTGCGCCGTCGGTCCGGCGGTGGGAGCCGGTATCGCGTGGGGGCATCGTAAGAGAGATAGCGTTGATGGCGTGAGCGAGATGGCGCATGCGGTATACGAGCGAGTGAGATAGCGCGAGGAGTGTGCGTGCAAGCGGGATAGGTAGCGCAGGACAAGCAAATGAGCCAGGTATATATACATATATTTCTACGGCTATATACAATGGTAGTAACGGCCCTACCGTTACATCACTCCCCTTCTAGGGACGGGTGGCGGCTCGGCGTAGGCGGCTCCTCCGGAGGATCCCGTCGGTATTGAATCACAGGATCCATTGACCCTCCGGGTGATTGGCCCTGGGGCATACGGTCTCATCGCATGGAGAGGCCGGATTGTTGTTCGGCTTGTTGTTGGCGGTGAAACTTTTGGCGCTTGTGTGTGCGGTAGCGCTGGCCTTGGCCCGGGTTGCCGCTCGATGATGACGCGTCTCGGTGCGTTCGGCGTAGGTGATGGTGTGGTGATACGTACTGCCGCGCATGCGACCGGGGCGAGCCGGGTGGTCCTGGGCCTCGGCGGCAGTCTCCGTCCCTGTAGTCGCCGTCGGTCCGGTGGCGGTAGCGGCGGTGTTAATAAAAGGTGAGCTTTCTTCCTGTGATCACCGTCGGACTGCTGGATCACTGGTTCCTATCTGCGGTGATGATCGCCGGGGTGGGTCGGGCGCCCGCTCCGGTACGCCGCGTGGTGGTTCGGCCGTCGTTCTTGGTGGGTCCGAGAGGCTGTCGTCGTCATCGTCGGACCAACGTCCGAAACAGTTCCTCCAGCTGCTTGCGCTCGGCTTCTGTCGGCATCGTGGCTGCTGCGGACTGACTAAATTTTTGGCTATCCGGTGTGTGTCCTTTTATACACGTTCGTGGAATGCGGCGCGCGTTGTTTTTGCGGTTGTTTCGGTGCATTGTTAGGCCGGTGATGTCTTCGGCCGTGGTCCGCGTGTTTCGAGTGTACGGACGCCCACGGTCGGTAATCGTGACTTTGCCGGGTGGTGTTCGCGTTTTTCGCGCGTACCGACGCTCGCGATTGGTAATCGTGACTTTACTGGGTGATCGGTGTTGCGTTGGCGCAGATTGCCAGGGGCTGGTCGTTGTTGTTGCTGGCGGGTTGCCAACGGTTTTGGGTTGGTCCGGGTGCGCCTTCAGGTATATGGACATTCTGTATATGGATATGCCGGTGCCAGCGTCCGCGGGAGTCCCGTAGATCGACGATGACGGGCGAGATGATCCTTCGAATCTCCAGGGACCCCATGAATTTTGGGGCCAGCTTGACATTGAACGCCTTGGCCTTATCGAACAGGTTTTTTTTCACACTAACTCTTCGATTTTTGGCTTCCATTCCCGCCGCCGGTTATAGCATTCCTGGTACTGGGAGCCATGTTCACTCTCACGAGCTTGTAGGTCTCTTACAACCATTGGTACGTCGTTTCTGGCGCTGGGGTGTTTCCCAGGCACCGTCGGTCCTCTGAGTGCGGTCTGGCGAGTTTCCTGCCATGGTTGAGGTAGGCGGGGCCCAGTGGCTTCGTTCCAGGTGTGTTGAAGGCGTATTGGAGAGCGGTGATGTGCTCATCCCATGTCTTCTGGCTCCGGCCCACGTACTGGGCGACCATGGTCTTGATAGTCTGGTTGGCCCGCTCGATCGGATTACGCGGCATGTATGACAGCGAGGTGCGATGTCGGATGCCGAAAGCGGTTAGCAGCTTCTCTAGCCGCTTGGACTTTAGTTGCGTCCTGTTGTTCGATATTACCTATTGTGGGCACCCATGGCGGTGCACACGACCTGATCGGTGAAGGCCCTAATGACATTGGCTGCAGTGGCCTTCCGCAGTGGCGTGACCTCGAGCCACTTCGTAAATCGGTCCTGCATCGTGAGGAGCCACGTGTGTCCATGCTTGGAGCGGGGTAGCGGCCCGACCAGGTCGATAGAGACCTGCTGCCATGGTGCGGTGACCGAGATGGTGTGGAGGGTCCCGGCGAGTCGCTGTTGTGACACCTTGTGGGCCAGACAGGTCGCGTAGGTGCAGACGTACGATCTCCCGGAGCATTCCCGACCAGTAATACTGCTGGGCGATGCGAGCCATGGTTTTGGCGGTCCCTAAATGTCCGGATGCGGGATCGTCGTGTCAATCTGAGCAAGGCGGCGCGCTTGAGTGTCGGGACGCACTGTCCAGGTCGTGGAGGATAGTGCTGGTATAGGAGTTCATCGCGCATCTGGTAGTCGGGCAGATCGACTGGTCGGGTCTGGACGTCTCGGCTGATATCACGAGTAGGGCGGCGTTTGTCGTGCCGCGGCGACTTCGGGTTGGCGAGAGAGCGCATCGGCCACCTGATTCTGGGTGCCTCGTTGGTATTTGATCTCAAAGTCGTGCTGTTGGAGTTCGAACAGCCAGCGGGCAAGTCGAACTCCAATTTGACGGAGCTTCCAGGCGTTGGAGCCACCGGGGAAACTGGTGATCGGTAAGCATGGTGAACCGGTATCCTTCCAAATAGTCCCGCATCCGGCGGATCCCCCAGACTACGGCGAGGCATTCCAGCTCGGAGGCGCTGTAGTTCCGTTCGGCATGGTTAACGTTCGGCTGGCGTACGCGATAACCCATTCTCCTTCGACTAGTTGTTGCGTTAGGACGGCGCCTAATCCGTGCGTGCTGGTATCTGTCTGCAGGGTGAAAGGCAGTTCGAAATCGGGGCACGCGAGTACCGGGGTGAAGATTAGGGCATCCTTGAGGTATTGGAAGGCTTCGTTCTTGATGGCAGTCCAGCGGGTGTTTTTGCTGGTCAGATGTATCAGGGGTGCGGTTATGGCGGAGAAATTCGCGATAAAGCATCGATACCACGACGCTAAGCCCAGGAACTGGCGAACTTGCCAGAGGTTGGTGGGCGCTGGCCAATTGGCGATGGCGCTTACCTTTGAGGGTCGGTGCGGATTCCGCGGCGGTCAATGATGTAGCAAGTACCGAAGGCTGTCCCGGCAAAAGTGGCACTTGTCGGTGTTGAATCGGAGCTTGGCGGCTCGCACCGGAAGATCTCGGCTAGGTGTTCTAGGTGCCTCTCAAAGGTCGGGCTGGCTACGATGATGTCATCCAGGTATACAAAGACGTTCGGCTCGAGCTCTGGCCCCAGGGTGGAGTCGTTGGAACGTGGCGGGAGCCGAATGCAGCCCGAACGGCATTATTCGGAACTGTATGAATCCCCTCCCCGGAACGGTGAACGCAGTGACTGGTCGGCTTTCGGGTGCCAGCGAGACTTGCCAGTTTTTAAGATCCAGCATGGTGAAGTATTTGACGCCACACAGCTTATCGAGCGTAGCCGCAATATGCGGCAAGGGATAGACGTTCTTTTGTGACGTCATTCAGTTTCCGGAAATCGATGCAGAACCGATATATGCCGTCGTTCTTTTTCACGAGCATCACGGGGAGTTCCAGGCGCTTTTTGACGATTCGATCACGTCGGCCTCTTCCATCCTGCGGACTTCCCGATCAATTACGTCTGTGTAACCGGATTACACGGTCGCTGCTTACTCGACTGATTGGTCGTTAGGCGGATCCGGTGCTCGATACAATCAGTCGGATCGCATACGGCCTCAAAGGCAGATAGCTCCCGGTGGAGAAATTCCTGTAGTCGCTGCTCCTCGTCTGCGGTGCGTGGCGTCAGCCCGGCCGAAATCTCTCCTACCGCGGGTTGGTTGCTGGTGACGGCGGTCGGGAGTGCGGGCAGAGCGACTCCGAGCTTAGCCCAGAGATTGATGCCGATTAAGACCGGCTTGCATGACTTGGAACATGTGGGTCACGGTGCGGTCGGTAATGGCGATCGATAGGTCCACTGTTTGTGCGATTGGGACTGTGGTGCCGTCGGCCAAGTTGATCTGCTGGCTTATCCCCAGAGGGGGGTGGCCGCAGTACCGGGCTCGTTTCGCCGTGGCAGGACTCACGAACGAGACTTCGGAACCGGAGTTGCGTAGGACCCACAGGTGTCGGTTGAGTAACTGGATTTTTAGGTGTGGCCTAGACGTGAATCTTATAGGATTCTGTCGGGATGGGTGGCAGCCGCTGGTTCCCCGGCCCGGATGTCGTTTCCCGCCGGTGGATGACAGTCTCGGGTGAGCACGTCACAGCGGGAGCAGAACTTGCGCGGTCTCTTGCAATTGAGGCGGATGTGGCTTCGTTACTTGCACCGCCAACAGCACTTTTCTCTGTGATAGGCGGCAGCAGCGACCGGCGAGCTAGATACGCTCCGGGTCGGTGGCTGTTCCTCCTTCTGCCGACGGAGGATCTTTTTGTGTTTGGCTGCCCTGACGCTTAACTCCGCGATGCTGATGGTCTCTGTCGACCGGATGTATACTGGTAACTGGAGTTCAAGTTGTTGTATAGCAAGCGGGCCTTCTCCTGTGGTGAATAGCTCCCAGCGCGCCTCATCATGGTCAGCAAGTCCGTGGCGTACTGGTCGAAGGACTTTGATCTTTGCCTTCGAGCCTGGGCATCTTGCCGCAGTCTTGGTAGTCGGGTGGGAGGTACCCGGAAGGCGGTGCAGAAGGCGTCCCAGGTGGTCTAGTCCTCATAGTTGTTGCGATATCACAACAAGGGATTTCCGCGCAACATTTCTGGTAGTCTTAGGAGAAATAATTCGTCGGTGTAACGGTAGGATCGCTTCTTTAATCGTTCGAAGAATGCGGATCTTTGCCATCGAAGCAAAGACCCCATTTGTGGATTCGATCTAGGATCACGGTGGGGTCGGATAGGGTCGTTCGCTTCTCCCTCGGTCGGCATGTTGGCGGTGTTTCGTTCAGGGAACAGTTTCCGGATTTTGGGTCACGAATCGGCGCAGATGTTGCAAAGTGTCAAGATTACCGGTACTGTCGAGGTCGTGGGTGACTAGCTGAGTCACGAACTGGACTTTTGAAAGATCGTATATCCAGGAGATTTTCATCGGAATGCGCACGCAAGCTGGAGTCTCTACTGGGCAGGTCCCTGTTCGAGCGCCATACAACGCCGTCACCTCGCTCGACGCTCGGATTGTCCGAGTTCGAGAGGAGGGGAGATTCAAGCTTACGAGAACATAGATTGAAGTGAAATGACAGTTTATTTAGAAAGATAGATAGATACAGAGTGCCATTACGCGATGTCACTGGTAGCAGGGTGCGGGATGCAAAGCGGAGACGCAAAGCGGTTGGCACAAAGCGGCGAGAGGCGCAAGACAGGTGCGGCGTGCAGTCGTCAACGGCTTTACGCGACTACAACTAGCGAACTTAGGGCTAACAGGCTTATAACTAGCGGGCTTACTAGCGCTATACTACGGTGCGGTTATAGCTAGTGGACTTATCTCTATCATGCGGCGAATATCTATAGCGCGGTATTTATTAGGTGTACACAAAAGTTCTGAGCTTTAGATTTCATACAACCAAAATAACAATTTAAATTTTATATATCTTCCCGCCCTTTTGCGGTTTTAAAGCGTTGACATTTGGCCTTTTAAAATGCCATACGGTTTAGCGTTATGCACATAACCTCAAAAATCAGTAGTGTTCACGATGGCAATAACAAAAGAGCATATTCGATTTTCCACCCACTTCGCGTTTCATCTGAAGAAAAATGCTGTTGAAGACACTGCAATGATTTGTGCTGCATATGGAGAGAACGCTGTAAGTCATACTACATATAAAAGATGGTATCAAAAATTTCGCCAAGGAGATTTCAGTCTTGAAGATGAACCGCGTGCTAGATGCCCTCAAAAGATTGAAACGGACGAATTGCAAGCACTGCTGGATATAAACTCTGCGCAAACTGAAAAGGAGCTTGCAGAACAACTTGGCGTTACGCAGCAAACCATTTCCATACGTTTACATATGATGGGAAAGGTTCAGAAGGAAGGCAGATGGGTTCCGCATGAATTGTCCGAAGACAACAAAAATCGTCGGCGTGACATTGCACTCACTTTGCTTTCAAAGTTCCGGAAAAAAGATTTTCTGTACAAAATCATTACAGGCGATGAAAAGTGGATTCTTTATGATAACCCTAAACGTAGAAAATGGGTTGACCCTGGTCAACCTTCGACATCGACGCCAAAGCCCAATATCCACGCCAAGAAGGTTTTGCTCTGTATCTGATGGGATTGGAAAGGTGTGTTGTATTACGAGTTGTTACAACCAGGTATCACGGCAGACCGCTACCAACAACAATTGACCAATTTAAGCGATGCATTAGAAGAAAAGAGACCATTTACTGGCCAAAGACGTTGTAAAGTGATCTTGCTTCATGACAATGCTTGACCACATGTTGCGAAAGCAACTCAGGACCATATCTTTGCGTTAGGCTGGGAACTTCTCTCGCACGCGGCGTATAGCCCAGACATGGCGCCTTCCGATTACTACCTATTCCGGTCGCTGCAGCATCATTTGACTGATACACATTTCGTGAGATTTGAAGAGATACGAAAATGCATTGATGACTATCACTTCGAAGCCGGTGAGCTTCTATCATCAAGAATTCGCAAGCTACCCGAAAGATGGCAAAAGATCGTTGATGCAAACGGGGAATATTTCGCTGATTAATATTTTTTTGTTTGTTTTTGAATAAAGATTGAATTTTACAAAAAAAAGCTCAGAACTTTTTTGTACACTTAATACATGCACTTACGAGCTAATGTCAGGTTAGGTGACTAAGTATTGCGGGCAGGGCCGAGTATCATGTTAAGCCCTGTCTTAGCAATTGAAACCGGTAAAACTCGGTAGAGCTGAGCGAAACCTCAGCCCGAGGAGTGGTGACAGGAGTTGCCGAAACCCGACAGGGCTGAGCGAAACCTCAATCCGAAAGTAGAGAAAGCCGGCGAAACCCGGCAGAGCCAAGCGAAACCTTGGCCTCGAGAGGTAATAGATACGGGTCAGGTCGGTGTCAGGAGTCGGATCGCAGAATGGGGTCCTCATGTCTCGGTCGGCCGGCGTTCCCTACTGTGCACTGTTGATCCGGCAGTGGGGGCCGATATCGCGTGGGAGCACCGTGAGAGAGATAGCATTGATAGCGTGAGCGAGACGGCGGGTGCGGTGTAGGAGCGAGTGAGATAGCGCGAGCGGTGTGTGTGCAAGCGGGATAGGTAGCGCAGGACAAACAAATGAGCCAGATATATATATATATATATATATATTTCTACGGCTATATACAATGATAGTAACGGCCCTGCCGTTACACATTTATCGTTCAATAAATGTTTTGTCGAATTTATAAGTAATTAAAACTATGAATTTCTTAAAGATTTTCGAAACATATATTATACATTTATACTGAGAAAATAATTTCATACACATTCTTATTTATTATACAATTATAATTTTTATACATAAAATTATATACGATTATATATAACGATTTTCGTTTCTCTTCATGCATTGTTAATGTCTGTTTATTCTTTTTATTCAATTTTTTCGCTATACTAGTTAGCAATAATGAACGATAATCAAAAGACGCTGGACCATCGCACGGCGCATATTGCGCGAAAGAGTATGATAATGTTTCTATTTCTTTCTCATACGCGTCGCGATCGCGAGAGAATACAACGATATTTCTATTCTCTATTCACGGCGCTTCGGTGCGAGAGAGTAGGATGATATTTCTGTTCTCTTCGCCCAACCCAATGTTGCCGAGCGCTGAGCGCACATGTACGTGTCTCGCCTTTGGGAGCGTGCCTCACACACGTAAATCCGCCGTGGTATGATAAAACAATTAGAATCGAGACAGAGCGTGACACGAAGTTACGTGCTTGGAAGAAAGCGCTCTTTTCATAACCATTTTATCCACAATTATATTCTTATAATTAGTACAATGGTGAAAAGTGTTTCGTCAATGTCAGAAGCGTCTGTTTGGACGGTACTGATAAAAATTATAATCAGAAACATCTGTTCTGACGGTACTTGCAAAATGAAATAAATGCCAAAAGCGTCAGTTCTGACAATACTGGTTATTACAAATAAATTATTTGTAAACAATCAGAGAGAGAGAGAGAGAGAGAGACAAGAAAAAAATTATCAATTGCATTCTCATAAGAAGAAGTCCACTCTATATTACGGTATGATTCCAATAATAAAAATCAGAAACTATTTGGACAATATCGATTATTATAAATGCATTATTTGTAAACAATTGGAGATACACACACACACACACACACACACACACACACACACACACACGCACGCACGCACGCACGCATGCATGCACACACACATATTATATGTGTGTACTGGAAGCATATGCAATGTTATCGCAAAATCTACTAAAATTATATATATATGTTTGTACTAGATTTGTACTAGATAACTAGTCAATAGCAATAGTACAAATAGTTCTATGTCTTCCTATAGACATAGCAAAAAATCGCTTCACTACGTATGTACGTATATACATGTTCTCTTTGAGAAAAATACATGTAGTGTCCGTCGTTCTGACTTATAAGGATATTGGACATAGCGAACGTCGTGAAGAATGACTACTGCATTGACAATACATGTATACATATAATATATACGTGTGTTTTCATTTATTTAGTAAAATGATAAAAATTAATATGATAATAAACGGAATTAGTCATGTCGATAATAGATTTTTTAAATTGTCGATAATATTGACTTTTTAAATTATCATTACCGACATTTTTTAAATTCCGTTTAGAAAGCATTAGCGGGAAGCCATCGGAGTTTGTTCTTCGCTTTAGGATCCCCTTAAGTTTAATGCAATTTTATGATACCATTATTTTTTAACAAGAATTAAAGCTATTATCATTTGGGTTTTAGAATAAGAAGACTTCAATGAGAATACAAAGATACGAATCATTGATTGATTTATATTTTTTAAAAGCAATTCTACATTTAACTTTCGAGATAATAAGATTATAACTTGGCGCCACATTTTTTATATCAAATCTTTTATATATATTAAATATATAATATTAAATATACGCGCGCGATAGAAAGGCGTACGTATCATTTTCATACCTCTGAGTATAACCTGAATATAACCTGATAGCGTTTTTCCTTAGCTGCACTACCGCCCACTAGTGCAACACTCACATTGTAGCGTGTTTCCATGGCTGGTGGCTGGCGAACTTATTCGGTGTAATGTGTTTCCGTGGCTGCGGTGTAGTACAAGTTTTATGCACGCAGTGTGGTTTTGCTACATCGTCTCAAATGGACGGTGTGAAGCGAGAGTAACATTTAAATTTAAATTGTAAACATGGAAGTCAACCAAGAGCAACATTTTAGCATAATAATGAATTATATTGATATATTACCTTTATCGAGTAAAGAAGACGATGACAAATTTATTATTAAATTAAAAAAAATTAAATTAAAATGATTAATTAATTAATTGATTAATTATTTTAATTAAATTTATTATTAAATTTATATATTTTTTTATATTAGTCTTATATATTTTTTTATATTAGTTTATCGAATACAGATTCTATGTAACTTAAAACTGCTGCAAATTTGTGATCTGAAATAAACACGACAGCATGAAATGTGTGTACATACACCACATGAGTGCAGTGCAGCGCTCACACGCAACTGATACAAAGCTACACCAAGCGACAAACATGCTCTCAATGCGTCCCAAGGGAAAGCGCTATGAGAATATACGCGTGCGATGAAAAAACGTATGTATCATATATTTTCGTACCGCTGCGTAAATCCTGAGAATATACGCGCGCGAAAGAAAACCGAATAATACTGTCAGATGTTCTAGCGTGGATTTCGTACGTTACAGATAATCATAGTACAAGCAGTACGAAAATAGGATGATTCGCAGTATGTCGCGTGCTGTTAGGGAATGTTTTTGCGGTTTTTTTAAAAGTTAAATAGTTATAAGATGTTAAAAGACTTCTATCGGATATCAACAAATTACAGGAAGATGCAGCATTTATAATGACAAATAACGAAGAAAGACAAAAATCATCTAAGATAAAAAATAATATATTCGAAAATGAAGAGATGTCAAGACATTTGCGTAGATTGCTTCATAGTAAAGATCCTTCCGATCTGCAAACTGCAAACCGACTGATCAAGTTTATGGTAAAAGAGGTAAATCAATCTAAATTTTAAAGTGATATTTGAAATATCTCTTTAAGGAAGATTTTTATAAACAAAAGTTGAGATTAAAATATTTTATTCTTTATATTTCTGATTTTGATATTTTAAAAATTTTATTGAGATTTGCATATCAGATTCTTTACAAACTTGCGTTATATATTTTCAGGATGAGGAAAGATTGCAGTTAAACTCTCAAAGAGGTATGGAATTAGAATCAGTGCAAAACAATGTAATGTTGTTATCAGAAATGTTAGATTCATATAATCAGAATGAAACAAGTGCAGAAGACCTCGAGCTAATGAAAGAGCTGTATCAAGCATGCGAACGATTGAAACCTATTCTGTTAAGACTTGCCAGTGAAACTCAAGGCAACGTCGAAATGCTTGGTATTTGTTACATCTAAATATAATTAAGGCATTAATTAGATCTTCTATAATTGTCTTCTAGAAAATTATATTCATGTTTAGAACATAATTACAAAGGAATCTTGCAAATCAAGTTCTGATTTTAATGAAACTTTGGATACATATAGATTACGTAATCTAATTACGTAAATAGATGAATTTGATAGACTAATAAAAAATATTAGTTATTGTTAAAAGGATTTTAAGAAATATCCCTAATGTATAAAACATCCCTAATGTATAAAACAGTTTCCAGCTTTTTCTGTTATATCTCAGAAACTATTCAAGATATAAAAAAATATTATATTTTATATAAAATTTTTACAATAAAATTACTTCTATTTATACGTCAATATTTTTTAAAAATAATTATTTTTAGAAATTTTATAAAAATGTAAAAACATGTATTACATGTATTACATGTGTTATAAAAATATGAATGTATACAAAGTTTCATTAAAATTAGAATTTGATATTTCGCGTTTCTCTGTCAGTTTAAAGAATTTAAATTGTAATTATGTTTTAAAACATAATTAATTTAATGTGATATGATGCAGGTAAGCCAAAACTTTATAGAATATTTTAATTTTATTTTATTTTGAAATATCATATAGAACAGGGATGGCCAACTCGCAGCATACATATTACTAGTGCTATGCGAAAATATTTTTGATGGCATAATGAACATATGCCATCAAAATAGATTGCCATATTGAGAAAAATTCAAAAAATCAAAAATGATACAGTAAAGCAACCATTAAAATTTATTCTTTAAATTTGTGCTATTTAGCTACATTTATTTTGGGCGTTTGCTAAAAATATTGAGCTGATATTTCATTACTGTGTTTTTGTCACATGACAAAGATTTTAAAAACAAAAGTATAGATGTAAAATGACGATCTTATTTTATTTATTTATTTATTATTTTTACTTACTCTACTGTAGAGAGTGGCACAAAGATTTTGGTTCTTCATAATGACATTAGACTAAACGTCTAATGGTTAAACTAGATTAAAGATTGATCATTTCTGATGTAGAAAAACATATAACAGAATCTATTTATTTCTATCATCTAAAATATTTATTTTAAATGATAAAAATAATTTTATTAAAAATTTATTAATATTTCTATTGTTTTTTAACAATAGAATAAAATATTTAAAAATATTTAAGAATCATTCAGTTCAAGAAAATATAAATTATTCTTTCTAATATAAACTATTCTACATTTCTAGTATTACAAAAATTAGAGGAACACTTAATTTTTCTTCTGAAAAATAGACAAATTTCAAATAGCTATAACTTTAAAATGAACGAAATTTAAAAAAAGAATTTTCAAGCTTAAAATTTCTATTTACGAAAGGTCACTATGTTTTTTTAAGTTTTTTGATAATTTTTATATATAGAAAATGACTATGAGCTAGACAAAATAGAAAATTTTTTTCTCATTTTGTAAACATACGATATGTACAAAAAAGGAAAATTTTTTTTGTTTATAATGTGAAAATTTCAAGTTTTTCTTATAAAATCATTTTTTTTAATGTTTCTACGATTTCTTGTTATTGAATTATCACGGATTAAATAAAAAATGAGCAGTTTGATTTTGATTGCTCATAATTTCGTTAAAAATCAAAAAATAAAAAGGAAGGGTATACGTCACGGGACCAACTACGAACCAGTCGTAATCGTGAAAATTTGTAATTATTATTTTTGCGAAAATTATCTCAGCTAACAATTAAATTTGAATCCTCTGCTTATTAGTTAAGTATCTTATCCTTTCGACTATTGAGGCATGATTTATTGCAGTAACGTGTTTAGAACAACAAATTATATAATACAATGTCATACAATGTATATATACCTATACATACATTACAAATACATATCAGGAGACACGGTAGTGTCTTGGGTGTCAAGTCAACCGAGAACACTGCCGTGTGATTTTACGCGAGTCGTCGAGGTTCGAGCATCTGAAATTATCGAATCTCAATAACGGCTATACTGATCAAGTTCTAAGTAGGCTTGATCGATAGCTTGAGTCCGACTTGCATAATAAAAGTATTTTTATTTTTCTGCTACGTACCTTACAAGCAGATATATTGCTACACAAAGTCCGATTTGGAAATTTTTACTTTAAGAAACGTCATTATCGTCACCTTTGTACGGCTGCAACGTCTGTCACGAGATGTCATTATTAATCTTATCGACCCAGCGGATTATCAGACTGAAGTTAGGGTTATTGTAGAATCTAGCGAATCAATGTTCGCTGGGTCCTGCAGTGACCCTGATTTATCGGCCTGATTTATCCGCTGGGTCGATAAAATTGATTGATGTAAACACGGTAGTGTTTTTGGTTAGACCTCTCGGGTATCAATATAATAATAAATACGCATATATTAAAATTAAAAAGGAAACATTAGCAGTATTAATAAATTGTATACTACTATTATTCTTTTTCTGCACGTCCGAATGGTGGCCAACGATGTTGACGTTCGCGGCGAGTTTGACAATTTGTAATAATTTCGGAGTGTAACTCATGTTTGTGTCTATACTTTGCAGGTAAGTTCTATTTTTCATTTTCTATTTTTTCAGAGAACAAAGATATTATTCTTTTATTCAAGCTTATCTACATACTCTTATTATGTCACTCTAGAAAAATCAGTTCCAAAACGAATAAAAATGAAAATTTGTCAATTAAAAAAATAACATATCTAGAGAACTATACATATATTATAATTTTGAATCATATTTCTAATCAACTATTTATTATTAGACAATTACATACACACACACACACACACACACACACACACACACATATATATACATATATATAATTGCAAAATTTACAAAGAATTTAAGGATTGATATTTGATAATTTCCAACTTATATTGATCTTAAACTATTTAATAACAATATATGTGTGTATATATACACATTGTTTGATCGGATTGCATGGATGATTATTTAAGTTTATTATTTCTTCCAATATATATATATATATATAGAATATATGAAATAATACGATTACATGTTTATTTATTAGGTATATATATATATATATATATATATATATATATATATATACACTATAAAATTACCTTTTTTTTAAAAAAAGGTAAAAAAAGTGTCAAGTATAGTGGATATTGCCAACTCAAATGATTGTGTAAAATTTATAAAAGATTTGATATCAATAATTGGCACCAAGTTATAGTCTTACAAACATGAAGCTACAAGTCCATTTTAGTCAAATTATATATTTCAATCGTATAAAAGATTTGATAAACCACTGTTTTAAAAAAATAAAACTCAAGTAGTAGTTTCTTTAATTTAAAAATAATAAAAACCAAATTATATGTATATTTTTCTATCCATTAAAAACTTCTTTTTCTAATCCAAGTGGTAATAATTATTTAGCTTTAAAATATTTTTATATCACAAAATTGCTTTACTCAATTTACGTTTTTATTACAAAGAATTATAAAGTAACAGTATAAAGTAAATGATAAAATTTTATTTAAATAAAAAAAATTTTTATGTAAAAACACTTGGCGCTGCTTAGATCAAACGAAAATGCAAAACTAATGATGAGATTATTTGAATGTTACAAATAAAGGCAAAATTTATTATTTAATATGATTAAATTATAATTACACACACACACACACACACACACACACACACACACACACACACACACACACACACACACACACACACACACACACACACACACACACACACACACACACACACACACACACACACACACACACACACACACACACACACACACACACACACACACACACACACACACACACACACACACACACACACACACACACACACACACACACACACACACACACACACACACACACACACACACACACACACACACACACACACACACACACACACACACACACACACACACACACACACACACACAACATTTTATTCATATTCTTTTTAGAGGTATGAGCAGCGCCAAGTGTTTTTACATAAAAATTTTTTTTATTTAAATAAAATTTTATCATTTACTTTATACTGTTACTTTATAATTCTTTGTAATAAAAACGTAAATTGAGTAAAGCAATTTTGTGATATAAAAATATTTTAAAGCTAAATAATTACTACCACTTGGGTTAGAAAAAGAAGTTTTTAATGGATAGAAAGATATACATATAATTTGGTTTTTATTATTTTTAAATTAAAGAAACTACTACTTGAGTTTTATTTTTTTAAAACAGTTTATCAAATCTTTATACGATTGAAATATAATTTGACTAAAATGGACTTGTAGCTTCATGTTTGTAAGACTTGGTGCCCAATTATTGATATCAAATCTTTTATATAAATTTTACACAATCATTTGAGTTGGCAATATCCACTATACTTGACACCCTTTTACCTTTAAAAATATGTATATACTCTCCATGACCAGCACAAAATCACTGTATCAATTAAAAAAGGAAAAGCTGAACCTTGCTCTACTGAATGTATAATCATGAAAATTTTTTAAGAACATATAGATACAAATGGACAAAAATAATGTAAAAGTTAATTTTTCATTTTGACCCCAAAACATTTGTGTAGAGTAATAAAAATTTATTCATGTTTTTTTTGTTTTTTTAAATACTGTGCATTTAAAAAAATTTGCCAAATAATTGTGAGATTTTTTCATGGTGACCACTATGGTTTTTTTAAAGTAAAACGTACAAAAAATTGTGAAATTGCTTAGTTTTTTAATGGAAAAAAAAGAAAAAAATGGAAAATAAAATTCAATTAATGTTAAAAAATTTATTTCTAATAACATTACATTGACTTTTACTATAATTATAAGTTACATATCTTCTACAGATACGGACTAGTGTCTACGTCAAGTATACATGCCTTATGAGCACAAAACCGGTCGAAATACCTTTATACAGAATGTTTCGTAACATGTGAAATCCACTTCAGGAGTGGATAAGAGACAAAAACAATGACAATTCATATGAACATTTGTCTTATTCAATCTTGTTTCAGAGTTATAGTCATTTTTGTATTTCAATAACCCGGAATTGCTTATCTTCATAGAAGATGCTTGAAATTTCACCTCTGCTTTGTATACAAGCTTGTGTCAAACAGTTTGTCACTCTTTTAAAAATTCCAGGATATATGATCTATTGGTAAACTTGTTGCATATGTGCACTTCAACATTAGTAATGAGTGTCGAATACACATTGTTTTCATGTTGCCCCAGAAATAAAAGTGTAATAGATTTAAATCTGGAGAATGAGCAGGCCAAGTAATAAGTCTTCCATGACCTATCCATTTTCGAGGAAATCTTTCGTCTAGGAACTATTTGGCTACTCGGCTAAAGGTCCCACATAGAACATAATCTTCAGTGGATGTTTATGGAGTCATGGAGGTTCCATTGAACCTCCATGGCTCCATTAAACTTCCATCGAACGTTTATCTCTATGATGGAAGTCAGATAGACGTTCATTAGAGGTCCAGGGAACTTTCACGGTGGACGGCTCTAGGATTCCACCGTGGACGTCCATTAGCCATCCAGCGAATCTCCACGGTGGACGGTTTTCTAGATTCCACTGTGATCTATCAGCCATCCAGCGAACCTTCACGGTGAACGGTGCTCTAGGATTCCATCGTGAACGTCCATTAGCCATCCAGCGAACCTTCAACGAAGGATGGTGCTCTAAGATTCCATCGTGGATGTCCATTAGCCGTCCAGCGAACTTTCACGGTGGATGGTCCCACACGGAACATGACATCCATTAGAGGTCCACATAATCTCCGCGGCCTTCATGCGATATCTATCTCCAGTGAAAGTCAGATAAATTTAATAGAGACCTATACTATCACCATGATGGAGCTCTAATGGAGCTCTACCAAACCTCCATTAGATGTCTTATGGAGGTTGTATGGATGAATTACAGATATTTCATGACATGTTTATGGATCATATACAGAGTTTAATTGGAGGTTTTAGATCCTTTGTAGATGATTACTTTATGATAAAAATTGAGAATATATTTATATACTTATAAATAAATTAAAAATTTATTGCATGTATCTTATTTATTCATATTTGATTGTATATAAATGATTATACCAAACACAAGAAAACATATATTGTCGAATAAAAGAAATATCTCACGTATTTAATACGATCAATAAATATATAAATGAGTAAATAGAATATATACGTAAATTTATAAACACTACTCACATGGAACATGATATTAAAAATCCATATAACCTATAATCTTCACATATAACATATAACATATAATTTTCCTTTATGCATATAATTAAATTATGTACAAAAATTACACGCTATCAGGACATTGAGACTATTTGAATCTTATGATAATGTAATAACATTTACTGATAGAAAATCTGTCATATTTTTATATCAAAATTCTGTTTAATTATACTATTGTTCTAATATTTGATTTTAGCCGATTACGTAGGTGAAGCAAGCTCGACCGTGTATACTACAAGGATGGCTGATCCCAGGGATGCCATTTCATGTACGATTGCAGCCACGCTGCAGCACGTAGAGGGGATAGACTGACACACACACTAGCGCGAGCGCTCGTCCGTGTACGCTCCGCGCTTCGGCCAAGTTCGAGCGGTAGAGAAGGAGTACCGACAACTGCTGTCTTCTTCTTTCTCGAGAAACGCTGTATCGCTGATTTGAAGCTGGCGTCTCATGACATGACACGAATTAATCATGCGATGTCATTGTCGATTATTTTTACATATACTTTTATACATATATTTTATTAAGTTAATAACATTATTACAATATATTTTTTTTATACATAAATAAAAATTAAAATTTGTAAATACAAAAATCCACTCTTTGCCAATATATACGCTTTTATATATATATATACTTATATATATACTTTATATATATACGCTTTTTCTTATCTTTTCATTATTGTTATTAAATGTTTTTAAATGTTTAATGCTTCTTTGATAAATTATTACTAAAAAGAATAATTATTACTAAAATAATATAAAATAAAATAAATAAAATTATTACTAATTATTACTAAAAAGAATAATTAATACTTTTTTTAATAAAAATTTAATCCACTTAAATTAATAATTAATAATAATTAATAATAATTAATCCATTTAAATTTATTTTTATATTTTTTATTTGAAATAATATTTTTTAACAGTTATATTTTTTCCTCCTCTATTTCCTTCCGGGCCTCTTTTGTCGTTTGATGAGCGTAAAAAGTTAGCAGAAATTAGATATGCCACATTAATTGCCGATAAAAATATTTCTCATCAAACTGCAAAAGAGATTCTTAATTTTTTTCAACATATAGGAAAAGATCCTAATATATTAAAAAGCATGAGCATGGGTCGTACAAAATGTAAAAATATTATTACAAACGTTTTATGCCCAATTGAAACGGAACGTGTCGTTAACAAAATTCAGAACACAAAATTTTCAATATTTATTGACGAAACGTTTGATATTTGTAATACTAAATGGATGACTTTTATGGTACGATACATTGACCCGGAGACATTAGATGTTCGTTCACAATTAATTAAATTAATTAATATTGCCAAAGATTCCAGCGCAGAAAAATTGTTTCAAGCATTTAAATGTGAAATGTGGAAAATGAAAATACCATGTTTAAATATTATAGCTCTATCATGCGATCGAAGTATGCATGCCCTTGCCATTCCGCCGCATTAATAGCGCATGCTGCATGTAATAAGATACCAGAATTTTGCGAAGAATTTTTACGAAAAACTTCTAGTTTTATTAACAATAGCCAAACGATTATCTGTTTACAATGAATTTTCTGAGTGTTTCCAAGAAACAAATCATAAATTGTTAAAATTATGTGATACACGCTGGCTTTCTCATTACTTATGTGTAGAAAGACTTCTGGAATCTTGGGAAATAATTAAATATTTTTTGAACGAAATAGTTGTAAGTGAAAAAACAATAAACACAACGTGGAGAACATCTGTTGTCTATAATTGGTAATATTGAAACAAAAGCCTATTTTCTTTTTTTAAAATACGTTTTAAATTTCTTTAACGCATTCAATGCATTTTTTCAAGCATCAGAAACATGAATTCATTTATTGCAGCCAAAATCTTTACAGTTTCTTTTTCAAATTTGCCGAAATTTTTTAAAAGATGAATATTTAAAACCTTTTTCTGTAAACACAGTTTTCTCTTTATCAGAGAATCACAAAATTCTTCATAAAATTAATTTAGGTACAGAATGCGAAGAATATCTTTACGAATTACTGATGCAAGGACACGAAGACGCAGTTACAACTGTTTGAACAAATTGCTTGATGTTTTATGTAACTGCTGCAGAAGAAATTCGTAAAAGATTACCGATAAATAATAAATTTTTATTAAAATTACAAGTTTTTAGACCTTTTGTAAGCTTATTCAATACTGATAGAGAAACTTCATTTAATGATGTTTTTTTTATAGCTAAAACTATCGGTAGTGTTGATGAAGATGCTTTAAAGAAAGAATGGATTGCATTGCCATTAGATTTTACAATGGAAGAGAAGCAAAATCTTTCCAAATTAAATTTTGATAATATGTGGAAGGAAATTTTACATCCAAAATATCCAAATAATATTACTAAGTATCCAAATTTAACAAATGTTCTGAATGCTGTTCGATCACTTCCAAATTCAAATGCCGACCCAGAGAGAATGTTTTCCTTTTTAAGTAATTTAAAAACAAAAAATCGAAATAGATTATCGTCGGCTTCCATTAATGCCACGTGCGTTTTAAAATCAGGATTAAGGGCGAGAGGAGAAACATGTTTAAACATGATGATTGAAGAAAAGTATTTGTCTCTTATGTCAACAGATAAATTATATGCTAATATTGCTAAAAAAACGCAATACTTTAAGGCTACATGCCGTGAATGACAATGAAATTGCTGGTCCCTTGTGAGCAGGTTAAAAATGTTAAATATTAGATTATTAGAATCTTTGTCCATAGCAGACATCACGCTTAAAGAGGATAAGCGTGTAAAAAATCTTGTCCATAGCAGACATCACGCTTAAAAAGAATAAGCGTGTAAAAAATCTTGTCCATAGCAGACATCACGCTTAAAGAGAATAAGCGTGTAAAAAATCTTGTCCATAGCAGACATCACGCTTAAAGAGGATAAACGTGTAAAAAATCTTGTCCATAGCAGACATCACGCTTAAAGAGAATAAGCGTGTAAAAAATCTTGTCCATAGCAGACATCACGCTTAAAGAGAATAAGCGTGTAAAAAATCTTGTCCATAGCAGACATCACGCTTAAAGAGAATAAGCGTGTAAAAAATCTTGTTTGCGGAAGATATTATGAGAAAAAAAAGCGAATTTGTATCAGTAATATGTATGCGTATAGTTATACATAACACACACACACACACACACACACACACACACACACACACACACACACACACACACACACACACACACACACACACACACACACACACACACACACACACAGGGAAATGTAAAAAATCAATTTTGCAATATTAAAAAATTAATTTTTAATATTACAATAATTAAATTATTTAAATTATTTTTTATTAATAATTTAAATAAATAATTTTTTACATTTCCCTCCTGACGGAAGAGACCACCACCTTCTCGTGGTTTCCGTCGAGCAACAATATATACGTTTTATATTTATAGAAAATAAATACAATAAAAGTACAAGGAATACAATATACAAACGCTAAGTTTTTAATAATTATATATATCTTTATAAGACCACAATAAATTTTTTTTAATATAATGATTACTTTTTGCAAATAAAAAGCGTATATATTGGCAAAAAGTGGATTTTTGTATTTACAAATTTTTATTTTTATTTATGTATGAAAAAAATGTATTGTAATAATGTTATTAACTTAATAAAATATATGTATAAAAGTATATGTAAAAATAATCGACAATGATATCGCATGATTAATTCGTGTCATGTCATGAGACGCCAGCTTCAAATCAGCGGTACAGCGTTTCTCGAGAAAGAAGAAGACAGCAGTTGTCGGTACTCCTTCTCTACCGCTCGAACTTGGCCGAAGCGGGAGCGTACACGGACGAG